>CAUYUJ010021204.1:139222-194222 GCA_963575745.1 Prorocentrum cordatum | reverse complement strand
TGGAGATCTCCGAGGTGGTCGAATTCTATTCGTCCCATAAACGATCTTCATTCCCCAGGGTCTCTTGGAAGAAGTCGAGCTGCTCTCCAACAGCCTCCGAGAGAGCAGCAGTGCAGCGCGCGCACGAGCTCTGGTCCAGATACCGCTGCAGAAGACAGAGCTGGCCAGGTATGTTTTCACGAGGGCTTAACACCTTGGATGTCGGTCCCAAGAGTTTCTGCAAAGTGTCCAAAGTCACACGTTGCCCCGAGTAGTTGGAGGAACCCGAAGCCAGTGTACGTTCAAAGCTGCGCGGAGTAGCAAGCCTAAGAAGATGACAGACCATGTTGGAGGAATTGGAACCGAGGTGAACTTCGCGTTGCCACGTGAGGGCAGACGTGGCGTACCAGCCGAGACGACGAAGACACAAATGCAGTATCTAGATGGGCCCCTTCGAGCTCTTCCGAGTCACCCCTTCACCGAACGGCGCTCGGCACCACATCTGACAAACATCGTTGACTGCGTAGCGGGAGGTGGAAGGGGAGGCGATGGCCGCCCAGACAACGTGAGCCCAATGAACAGTAGGGGCAAAGTTGGTTCGGCCCAGGGGGTCCCCATGGAAGGCCAGTTTAGCCTTAAGCGAAAAACCCTTGTGATACGGAGGCTTGTACGAGAGAAGGACGCGCTTGGCTTGGGTAAGCTCCCAATCGTTCATGCCAACTACAGCCGAGCCGAAAGTCGCAGAAGGAGCAACGCCTGCAACGTAAATCTTGCCAATATGCCCCTTCTGTCGTGGAAGTCGGCTCCGCATGTTCTGCAGCCTCTTGTGCTTTGAACATGTCGTTGAACCCAGAGAGCAACATTTCCAAAGGGCGTGACGAGCCGACCTCTGACTAGGGGCAAGGTCCGTTCCGAGGGTAACTGTACTGTTCGTGACATGTCCAGCCCTCTGTCCAAGGAGGGTGCCGCAGCCAAAGCGAGAGAGCTACCAAAGGTGGTCAATGTATCAGCCTGGAGGCCGACCTTCAAATCATCACGGAAGCTTGCATACACTTGCACACAAGCGCAGACCATTCGAAAGAGGGTGTCTTGTTCCGTCTCAGGTTGAGTCGTCAACGCGTCGTCGTCAACATAAACGCAGAGAAGCGCAAGAGGGTTGGCATGCGGATAGTTGCCGAACGCCTCGATGTTGCACACGCGTACGAACAGGTTGTTGAATCCGTCACCCGCAGGCAAGTCAGACGTTGCGAAGTAAGGTTTCGTGCCATACATAGTTCCAAGCTTAATGATGCGGGGTCCTCGCCAGAAGTTAGAAGTCGTGTTAACAATGATGTCCTGAAACCCGAACTTAAGAACACGATCCATGAGCAACACCAAGTCAAAATTTTCACACTAGTTGGTGCCGTCCCAAATCACCCCAGAGAAACTTGGCCCGTGTGGGGCGAAACTTCCGAGGCCGCCGCCTGATGCCACACAGCATCTTCTGGGTTGTTGCGACCAGGGCCGAAGGCCCAACAACGCCGGGGGGAACGATTGTTAAGCTCAGTGAGCCACGGCCTACGAGGGCGCTCCCAGACACGGACGGGCCCAGCACACAGGAGGATCGGGCGGAGCCCGCCCTTGGGCCTTCCAAGAGCGGAAACAAAAGCCAAAGCAGCTGTTTCGGAAGTAATCTCAAGGATCCGATGGCTTCGACGAGGGCTCCCAGAGCTGTCGAGGGCAGCGGCCGAGACCCATGGGGAGCTGCCGCGGGTGCAGGCCGTAGCTGCGACTGCGAAGGGAGCGCCGAGAAGCTGGCGCCGGCCCTGCGGATATCTCCTGCGGTCGGCCGCGGAAGAGGACTCCTGTTGGGAACCCACGCGGCAGAGGGAGCGACGCCGGCTTGCCGAAACTCCGCCAGCGCCTCGCTTTTAGCCTCGAGGAGGTCCCGAGGGCTGGCCGAAAAGGAGCCAGGTTGAGTTTCAGTGGCAGTAGGGGTCCAACGACGTTTCAGTTGGGTGAGCCCGTGCATGGCCTTCGGCCCTCCCCTCAGCGCTTTCTCCTGCCGTTCGTCCGAAGAGTCCTGCCTCCCCTTCTGGATGGCCTTGACGGCCTCATCGTAGTCGTCCTCCCAAGGCCGGAGGAACTCCTCTGAGTCGTTCAGACACGTGGCTGAAAAGAAGACCAGCGTCGCGCAAGATCACGAGACAGCGCAAGCGTACTATCCAAACGCACGCTTAGCCCCTCTCCAGGACCAGGCTGCACAACGACAAGTTGAATGTGTTGAGCCGCGTCCTGGTGCAGCTGACCGAGCTTGGTAGGCGACTGCGCGATGTCCTGGGAGGCCTCATGGAGCCCACGGGCCACCCGAAGGCTTTCACGAAGCTGCTGAGCCGACCCTTTCCAACCGACATGGACGAGATTCTTTGGGCGACGACCTACGACTCGATGCTTGCTCGAGCCGGCGGCCCCTGGAGCTCTCGACCCTTTCCTCAAGCAGTGGCGAAGCGTCCTGGCGTGTCAATAGGCCTACCAAACCCGGTTCTAAGAGCCTTCTGTGGCTTCCACGAAATGTTCTTATAACATTTCCGGCTGGGACGGTCTTGTTTTAGCACATCGGGTTCATGTTCTAAGAACATTGTTTTTGATCTTTGGAACATTTCTGGGTTCTAAGAAAATTTCGTGGTAGGCCTATTCGAATGCCGGGACGGTCTGTCCCTGCTCAATCATCCGGGGTCGTTTTTGGGGACGTGCCCCCGTCCCCTGAGCCTCGGTCTCCTTCCTTGGCCGCTTCCTGGACGGCCAGGACCCGGACGAGCGGCCTCTAGAGCCCCAGGTGGAGGAGAGGCCCGGCCGTCGCGGCATCGTTGCTCGCAGCGCGGGAGTTTTGCCGCAGCCTGGCCATTAAGAAGACGGGTCTTGATCAGGAGGGGACAAAAACACATTGGCACAAATACCCGCCGATTCCTGAGAAAATATGGGAAGTGAAGGTGAAGACGAACATCCAGATAATCAAGTATACCCCCCTTAACCCCTGAGAGTTGACTATCCTGGGCCAAGGCAGAGTTGATCGGGGGAAAGAGGCGGCGAGGCCCAGTTACATGATCGCCAAGGAAAGTACGAATCGAAGTTGCCATCCTATCATGTTGAGTAGCAGGGTATCACTATACCATGCTATTACTTAGGTGTCGTGCTTCTCCGACCCCTTTCGGGACGTCCCGCCGGAGCGAGCAGGGCATCACTGTACCATGCCGTTGCTCTGGTTTCGTGCTCCTTCGACCCTTCCCGAGGAGGCCCCGCCAGAGCGAGCAGGGCACCGCTTTACCATACTAACATCCCGTCCCTACCCCAGTACGTGCGAGTGCCAGGGCGAGAAACTGTTGATCCCCCCGGAACCCCGAACCATACCATCCCCCGGTTGTGATCATCAGTGGGCTTCGGTCATTGGCTTGCTTGTCTTCGGGCCCCCCCGCTTGAGGGAGACGGGTCCCAGACCCGGGGAGTTCCCCAGGACCAACTCTTCATCCCGAGCCGTTCTCTGACGGCCCCGGGGCCCCTCCTCCTCCTCCTCCTCCTCCTCCTCCTCCTCCTCCTCCTCCTCCTCCTCCTCCTCCTCCTTCTGGCAGGGGCCCGAAGACGGCCAACACACTTTTTTGGTCTGCGGGGCGAGAGCGAACCTCCTCCGGCAAAGGCTGGGCGGGCTGCGCAAGGCTCTGGGTCAAAGAAGACGGCCAACACATACGTGCCAGGCCCGTGTCCTCCAGGACCCGCTGCTTCCACGCCGGCCACGGTCAGGCGCGTCGGCAAAGCGTGTCGCTCCGCCAGCTCTGGCCCACCACTCCTCGGCGCGACGCGCTCAACCTCGTCCTGGGCCCCCAGGCGTCACAACGCTCCGAGCTTCTCGAAGCTTCTCGCCCCACGGAGCGGAGGGCGACACGCCATCCGCCTGCAAGGCGTGGCGGGTCGCCGGGGCCGCAGCCGCGGCACATTGTGCCGAGGTTCCCAAACGTATGTTGTTCGTGGCGCCGAGGGTGTTGTTGAGGCGGCAGCTTCTCCGCCATGCCCATGCACGCCCCCCCCCCCCGTCCGTGTGATCCCAGGGCGCGGCCGCTTCGGAAACGGAGGTCCTCCTCCTCATCCGTCTCCTCCTCATCCTCTTCATCCTCCTCTTCCTCTCAGGGGCAGCGTCACGGGGGATGCACTCACGGGGGGGCCGATGTCCCACCCCGGCCCGGGAACGTGCGGCTTCGCTATCGGGGGCCTGTCGGCGATGCACCGCCGATGCCAGCTCAAAGTTTCCCCCCCTGAGCTGGCCCACCCATACAGCTCCCTCTCACCCCCCCTCCCCCTCCCTGGATGATTGACTCAGCGCTGCCGCAATTCCTCTGCCAGCCGAACGCCGCGCCGCCCGCGCGCGCGCGCGATCGCGCGCGGCCCCGCGCCCGGGTAGGGGAAGAGGAGTGACAGAGAGCGAGATAGAGATAGAGAGAGAGAGAGAGAAAGACAAACTTACAAACAAATAAAGAAAGAATTTACCCCAGTGCGACCCTACCTAGAAGTTGAAGCCCCTAGGAAAGCAGCACTGTTTGCTATGCTATGTTATGCTATGCCATGCTATGCTGCGCTATGCTATGCTATGTTATGATATGCTATGCGATGCTGCGCTATGCTATGTTATGCTATACTAAGCTATGATATGTCATGATGCGCTGTGCTATGCTAAGTTATGTTATGATATGGTATGTTAAACTGCGCCATGCTATGATATGCTATGATATGGCATGATGTGATATGCTGCGCTATGCTATGTTATGCTATGATTGGCCATGATATGCTATGCTACGATATGCGAATGGTGCGCTATGCTAAGCTAAGCTAAGCTCAGCGAAGCTAAGATGACGGTAAGCTAAGCTAAGAGAAACATGTGCTAAGATGGAGTTAAGCTAAGCTATGATGTAATAAGCTAAGCCAAGATGAGATAAGCAACGGTAAGCTAAGGGGACGTAACTGGGGGAACCGCGGGGCGGATACTGGGGGAACCGCCCGGGGCGCTTTCCACTGCCCGGCCCCTGTAAGAAAGAGAGTAAGAACCTTTCTAGGCAGAGCCTAGGTCGGGAACAACAGCATGTGATGCTGAGGAGGAAACAGGGGGAAGGAAGAGCGGCCCCGTCTGCCCGGAAGTAATTTGCGTCGTGGGTGGCGTTGAAGACAGAGTAGGTTCCCCAGGCAGTGCTTGCACTTGGGGGCTCTTACTTCTCCTCTCAGGAACTGGGCCTGTCTGTCGCTCTGACGGCTAAGTTGCCGCCGTCGCCGCCCCATCGCCGCCTAGATTGCACAACATGGATTGCACCACATGTATTGCACCGCACAGATTGCCCCACATAGGTTGCACCATATAGGTTACACCATGCCGGTTTTACCATATATTGCAGCACATCGATTGCCCAACGCAGATTGCACCACACCACACCCAGTACAGCACTTCGTGGCCCATAGGGAGCTCCACCGAACTACCCAATGGCGCAGTCCGCATGCGTCTCCCCCACCTGGTACAGCGTTTCGCGTCCCAGAAGGAGCTCCACCGAAGGCCCCAGTGGCAAAGTCCGCATGCGTCCCCCCACGCAGTGCAGCGCTTCGTGACCCCACAGGGAGCTCCGCCGAAGGCCTCAACGGCCACAGCCCGCATGCGTCCTCGCCACTCAGCGCAGCGCTCCGTGGCTCCACAGGGAGCTCCACCGACGGCATCAACGGCCACAGTCCGCATGCGGCCCCCGCCCAGTGCAGCGCTTCATGGCCCCATAGGGAGCTCCACCGAAGGCCCCAATGGCCACAGTCCGCATGCGCGCACCATAGGGAGCTTAACCGAAGGCCACAATGGCAAAGGTCGCATGCGTCCCCCCCGCCCAGTACTGCGCTTCGTGGCCCCATAGGGAGCTCCACCGAAGGACCCAGTGGCAAAGTTCGCGTGGGAGCTCCACTGATGAAGGCCCCAGTGGCGCAGTCCGCATGCGTCTCCCCCACCCAGTACAACGTCCCGTTGCCCATAGGAAGCTCCACCGAAGGCCCCAGTGGCAAAGTTCACATGCGTCCCCCCACCCACCCGGTACAGCGCTTCGTGGGCCAATAGGGAGTTCCACCGAAAGCCCCAGTTCCAAAGTTTGCATGCGTCCCTCCCACCGAGTTCAACGTTTCGTGGTCACACAGGGAGCTTCACCGAAGGCCCCAGTTGTAGAGTTCGCATGCGTCCTGCCACCCAGTACACCGCTTCTTGGCCCCATAGGGAGCTCCACTGACGGCCCCAGTGGCAAACTTCGCGTGCGCCCTCCCCACCCAGTACAGCGCTTCGTGGCCCCACAGGGAGTTCCACCGAAGGCCGAAGTAGCAAAATTCACATGCGTTCGCCCCCCCACGCTCCGCGGCCCCATAAGGAGCCCCCTCCGAACGCCCCAGTGGCAAATGACAAAGTTCGCATGCGTCAGTTCAGCGCTTCGTGGCCCCATAGGGAGCTCCACCGAAGGCCCCACTTATCGTGATGCCATGCTTCCCCCCCCATCAAGCCCAGCGCTTCGCCTGAGACGTCTTCTCCAAGGATGATCTTGAAGCTTGAAACTCGCATCACCAACAAGGATGGAGGTGGTCATTTTCAAACAGTTGTTACAGGGATGGAGGACGTCTCCTTTTTGTTCAACCGTCCTGTGGCGTTGGGTCCTCGTTTTGAATACGCAACGCCCCGCGTTTCTTCCCTGACTCATTCCGCCTCCCACGGGAGCTTCACCGTAGGCCCAGGTGGTGCAGTCCGCATGCGTCTCCCCCACCCAGTACGGCGCACCCCTCTCACGGTTCGTGGTCCCATAGGGAGGAAGTCCACCGAAGGCCCCAGTGGCACAGTTTGCACGCGTCTCCCCCGCCCATTACGGCACACCCCTCGCACGGTTCGCGACCCCATAACAGGAGCTCCACCGAAGGCTTTAGAGGCGCGGTCCGCGTGCGCCGTCCTTGCCCATTTCGGCACATCCCTTTTCACAGTTCGTGGCCCCATCGGGAGCTCCACCGAAGGCCCCAGTGGCGCAGTCCGCGTGCGTCTTCCCCACCCAGTGCAGCGCTTCGTGGCCCCATCAGGGGGCTCCACCGAGGGCCCCAGAGGCGCAGTCCGCATGCATCTTCCCCAATCAGTACAGCGCTTCGTGGCCCCATATGGAGCTCCACCGAAGACCTCAATGGCCACAGTCCGCACGCGTCTCCTCCACCAAGTACAGCGCTTCGTGACCCCGTAGGGAGCTACACGGAAGGCCCCAGTGGCCGCGGCCACAATGTCAAGGATCACATACGTCCCCCCACCCAATACAGCGCCTCGTGGCCCCACAGGGAGCCACACACAAGGCCCCAGTGACAAAGCTCACATGCGTCCCTCCCACCCAGTACAGCGTTTCGTGGCCCCACAGGGAGCTCCACCGAAGGCTCCAGTCGCAAAGCTCACACGTTTCTCCCCTCACCCAGTACAGTGCTTCGTGGCCCAATAGGGAGCTCCACCGAAGCCCCTGGCAAAGTTCACAAGCGTCCCCCAACCCACCCGGCACAGCGCTTCGTGATCCCATAGGGAGCTCAACGGAGGACCTCAATGGCGGAGTCCGCATGCGTCCCGACCCCCACCCAACAGAGCGCTTCGTAGCCCCATAGGGAGCTCCACAGAGGGCCCCAGTGGCCGCGTCCGCATGCGTCCCCCCCCCACACAGTAGAGCGCCTCGTGGCCCCATAGGGAGAGCCACCGCAGGCCTCAACGTCCACAGTCCGACTGCGTCCTCGCCACCCAGTGCAACGCTTCGCGGCCCCATCGAAAGCTCCACCGAACGCCCCAGTGGCCGCGGCCGCAAGCGTCTCCCCCTCCAAGTACAGCACTTCGTGGCCCCGTGAAGGCCCCAGTGGCCGCGGCCGCATGCGTTTCTCCCCCACCCAGTACAACGCTTCGTAGCCCCATAAGGGGCTCCACCGAAGGCCCCAGTGACCGCGGTCGCATGCATCGTCTCCACGCATTACGGCACACCCCTCACGCGTTGCGTGGCCCCAGAGGGAGCTCCACTGAACGCGGTACCCACCGCGCTGCATTCATAACTGCATATGGTTGGGTCTTTCTCCCGGATGATTTGTTCTCGGCGCACGGGGGCTTGGGAGGACATGGAGGCGGAGTAATCAGATGGCCTTCCCGACTTTGTTCCTTGCCCTGGAGCGCGTTCTGTCGAGAATCCAAGACACCTACTCTACTCCCGTTCGGCCTTGGTTTCTCCTTGATAAGAGCTCGTGGGCGTTGCGCCAGCGCCGCCAGCGCAAAACTGGATGGTTCTATGCGTCGCGTGTTGCGCCAGCGGCGCCCAATACCTTCGCGCGCCAGATGAGCGCCCTGGCGTTGTTCGCCCAGCGCCTCAAGAGATTGCAACGCCGCGCTCGCATGTCAGCCGAAGCCGCCTCTACCTCGCTGTTGCAGCGAGAGTGCGCCTCGGTCGCCTGGCCGCTGAGCGCCGCGGCCCCTCCAGCTGGAATTCGCATGTTCCGTTGTACTGATCGCGGAGAGGCTGGGCCCGGCATTTGCCTTAGACTCCTTGCGCGAGGGGCTTGACCAGGGCCGAACAGACCTGGAGGCACGTTAAAATTCAGCGCACCAACAAAGGAAATACCCTAATTAGACGCACCGGACCGCAAGGGCCTCTTGAAAGCTTAGCGGAGACAAGCGATGCCGGATTTGTTTCAGAGTTTCTCCAAAAACAGATCTTGAGAAGGGCCCAAGCGCCGAACAACAACGTGTGCAGGGGGGAATCTCTGCAGCCCTCTTTCTGCCCGCGGGCAACCCCGCCGCGCGCGTTTGCCAGGAGGACACGGGCACCGCTCGTCGGAGTGGAGCCTCGGACATTGGATGACGTGAAGGAGGAGGAGAGAGGTTTGGTTTGATATAGGTTGCCCTGAAAGTCGTATGGGTTTGATATGGCGTGCTCTGGCGCATCGCGGAGGTTTGGTGCGGGTGTGGTCGCGGTTCCGCCGAGGTTTTCTTCCCCCGCATCGCCCGACGTTTCGCGACGGCGCTTCTCGGGGCGGCCTGATGCCTCTTCAAAGGATTGTTTAAAGAATGTCAAAGGCGGCGGACCCCAAGGATCCATGTTGTGCAAACGTTTCGTTGGAGGCTCGCGAGCTGCGCGACTTGCAGGACACCGATCGATAAGCAAAGGCGCGGTGGAGGTACTGATGCCCCACGCTCGACGTGAAAAAGGGCAGCATCTAGGGGGGCACGGCACATGGAATGCCGAACATTCAGAGGGGCAGCTGAAGGCGATGTTCGAAAATGGCGACAGTTTCGCAGAACGTAGACCCACAGGGATGGTGAGGTCGAATACGAGTCCGCGTATGGCGTCACTGTGTTGCCCACCCAAGCAGCCTTCGAAAGCGGCGACCTTTTCGCAGATCGCACCCCCCGAGTGATACGATGGTCGAACATGAGTCCGCGCATGGTGCACTGTGTTGCCCCCACAGCAGCCTCCGAAAGCGGCGATAGTTTCGCGGATCGCAGCCCCAAAAGGATGGTGAGGTCGAATATGAGTTTGCGTAGGATGTCATTGTGCTGGACCCCCAGCAGGCGTCGAAACTGGTGACCGTTTCGCAGACCGCCACCCCGCAAGGATGGTGAGGTTTGATATGAGCCTGTGTAGGACGCCAGTACGCTGGACCCCCCAGCTGCCCCAAAAATTGGCGGCAGCGTCGCAGATCCGGCCCCACAGGGATGGTGAGGTCTAAAGTGGGTGTGGGTAAGACGTCCCCCCGTTGGATCCCCTAGTAGCTTTCGAAAGTGGCGACGGTTTCGCACATCGCAGCTCTCCAAGGATGGCGATGTTTAGTTCCCTACCTAGGCTCTGCCTAGAAGGGTTCTTACTCTATGTGCTTCAAGGGCCGGGCAGTGTAGAACGCCCCAGGCGGTTCCCCCGGCATCCGCCCCGCGGTTCCCCCAGTTGCGCCCCCTGGGTTCACCCAGCTTAGCTTAGCTTAGCTTAGCTTAGCTTATCTCATCTTAGCTTAGCTTAGCTTTGCCTAGCTTAGCTTAGCTTAGCTTAGCTTGGTTTAGCTTAGCTTAGCTTAGCTTGGCTGGGCTGGGCTGGGCTGGGCTGGGCTGGGCTTATATTAGCTTAGCTTAGCTTAAACTTAGCTTAGTTTAGCTTAGCTTAGCTTAGCCTTGCCTAGCCTAGCTTAGCTTTGCTTGGCTTAGCTTAACTTAGTTAGGCTTAGCTTAGCTTAGCTTAGCTTATCTCATCTTGGCTTAGCTTAGCTGAGCTTAGCTTAACCTAGCTTAGCTTGGCTTAACTTAGCTTAGCTTAGTTTAGTTTAGGTGTAGATGTAACTGTAGCTGTCGGTGTAGATGTAGATGTTGCTTTCCTAACTGCTCCAACTCCTAGATAGGGTCGCACTGGGATGATTTAGAACTGCGCAAGATTCAAGACCACACTGTGATGAACCCCCCAGTAGTTCTTGAACGTATCGGCCATGTTGCCGTTCGCAGACCCCAGGGACAGCGAGGTTTAACCCGGGTCCGCATGTGACGTCATTGTGTTGCCCCACCTAGCAGTTTTCGAAAGTGGTGGCAATTTCGCAAGCAGCTTTCGAATGTGGAGACTGTTTCGCAGATCGCCTCCCCCCCCCATCGGATGGCGAGGTCGGATATGAGTCTGAGTGGGGCCTCCATTGCGCGGGCCCCCCAGCAGGCCCCTATAGTGGCGGCAGCGGCACTGACACTGTCACAGATCGCAGCCCCCCAGGGATGGCGAGGTCGAGCCTGAGTCTGGGTAAGGCCCCACTATGCGCCCCCCCCCCCCCCAGGGGTGCCCTCGAAACAGGCGACAGTTTCGCAGATCGCAGCCTTCCAGGGATGGCGGGGTCGAAAATGATTCCGCGTATGGCGTCAGTATGTTGGCACCCCACCAGCAGACGAAAGTGGCGGCGATTTCGCAGATCGCAGCCCTCCAGGAACGACGAGGTCCAATCTGAGTCCGCGTATGGCGTCATTGTGTTGGCCCCCCAGCAGCCCTCGACAGTGGCGACATGCTCGCAGATCGCAGCCACCAGGGATGGCGAGGCTTAACATGGGTCTGGGTATGGCTACGCTGTGCCCCCCCACCAGCCCCCGAAAATGGCGACGGTTTCGCAGATCGAAGCCCCCCCCCCAGGGATGGCGAGGTTTAGTATGGGTCTGGGTATGGCGACGCTGTGCTGGCCCCCCGGGCAGCCCCCGAAAGTGGCGACGGACTCGCAGACGCAGGCCCCCCAGGGATGGCGAGGTTTAATATGAGTTTGGGCACGGCGACACTGCGCCCCCCCCCCCAAGCAGCTTTCGAACGTGGCAGCGGCCTCGCATATCGCAGCCCCCCAGGGATGGCGAGGTCGAATCTTACCCTGGGCATGGCGACAATTTGCTGACCCCCCCTAGCAGCCTTCGGAAGTGGCGACCGTTTCGCAGATCGCAGCCCCCCAGTCGAACATGAGTCTGGGTATAGCGACACTGTGCTGCCCCCCCCCCCCCCCAGCAGCCCTCGAACGCGGCGGCAGTTCCGCAGATCGCAGCCGCCAGGGATGGCGGGGTCGAAACCGAGCCTGGGAATGGCGACACTGTGCTGGGCCCCCAGCAGCCCTCGAAAGTGGCGACAATTTCGCAGATCGCAGCCCCCATGGATTGCGAGCTCGGAGGCAGGTACGAAAGAGGTACGAGACAAGACCAGAGAGAAAGAGAGAGAGAGAGAGAGAACAAAGAGAGAGAGAGAGAGAGAAAGCGACATACATAAAGATAAAAAGAGGCAGGGAGGGAGGGATAAGAAGGAGGGAAGCGGAAGGAAGGATGGAGACGCGACCACAGTGGTCGACTCAAAACGAGAACTCAACCGCGGAGGGTTGTGGACAAATGGTTGTAGCGGCAGGCACATTCGTCAAACAAGTCGCAGCAGTCTCACGCGTGGAGGGGGCCAAGGTGGGGCGCTTGTCTTAGCGCTGTGCACCTGCGTGTCGTGAATGCTGCGGCAGTTAAAGTGAGTCAGGACGGTCCCTTTTTCCCCAACTATCTTGTGATATCTGGTCCTCGTGTTGTATGCTCAGCGGCACGCGTTACCTCCCTAACTCATTCCTCCTCCCCCCTCCTCCCATCCCTCCTCCGTCTTCCCCTCCTGTCCTCTGCCCTCCGCATGTCCATTTCGGTACACCACTCACACGTTTCGTGTTCCCATAGGGAGCTTCACCGAAGGCCCCAGTGACGCAGTCCGCATGCGTCCCCCCCCATCCATCACAGCATACCCCTCTCACGGTTCGTGGTTCCACATGGGGGGAGCTCCACTGAAGGCCCCATTGGCGCAGCCCGCGTGCGTCTCCCCCACCCATTACGGCACACCCTTCACACGGTTCGTAGCCCCATGGGGAGCTCCACCGAATGCCCTAGAGACGCAGTCCGCATGCGCTTTCCCTGTTCATTTCGGCACATCCCTTTTCAGGGTTCGTGGCCCTGCGTTCTTTCCCTGACTCATTCCGCTTTTCCCGGGAGTTCCACCGAAGGCCTTCGTGGCGTAGTCCGCATGCGTTTCCCTCGCACATTACGGCACACCCTTCTCACGGTTCGTGGGTCCATATGGGGGAAGTTCCACCGAAGGTCCCAGTGGCGCAGTCCGCATGCGCCTCCCCCACCCATGACCGCACACCCATCGCACAGGTCGTGGCCCCATATGGAGCTCCACCGCGCAGTCCGCATGCGTCTCCTCCACTCATCACGGCACACCCTTGACACGGCTCAGGGCCTTATAGGGAGCTCCACCGAAGGCTTCAATGGCCACTGCCCGCATGTGACTCCCCCACCCAGTACAGCGAGCGCTTCGTGGCTCCACAGAAGCCCACTGTGGCCGCGGCCGCATGCGTCTCCCAGTACAGCGCTTCATGGCCCCACAGTGAGTTCCACCGAAGGGTTCAATGACCACAGTCCGTATGCATCTCCCCCACCCAGTACAGCGCTTCGTGGGCGCAAAGGGAGCTCCTCCGAAGACCTCAATGGCCACAGTCTGCATGCGTCTCCCCTACCCGGTTCAGCGCTTCGTGGCCACATGGGAGGTTCCACCGAAGGCACCAGTGGCCACAGCCGCATGCGGCCCCCCTCGCCCAGTGCAGCGCTTCTTGGCCCCATCGGGGGCTCCATCGAAGACCCCAGGGGCCGCGGCCGCATGCGTCTCCCCCATCCATTACAGCACACCCCATTCACGCCTTTCGTGGTTCCATAAGGAGCTCCACCGAAAGCGGTACACACAACGCGGGACTAAAACTTGCAAACGGTTGGGTTTTTCGCCAGTCTAATTCGAAATTGGGTTCTCGCTTGAGATTTCCTCGAAGGTCATGGCCAGAAGTGCACACTTGTGCAAGAGTTACACCGGTGGGGACGGTCCTTCTTAAAAACGGTGATGCCGCTGGACACTTAGTTGAACTGTGTGATAATACCTTATCGCCATCCTTGTTCGTCGCCGGGTGCTGGTTTTTCAGGGGGGCGCTTCGTGTAGTAAAACGAAAAGCTTGCACGGACTTGGGACGGGAGGGTGTATTGCATCTTAGGCTTGCTCCGGTTCCTCCGCCTCTGCCTTCTTCCTCGTGTTCCTCCTGCTCGCCCTCCCCGCCCCCCAGTTGTTCCTGTTGTAGCCCGCGAGTCCGAGACTCAGGAGGCGTGGTTTCACCGAATCGGGGAGAGCTCCCTCCCGGATCGGCTTTCGTTTTTTGTTGCGTCGCTCTCCAGCCGTGGGGGCGTCGATTGTCGCTAGCTGCGTGTACAGGCGGTAAATGCAAGGGCCTGGTCTACCCAGACTTCTACGAGCTTCTCGATGAGGTTGGTGACGCGCGTCGTGGAAAAGTCGCTTCAGACAGCTTGGGGCATTTTTCTGCCTCCAGGCCCGCGGACCGTCAAAACGATTCGGGTTGAAAAATTTGTCTTAGCGAGTATGTTTAGAACTCTGGGGGTTCACGTTGCGAAATCACGAGTTCGGGGATCTGTGTAGCCTATCGGGAGCAGGCCACCACGACGCAGCGTAACCCGACCAAAAGGGACTGACATCAGACGAAACAACACTTTCTATGACGTGGGCCCTCTCGGCCCCGTCTCAGGGATGTGCTCTTCATATTCCCTGGCAACGTGTGTTGTCTTTCGACGCTTTGGGGGCCCAGGACGGGTCCCCCGATGCCCAGGACCAAGGGAAGAGCTGACTGCCACGACCTCACAGCGGCGCCAGGGGGTCTGGGGGGACCTCGGCGGACCACCTCACGGATCCTGGGCCCGGGATCGGCGCGCGGGCCTTCTTGGCCAGGGCCCAGCCAGGGCAGAGCCAGCGCCCGCATACTGGGTTTTTAGGCCTAGGATGGGCCTGGCCAGGTGGTCAATGGGCGCCCCCTGATCTGGGGAGGGAGTCTGCTTGGGATCTCGCACTTCTGCACGGGGTGGGGCTGGAAAGGCAGGCGCCGGAGACGTCGGCTGCCGCTGCTCCGAAAAGGGCTTGCTCCCGCCACCGCCCTATACACACAAAAGGTGTCGCTGGTGCAGTCGACACCCCAGTGTGGAAGAGGAGGAGGAGGAGCAGAACCAGTGTAAACCCAAGAGTCATCAACGATGTTGGAATGAATCCTCCCTCCAAGCTCCCTCTTCATAGGCCCCTACAACAGTTCATTTCCATTGAAGGAACTGCCTCTTTGGAAGGCCACCGTTTGAAGACCCGGAAGCATGCCAAACCATTGTTCTCGGGATTTCAACGCCACGCATCAGCCTGACTGTTACGTGTTGACAAACCTCAATCGTGCCAGAACACCGTTCCTGGGACTTCAACACAGCGAATCAACATAACTGTTGCACCCGCATAATCCTGAATCCTTTCAAAACACCATGTCTGATACGCTGGTGATGGGAACCCGTGGAACTTTTGCATGTTTCACAACGAATGTCCTCCGCGCTAAGGCGAGAGCCACATAAAAGAACCGCCCTCAATCCGTGAAGCTCTTGCAAGTTTAAAAAAGGAATGTGCGCCGCGCTAAAGGCGAGAGCCACATTATGAAAACGACCCGCCCTCAATCCGTGAAGCTTTCGCATTTTGTTATAACGAGTGCGCGCCGCACTAAGGCGAGAGCCACAGATTGAAAACGACCCGCCCTCAACCCGTGAAATTCTGGCAAATGTTGAAAAGGAATGTGCGCCGCGCTAAGGCGAGAGCCACATTTTGAAAACGTGCCGCCCTCCATCTGTGAAACGGTTGCCAATGTTTAAGCTTCAGAGTCATAAATTGTGAGGAAAGCTCAGGCGAAACGCCCGGCCCGCCCTAAAAATTGGCTTCGGAGTGCGACAGGGAGAAGTTGTTTATAAGGAAAAGGAATGGAGGAGGAGGAGGAGGAGGAAAAGGACGAGGAGGAGGGGGAGGGGAAAGGTGGAGGGTGGAGGAGAAGGAGGAGGAGGAGGAGGAGGAGGGCCCGCTGATCTGGGCGTCGCAAGAGAAAGTCAGAAAGCCGCGACGGCCTGTGTTCCGTCGGTTCAGGCCTCAGCAGTGCAGACGAAGGACTGCATGTTCTGAGTGTGCCCCCGTTCCTCTCCCCTCCGTGGCCCAATACATTTCTTCTTCCAAGCCTCTTCTTGTGCGCAATTCGGATTTCCTTCACGGCCCTGTAGCCGCTTCGACCGCGCTGCCATTGATCCCAGTGCCGCAAGCCAGAAAGTGTTTCGTCGCTTTCTGGTTCTGCAGGCCGTTTCCTGGACCCGGGACTGTCAACAAATTTTTCGGGATAAAGAGTTGGTTTTGGGGAGTGTGGGCAAGATCCGCGGGGCCCTACAGTAATCACATGAAACGAGAAGCCAGCCCGCCAGCCCCCCAATGGTTTGGGGGTGCTCGTGGGGCACCCAGCGAAGACGAATATAGATGAGGATTGCGCCCGTTGATTTCTTACCGCAAGATGTCTGAGCAACGTCGGAGGAGGAGGAGGAGGAGGAGGAGGAGGAGGAGTCTTCCACGACGAGGACTGGATGGCAGAAAAGCGCACAAGCACGAGCTTCAGACGTCTGCGCACAGCTTCTCCACCAACGACGGACCCTCCCCCCCAACACCCGCAGCGGGGGTGCACTGGTGCACTCCAGGGGCCCGACGCCAGTGGGCTCGACTTTGTCGGGACGCATGCTGGGGCCGACGGGAGGTAGGGAAAGTGGGGGGGCATCAAACTTGTTGCGTGTAGCTGATTTCGGCTCCGTCGCCACGCGCATTCCTCGATGCGTGAGTGCCCCCCAGCACCAGGAGGCGCCAGGAAGGCCAGCTAGGCGAGCTGAAGGCCTAACCCCCCTTGTGCTATACCCCCCGTCGCGTCCGCCGCCCCGAGTTTATCTCTCGAGACGTTTCTAAATGCCACAGGGGGGTCTGAGACCGCAAGCTGCCCGATCTCGAGGGGGCGGAAAGATCTGGCCGCCTTGGCTTGCCTGGGACGTTTCTATTCGATTTTCCTGGATCGAAGCGGGCGAAGTCGAATCTGCAGCGTCACCGATTTGATCATCTCTACCAATCGGATGTGTTCCGATCCGGCATGTTTGGAGCCGATCCGATGTTTCCCAGTTCGGGTTGTTCGAATGCATGAGATACCGATCCGACCCGCGAGATGCCGACCCCATCCGAGTCCGCTGCCGATTCTCTGTGATCAGTTTGCCGCGGTAGCGTTGATGGGAGCAGAAGGCGGAGGCCAGACCAGCCATCGCTGGGGCAGCTGTGGGTCTTACTCCCCGGGAGGCCCCTCGGCTTCGACGCCCCTCTCGAGAGATCGCCGATGCGATGGGCCCCCCCAGGGGGGCAAAAGGACCACGGCTCGCCCTGCCATGGCTGGCAGGGGCGGTTGACGGGGCGCGCCTCGCGGTCGCCCGGAGGAAGGGGCCTCCGGTCAAGCAGCGGCGAAGCGTCCTGGTCTGCTGGTAGGCCCACGAGAGCATGTTCTGAGAACCTCGTGTGGCTTGCACAGAAAGTGCTCTCATAATATTTCTGGCTGGGACCGTCTCGTGTTTGATCCTTCGCGCTTCTGTTCTGAGATCATGGTTCTTGTTGTGAGAATCTGTCTCGGTTCTGAGAACATTCCTGGAGAAGGAGGAGGAGGAGGAGGAGCAGGAGCAGGAGGAGAGGAGGAGGAGCCGAAGGAGCAGAAGGAGGAGGAGGAGGAGGAGGAGGAGGAGGAGGAGGAGGACCCATGGGAATAGGAACGCAGGGACGGTCGGTCCCTGCTCCATCCAGGGAGGGCAGGCCCCCACGGCGATCCAGCGGGCCGCCGTGCCGCTGGCCGGCGCCTCAGCGCCGCGCCCCTGCTCGCACACCGTCGTGTCGCCTCTCTGGACATCTGGCGCCTCCAAAAGCATGTTTAGAATCAAATCAGGCGCGTCTCTCCACAAGAGTAATGTTCAAAAATAGTCAAGAACTAGTCTGGGAACGATTTGTGCAGTATTTTTGATTATGTTTTGATTATGTCTTGAATATTTTTCATTTTCGTCCAAAATCGGCCTGTAGGGGGACATGCCCGACCTGAGTTTAGAAGAAGAAAAGCCACATTAACATAAACTTTTGGCGTTCCGCGCGGATTTCTTGGATCCGCGCCTGAGCTCCCCAGCGGTGCCTCCGGCGCCGCCCCTGACGCGCTCCGCGCGCCAGGAGGGGGGGGGTCCAGCGCGAATCGAAGAAATCCGCGCGGAGCGCCAAAAGTTTATGCTTATGTGTTTTTGTTATTCCTCCAATGTTGTCGCATGGGTTCGCAGGCTCCCGCTGATGTTTGATTCGATGAGGCGTGCCAGCAAGGCCCTCGCCTTCCAGGATCGCGGGAGTTGGCATCTCTTCCTCGGCGGAAAGCAGCGGAAGTAAAGCAAGGGCGGTCCCGCTGGCGGAAGCCGGCGGAAGGTCGGCGGAAGCCGGCGGGAGTAAGACATGCGGGCGAAGAACGGTATAACATCATTACTTCCGCCGTCGTGGACGCCTGCCCCCCGGGCGGCTGAAGTTTATACCTTTACTTGTTGCATACAGCTGGTTTCAGCCCCGCCGTCGACCGCTTTCCTCGATACGCTGGTGCTTCCGGCGCCGGCGGGACGCGCCGTGGAGACCAGTTGCGCGATCGAATTCTTTAACCCACCCCTGCGTTCCCCCCCTTCCGTCCGACCCGACTAGGTGTTGAAGTTACTCCCCATCATGCTCTCGATTCTTCTGTATTGTATCTTCTTTCTCTTACTCGCACTCTTTGCTTTGCGCAATAGCCGCCTCAGCCTCGAGGAAAAAGGGATTTTTCTTCATCATGGCAGCGGAGCTCTGAGAGCTCAGCTCTGCGATCCACGGCAACGAGTTCGCGGTCGGACCCGCGGACGCCACCTTGGCGCCAGCAGCGGGCGCCTACTCCGCCACCTTGGTCGCGGTCAGCCCCGCGGCCGAGGTTGCCACCACCGCCGCCGCCGCCGCTGCCGCCTGTACCCCTTGCGGGGCGGCCTCGGCCGCCAGCGCCGCGGGAGGAGCCCAAGGAGTTCTCGGCTTTAGGCCCGGGCTTCGGACAAGCTTCGAGGAACCTCGCGGTGCAGAGGCGGATCTTGGAACAGTTCCCCTCGCAGGCCGTGGTGCGGCCAGGGGCGGCCAGCTATGTGGCCAAGAAGAGGAGCCGCGGCCAGCGCCCTAGGGGAGAGCGTCGCACGCAGGAGGCTCTCCAGAGAAGAACATTGAAAGGCTCTGTGCTCAGAAAGGTGGACAGCGGCGAAGAGCTCACGGAGGAGGAAAAGACCTTCTACCACGAGTGGGTGAGGGAGCTCCTTGACCAGGTGCCGAAGGACCTCCGCAGGGAGGCCATAGAGCACTGCGAGCGCAACAACGACCCAAGGGTGCGAGCCAGCGCTCTTTTTCGCGTGCTGAAGGTCGCCGCTGGGAACGACGACGCTTACGAGCACTACTTGAGGCACGGCTGGTCCACCGCTCACGACAATGGCGATGGAGGAGGTGCTGGCGAGGCTCACAGCCATGGAGGCTCAGCTCCAAGCAGTGAGCACAGAGAACCAACAGCTGCGGGCGGACCTCGCCGCAGCACAAGCCTCTCGAGCAGGCGCAAGCAGCGCGGCACAGACCGAGAGGAGGGAGCCAGACGACGAGGCGCGGAGGCTGGCAGCCGGGACCGTGGACACCGGGGTCCTGAACAAACCCAGGATGTTCAGCGGAAAAGAGTCCGACTGGGCTCTGTTCAGCCTCGTGTTCCGCGCATACGCGGGGGCCATCTCGCCGAGGATGCAGTCCCTGCTTCGGCGCGCTGAGGACTTGCAGCAGTCCATGGAGCGCGGAGACTATGCCCGGGGCGACGACGCCCTGGACAAGCAGCTGCACTACATCATCACTCTCATGGTGGAGGGCAACGCGCTGCTACAGGTCAAGAAGGTGAACGAGGGGGGAGGGCTGAAGCCGTGGAGGCTCCTGGCGCAGGACTACGAGCCGAAGCAGTTCAAGAGCTGGCGGATGGCGCAGTGCCAGGCCGTTCTCGGCTACGCCGCCGAGGACGCTGACGTCTGGGTAATCTTAGACAAGTTTGAAGACTTAGTCAAGGAGTACGTAAACGGGTCCGGGAAGACCGTAGACGACGAAACGAAGGCTGGTGTGATTCTCCGCGCGTTAGCCAACGGAGACGCAGACCAGCGGGATCTGTCGAAACATCTCGCTCTGAACTGCAATCGGATCGAGACGCACGAGCAGATCAAGCAGGAGTTGCGGGAAATCGTCGGCACGAGCCGGTTTCTCGGGCGGTCTGCGGGCGGTCTGCACGCTCTTGCTAAGGGGGGCCCGAAGGGGGGCGGACGAGGACAGGCTGGCGGGAAGGGCGGCGACGGCAAGTTGCAGCTTGCCATCAAGTTTTCGGGCGACTGTTGGGCTCGCGGCAAAACTGGCCACAGGGCCGGCGAGTGCCGGAGCAGCCCGGCAGCCAAGGCCAAGGCGAAACCAGCTGGGAAGGCAAAACCGAAGGCGGCAGCCAAGCGTCTTGCTGGGAACTTCTCGGGAAACTGCGACTACTGCGGCAAACCAGGCCACAAGACCGCAGACTGCCACAGGCAGCACGCGGACGCCGCAGGAGCAAGTAGGACAGGCACCGGGGGCCCGAGCAAGAAACGCACTCGAGCAGAGATTTCCCATCTCGAACAGCAGCTGGCGGCTCTTTCGCTGCAGGTGCAGGGCCTTTCTGGGTCGTCATCCGGAGCGGCGGGGTCTTCGGAGGTGGGGGGTCTTGGGATCTCGGCAATCGAGGCTAGCGAGGTTTCTGCTGCGTCGCACTCGCGGTCAGACCCGCGGGGCACGATTGGTCTCGACAGCGGCGCGGAGATAACCGCCTGGCCCCCAGAGCTGGCCCCAGAAGTCCCAACCAAGGACTCTCCAGAGTCCCGCCGCGGCGTGAAGTGCCACGGCCCTGGGGGCACCGTCGCGCCGTCCTTGCCGAGCCTCGGTAAGAGGGTGCACGAGTTAGACATTGGTGGTGTTCGCAGGCGCGCTAATGTTCACGTCGTCCCAGTCCACAAACCTTTGTTAGCGCTGTGTGATTTAGAAGATCACGGTCACGATGTTTTCTTCGTCGACGGTCGTCGGTGGGCTCGTCGCAGGGAGTCGGGGGAAGTCTTGGAGATACATCGTAGAGGGGGCAGGTATGAGCTCGACGCAAGGGCCATCCCGCCGTCAAACTGAGACGGGCTGGTCCGGCCGTAAGTCCCGTGGAGGAGGCGAGCTCAAGTGCCCCAACGGTCGCGGGTGGCTCCGCGGCCTTTCCGGCAGCACAGGCAGCGGGGCCTCGCGTTTCACAGTCTGTTTCACCGGGTGGCTCGGCGGACGGCCCCGCGAGCGCACCTGCGCCAGCCGCAGGGCCGAGGGCACCAGCGGGCAGCCCCGCGGGCCGAGGAGGGGGCGGCGGCGCTCATCTCCAGTCCCACATGGCCAACGCTGGAGGCGGGGCCCTTCGAGCTCCCCCCTCCCCAAGCCCCCCTTCGGCGGAGGAGATTGCAAGGCATAATGTTGATCGTTGTCCTTACCAGAGTTGGTGCAGATGACGCGTGGCTGGCCGTGGGAACGCAGACAATCATTTCCGGCGGGAGAGCGACGATCTGAAAATACCTTGCGTCTCTTGTGGTTACTGTTTCATGGGGGAGTCGGTGGAGGAGGAGAGGATGCGCGATCGATGTTTACATAATGGTACATAAGTTTTTCCAGGATAGGCGGTTGACGTCACATGTTGCAAGGCGCAAAGGAGTAGATGAATGGGCCGTCAAAGTCACGGCGCACGACCTGGAACAGAGTGGCCCGCAGCACTTCATCTACAAGTCAGACGGCGAAAACGCCGTCAAGGCGCTCCAGACAGCAGCCGCCAAATAACTTCGATCCAAATGCGGGGTGGCCGTCACAGTTAAGATGGAGGAGAGCGGGGCCGGGGAGTCTCAACAAAATGGCGCGGTGGAGAGGGCCATCTGGGAGGTAGAGTCCAGAACCCGGACTCTGGTCCATGCGGCCCAGGAGTTCCACGGAGTAAAACTTCCTCTGGTTCATCCTGTCCGTGTTTGGGCAGTGGAGTACGCGCCTCACAGGTCATCAACAGAGGTCAAAATGCTCTGAAAGATGGCCGTGCCGCGTACGAGCTGAGGAAAGGCAGACCGCACCGTCGCAAACTTCCAGCCTTTGCAGAAGCAGTCATGTTTCTGAGAGTAGCAGAGAAGCGGCAGAGGCGCAAATTCGAAGACCGATGGGAGACGGGAGTCTACCTTGGACCAGTAGAGCGCTCAAACATGGTCTTGATCGGGACGCCGCAGGGTGTCCAGAAGGCGAACTGCGTCAAGAGATTGCCGCCGGCCCAGGCTAAAGACCCTGAGCTGGCGAAGGCCACCAGGGGGTATCCGCGGAGCCACTCCGAGGGTGTCGACGCGGAGGGGCCGGGGGGCGCACCCGCGATGGCAGCGACGGAACCAGTCGTGCCTGAGTCGGAATTACCACCACACTTGCCACCGCCACCAGCGGCACCTTGGGCCCCGAGGCGCGTATACATCCGAAGAAATGTAGAACTTGCCCGTTTTGGGTGCACAGACGGGCGCCAAGGATGCCTAGCAGCAGCTTTTGGTCACAAGCAGAGGGCGCACACACAAGAGTGTAGGAAAAGGATCGAAGACGCCATGGCACAAGATACCGAGCTCGGCGTTCGCCTGGAGGAGGCAGAGCCGCGCAGGGAGGCAGCAGGCGCCCCGGGGGCGCGAGCAGCGCCGGGGGAAACCCCGGAGCCTGGAGAGGTTCGGGGGCCAGACAGCACAACGGAGGAGCCTTCGCGGGAAGCCCCGCGGACGGCACATAGGCAGGAGCAGGGGGGGCCTTCGCGGGAAGCACCGCGGACAGCACCAAGGGAGGAGCAGGGAGGTATTGATTCGCAGCAGCCGAAGCGGCTCATCAATATGCCTGCCAGTAGACCGTCGCGGGGAGCACCGCGGCAGTCTGCGCCAGGCGCAGGAGGGGAAACGGCAGCAGCGGCAGCCGATTCTGAGGCGACAGCTTCGGCTACAGCAGGGCCGGCTGCACCGCTAAGGCCTGGCAGCGTCGAGGCCGCGCTGGCCGGGTCAGAGCCAGCGTTGGTTCGAGACGGCGACAAGGGAGAATCGCTTGGTAACGCGGACCCCAACGCCGCGGATAGGCCAGTTCCTGATCTAGACGAGGATGACATGGATCCTGGTAGTATCCAGACGAATCTTCGGCAGATGGGCGCGGCAGTTGGCCCGTCTATCAAGTCCGTTTGCTCGGTCGCGAGGGGCGGTCCGCTCCCGGACAGCAGCGGGGAGGCAGCTGCGGGCGAGGTGTTCTGCAAGAGCAGGTTCACCACGCAGGTGGGCAAGTTCGGCCTTCACCCGGGCTACATGCTTGACTTCACTACAGGGTGGGACTTGGAGGCCCCAGAGCAACAGCAGAAGGCCGACGAAATGCAGGAGCAGATCCGGCCACACCTGCTAGTGGGGGGCATTGACGGCCCTCCCTGGAGCCGGCAGCGCAGGGACGACGCTGGCGCAGGCGCGCGGGACGCGCGCGGGGCGCGCAGCAGGCAGCAACTCCGGGCGCGTTGTCCGCTGCACAGGAAGCAAATCGACGCTGCTCGACACATGCTACACGAGCACCGTGGCGGCGCGGCGTCTCTGCAGGAGCCGTGCGCGCAGGGGGTCTTAGAGCAGCCAGATGCGTTCTGGGCGCGCACTGACGAGCGTGGGATGGGGCAGGCCATCGCCACCAAAGGAGGCGGGCACGAGCTGGTGGCGCAGGGAGCAGGTTGGCCCACCAACAGCAGGCGCATCGCCGAGGAGCTTGCGACGTGCAAGTTTTGGAACAGAACGGGTTCCAAGGCTGCAGGGACAGGGGGGGGTGCACGCCCGCGCTGGCAGGTGCGGTGTTGCGTGGCCTCCGGCGGCAGCTCCAGGAAGACGGGAAGTTGTCGTTGTCCTCCCTCGAGCCGGGGGTCACAGGCCATGACCCCGCAGGGTATCCAGAGGAAGACCTTGCGAAGTTTTACGACGATCTCTCTGGGAAGCTCTTACCAACGCCGCCGGCACGGAAAGCGAGAGCCGCCGAGCTGGATTTCCTACGCGGTTCTCCAGTGCACGAAAAGGTACCTGTAGCACAGGCGAAAGTCAAGAACATGGTTTCTGTGCGTTGGTGCGATGTCAGCAAAGGTGATGATGATAATTTGGAGGTTCGCTCCCGGCTGGTCGGCAGGGAGCACAAGTGGCAAGACCCATTCATGCAAGGCACGTTTGCGGCGACGCCACCACTAGAGAGCCTTAAAGATATGCTCCATTTCATGACAACCACGAGGCGGGTGCGAGGCGCCCCGGTTCGTCTGGAGATGTTGGTGATGGATGTGAGCAGAGCTCATTTCCATGCGCCGTGTGCGCGGGAGATGTACATGCGCCTCCTGGAGGAGGATGCTACCCCAGGGATGGTCGGACAGCTTCTTCGCGCCATTTACGGCACGCGCGACGCAGCGAACCAATGGGACAGTTTCTTTAACGACATCATTACCAAGCTTGGCTACGACGTTGGCGCGTCCAACCCATGTTTGTACAGACACAGGAACAAACTGTCAATTGGGTGGAGGCGCGGAGACGATCTTGCGTTCATAAGTGAAGTAGACCACATGAACAGCTTGTTTGACGAAATCGGCAAGCACATGATTCTTAAGAAGAGAGGGGTGCTTGGCTTTGAGGATGGTGACGACACGCACGTCACCAGTCTGAACCGTTTGGTTGATTTCTGCACGAAGGACGCTGCGCCGACAGTCACTTACGAGCCTGATCCTGGACACGTGGATCTTCTAGTGGATCAGCTTGGACTGACCGGCAGCAGGGTCAAAGCAGTGGGCACGCCAGGCGAAAAGCGCGGCGATGACCACTCGGAAGAGCCGCTCTCGGATAGCTCCGTGAGTTTGTACAGGTCATGTACTATGCGCATAGCGTACCTTGCGGCAGACCTGCCGCACCCACAGTTTTCTGCAAATCGACTGGCTCGTGGGATGAGTAACCGCTAACCCGTGAGAATATAAACACTAGGGGATAATAAAGTTCGGGGTTCAGGGGGAGATCATCAAAGTAGCCCAACAGACCTCAGCATAATCTCGAAGTAAGAGATGATCAAGAGGAGACCAAGCCGAGCACGTTTTGAGACATCCTTGGCGTTTAGTCTTCATAGAAATATCTTCAACAATGGCTTATCTCGCTGGAGACATCCTCGACAAATCCCTTGTTTCGCTTGCGACATCCACAAACTGTTGTTTATTTCGCTTGAGACACCGTCAAACTATTGCTTATTCCGCTTAAGAAACGCATCGTCTCGCTTGAGACATCCATCAGTATATGCTTGTTTCGCTTGAGACATCCTCGAGTATATGCTTGTTTCGCTTGAGACATCCTCGGAATAGCTCATCCGCCTCGGTGTCCCTGGATAATCAACCGCGGCGATAATAAAGTTCAGGCGGGCGGAGGAATGGAGAAAGCGATATGCACAAACAAAACTGAAAAGAAACAATAAGAAATGAAAAAGAAAAAGGAAACATCAAAAAGGAAAGAAAACATAGGAGGAGGAGAAAGAGAAGAAAAAATCTCAAGTTCAAATGTATTAGAATTTATGTACAAACGCTTTATGAAAATTAAAATGTTTAAATGCTCGCGCAGGGTAGCTCATGTGCTTCATTTTCCATGGATAATCAACCCCAGGGAAAAAAGTTCAGAGGGGGGGGCATGGAGAGAGAGAGAGAGAGAGAGAGAGAGAGAGAGAGAGAGAGAAAAAGAGAGAGAGAGAGAGAGAGAGAGAGAGAGAGAGAGAGACATCATAAAGAAAAAGAAAGGAAGGACTTAAAGAGAGAAGATATATTTAAAAAAGAAAAATAGAATAATAAATTAGAAGGATAAAGAGAAGAGGAAAGGAGGATAAAACAAAAAATCTGAGGATTCAAATGTATTAAATTTTATTTACGGGCGCTTTATGAAAATTAAAATATATAAGTGCTTGTGCAGGGTAGCTCACGTGCCTCGTTTTCCCTGGATAACCAACCCCAGCGATAAACAAGTTCAGGGCGCCAGGGGGAGGAGGAGGAGAAAGAGATAGAGAGACATAGAGAGAGAGAGAGAGAGAGAGAGAGAGAGAGAGAGGCCAGGAAGGAGAAAGAGATAGAGAGACAGAGAGAGAGAGAGAGAGAGAGAGAGAGAGAGAGAGAGAAAGAGAGACAGAGAAAGAAAGAAAGAGAGACAGAAAGAACTACAAAGAGACAGAAGGACATTGGTTTCGCTTGGGACATCCTGAAACAACGTGTTCGCTTCGCTTGATGTTGTTATCTCAACATAAGAAAGGAAGTAACTTCGATGGCGAACTTTTCCCGTGATAATGAAGTTCGGCCTCCGCGCCCCCGCGCCCCCGACCAAACTCCTATTGGTCGACGATAAAAAACTCTAACGACTTAAGGGGGGGGGGGGGGGGGGTAACATTATTATCATGGGCATGGGGTTAAGCCCACTGTGGGTCACTGGAACCCGCTCGAGCGCGCGGCGCGCTACCTGAAGGGCCACCCCCGGTGGGTTCAGCAGCTCCAGATGCAGGAGCCTGTGGGGCATGTTGACGCATGGACAGATTCTGATTGGGCGTCAGACCCAACAGACCGGAAGTCTGTGAGCTGCACGGTAGTGATGATCGGCAATCACTGCCTACGATGTTCGACGGCTGCACAGACGAGTCCAGCTCTGTCCTCAGGAGAGGCGGAATTTGTAGCGAACGTCAAAGGAGGGAGCCATTCTCTTGGCATGCAGTCCATGGCCCGGGACATCGGCGACGAGCTGCGGATCCGTCTGCGGACAGACAGTGCAGCTTCCAAGGGGATCGCTTCCCGGATCGGTCTCGGGAAGGTGCGACATTTGGACGCGGCACTGTTGCGGATACAGCGCCAGGTAGGAAAGGGGGAGATCCAGATGCACAAAGTAGACGGTAAAACTATCTTAGCTGATCTTGGGACCAATGACGTCGAGGAGGCTTTGATAGTACGTTTTATGGGAGGCATGGGATTCAAGGAGGAGGCCGGACGTCATCCGAAAGCGCTGAAGGTTTCGCACGGCTTGGGCGGCTACGGGGAGGAGGACCTTCTAGCTCAGACGGATGATGTGGGAAACGAGAAGGAGCTCATCTAAGTAATAGCTCGTGTATGTTAGTGTTGTGCAGTAAGGGCGGTCTCGCGGAGAGCCCCGTGGGAGGTTCTGAACCACAGAGATGATTAGGAGCGCATAGAACATGTCACTGGTAGTGTACAGTCACCAGTTTCATGTGAGGGGGGGTGTTGAAGTTACTCCCCATCATGGTCTCTACTCTTCTGTATTATATATTATTTCTCTTACTCTCACTCTTTGCTTTGCGCAATAGCCGTTTCAGCTTCGAGGAAAAATGGGTTTTGTTGTCATCACTGGTTCTCTAAGGGCTTGATCATTATGCTTCAGTCGATTTGCGGGGGGCAAGCCTGATTAATCTAGTTAAATCCAAATATGTCCAGGTAAATGCAGATAGACCGACGTGGATCAAATGATCTTCACGGAGATCAGGAGCAAGTCTTGGGAACTCCAGCGCGAGTCGAGGGGCAGTATACGTCGCTGCGACTGGGTCCAGAGCGCCAGATATCTGGGTCACACCGCCTCCGGCGCACGCGCGCGCGTCGCATTTCTGCTCAATTCAGACTTCCTCCTCATCGTCCTCGTGTCCCCCCTCTTCCTTCTCCTCTCCTACTCCTTCTCATCCTCGTCCTCCTCTTCCCCCTCCTCCTCATCATCGCCCATAGCCTTTTTGGCTCAAGGTTGTTGTTTCCCCTGGGAACAAAGTGGATGCCGCTAGTCCGCGGCCAGCTTTCGTCAGTCGCCTGGTTCGCCCCAGGCTGAGCAGTGCGTGGTCCGCCCCACGCACTGCAGCATATCAGCACGGCTAGGCTGTGCGCTGGCCAGTGGTTCCCGCTCTTCAGTCTGCTGCAGGCCCGTCGCGCTGCCGCCGAGCCCTGGTTCTGCAAGTGGTGTAAGCATGAGCCGTCTGGCGCCAGCTGGATCAATCGCGCCGACCACATGTGGTGCGCACGCTGCAGGTTCCCCAAGAGCAGTGCGCACAAGGGCGCCCCCGCTCCCAAAGAGCCGTCGCGTCGTTCTGGCGGTGCTGCGCAGGCTCGCGAGGACAGCGCGGCAAAGCAGATCGTCGAATTTCGCCAGCAGGTGGAGAAGTTGGGCCGGGGCAGTGGACAGCAGCCCGCGGCCCCCTCGGCCCCGCCCTGGACGTCTGGTGCCCAAGGGGAAGCTGCGAGTGAGAGAGCCCGCGTCCAGAAACTCAATCACATACTGGGCCAGTTCGACCCCGCTGACACTGAGGAGAAAACTCAGTTCACTGCTGAGGGCGATCGGTTTCAGACTGAGTTGCAGGCAGCGAAGCCCCTCGAAGCCAACCTTCAGGGACTATCCCACCAGCTTGCCACCGCCAGGGCCAAGCACTCCGGGCTGCTGGCCAAGTTGCAGGTTGCCTAGACAGCCGCGGAGAAGGCTCAGGAACACCTGGCAGAGGTTCAGCAAGATAGAAGGGTGCAACCCAAGCTATCATGGTGTGAAAAAATCGGATACGCAAGACAGCTGTCACGTGCAGGATCGCTGAAAAGAACACGTCGCTGGAGACCCTCATCCTTGGGCTGGAGGCTACGATGCAGCAGTTTGGGGCGGTCATCTCTGCGCTGGGTGGCACCGGCGACTTTGCTCAAGATCTTGCTAATCTGTCTGCTATCACCGACCGCCTCAAGGCAGTTTCGTCGCATCATGCCTCGCCCCCCCACGCCGCCCTCTCCGCTTGGAGGCGGCGGCGCAGGCGCCGCGGCAGCTATGGCCGTCGATGGGGGGGCAGCGACGGCAGCTCATACCGACAGACTCGACTCGAGACGTGCAAGGAACACCTGAAAGCGCGCGTGGTCAATGTTGAGCCCGCAGGTGAAGGGGCGCCTGAGCCCGCCGCCTAGGTGCTCCGTGAGCAGCTCAAGCGTCACCTCGCCCCGGTCAGGGGAGTGGCCAAGAGGCCCAGGACCACGACTGATTAGGTTGATGTGGTGTTTGTGGTGTTTCAACCTACCAATGAATGCAATGGCGAATGATTGCTCTGCCCAGTCTCAGCTCCGATAGCGGCCGCAGTCAATCTGATGGACGACCCGAACGTTGACCCGTTCGATTTCGATCACGACGACTTCGGGCCGACAGCCCCAGCATTTCCTTTCGTGTCAGCAGCGAGGCGTGAGCCTGATTCTGGAGGGTCGATGGCGTCGACTCTCTTGCCTGCTGAAGGGGGTGCTGGCGCGTTTGCGTCGGCCGCCCCAGTTCCCCTCTCCTCCTCAGCCTGATTCTGGAGGGCCGATGGTGTCGGCCCTCTTGCCTGCTGGGGGAAGAGCGGGTGGCCCGGTGGGTGCCCCCGTGCCTCCTTTCGTTTCAGCAGCGAGGCGTGGGCCTGATTCTGGAGGGTCGACGGCGTCGACTCTCTTGCCTGCTCATGGAGGCACGGGCGCCGCGAGGACAGCAATGACCAAGGGTGCTTGGGTTTCCGCGACTGCTTCGAGTACGGCGCCGTCTTCCACCAGCAGCGGCCAGCCGTTGATGGCCGATGCGTCAGGGGCGCGTGAACCTTCGGTCGGCTGGTGCCTTTGGGAGGCCCAGGACCGCCGTTCGAGTTCTCCCCCTCGCAGGTTGGCTGGAGGCTTGGCCGCGAGTACCTCTCGCGCTGGGTCAACCGCTGGTGCTGGGCGCCCTGCTAGGCGACGCCAAGGCGAGTTCTCCGACCTGGTCGCGTTCAATCCTTCGTCTCTTGGTTCGCGCATACCGACTATCTGTCCGAGCCGGGGGCCCACGTGGCGATGGCGCAAGAACGCCATGCGGCGGCGGACAAGCTCGGCGAAAGGCAAGCGCAGGTGGACGACACTGGCAGGAGAGGGCTTTGGAGTTGTGCGATCCCCAATGAAGACGGCGGGCCAGGCACAACAGGTGGCGCAGCAGTACTCACGCGCGCCAACATAACGATCACCTCGCCCCCTGGGCGAGAGTCGCAAGAGATCGCCCAGATCGGTTGGCCGCCGCCCATGTTCACTCGTTCCTGCCAGGCGGCGCGGTTTTCATGTCAGGGCATTTCAAGGACGGCCAAGGTTTAGGGCCGCAGAACTCCACCATCCTCTGGCAGCTGATCGAGTATCTCACAGCGCTCAACGGCATGCAGATCGCGCGGGCTGTCGGCGCCGATCTCAACATGGAAGTGGGTGAGCTGAACCAATATGATTGGCTTGCCGCTGTCAGCGATGCCCGCCCGTTGCTAGCGCGACGACGCGTCGCCAAACCGCTCCCGGCACGAGGGCGGATTATTTTAAATGTAGCAGCTGGCTAGCGCCAAGGTTTGCCGCCAACCCTGTCTGGGTCCAAGAGCAGGCTACCTCCCCCATGCACCTCCCCATTCAGTTACGGCTCCAAGCCCAAGGCGCCCCAGCGCGGATACACGCTGCCAGGTTGCCGAAGACCCCCCAAGCGGTATCTCCGATTGGCCGTGCGAGATTTCTTGTTAATCCGTGGGAGGCCGCGCTGGATGCGGCGGCCCCGCAAATCAGCCTTGCCGAGCATCTCCCAGAGCATTGGGAGATTGTCCTCGAAGGGGTGGAAAGAGTGCTCGCGGCCCGGCGGGGCCGCGCCGGCAGTTCCGCGGAGGCCTATGCGGGCCGCGCTAGGCCTCAGGAGGTTCAGTGGAACAAGCTTGTCTGGACCCCCCCCAAAAAAAAGCGGACGCATTAGGACCCCGAGGCTCGGGCCGGGGCGCAGTGCTGGGACGGGCCAAACACTTCGGGAAAATGCGCCATTGTTTAAGTTCGGAGACAAAGCACTTGCAAGAGCTAAACAGCCCTCACCCACTCGCCCCCATGCAAGATTCTAAGTTGCTTCAGTCACTCCGAGGATTTTCACAAGTTATGGCCAACGTTGCGCGGCGCAAAAAGGTTCTGGCTTGTCTCGACTGTCACACGCGCGAATATTCTTCCCCAGTGGGTTCTCCGCCCTGGCCCGCCCCGATTGCGCTGTTGTTTTGCGCTCGGTTTACACCGGGGCCAAAGCGGCTATTTCGGCCGCCGAGAACCGCTCGACTCAGACTTGGGTGTCTTGGGCCAGGGGCTCGTTTAAAGCAGGTCAATCCCAGGCGCGCAGATTCTCGAAGGCGAAGGCCGCCCAAGAGATTCTGTCGCCCACGGCGCGATCTGCGCCGCATCAGCTTGCCGACGACGAGCTAAAACCTTGGGCTGACGCGTGGGCCGCGCCCCCTCCTGGGTCGGACGCCTGGCCAGTGCTGCCCACCATTGCTACAGGCATAGTGCAGGACGCAATTTTGAGTTATTCTGCGCGCGCGCGGCAACTGGACCCAGTGGCCTGCACCCCCGCGCGCTGATTCATCTGCCCAGCCTTGCATGTGCCGCCATCGTTCGCCTCTTCACGTTATGCGAGCAGTTTCTGGCTTGGCCAGCCGACAGAGCGCGCAACGAGCTTGCACGCCTGGCCAAGCCAGAAGGAGACACTCGGCTCATTGCTCTCATCTCCACTCCTTGCAGAATCTGGGGCAAGGTCCGCAAGCCCCTCACGTTTGAATGGCAAGATCGGCACAACCGTCTGGAAGTTTGGGGCACGCGACGTCGGCACAGCTCCTCTGACAGTGCTTTCCCCCACAGCCTCGCGGCCGAGATTGCCAAACTGGCCGGCGACATCCCGATATCAGTGCTGCTAGTTATGTTCAAGCGTTTCGAAATTATTTGGTCGGGCCAAATTTTGGTCGAGGCCGAAGCGCATGGCTTCCCGATGCGACCTGCGCGGATGCCAGTGGGCTTGCACACGCAGCCTCGGCGTCTGCGCGCCTTCGGGAGCTGGCCTCGACACTTCTGCGCGCATAAATGCATCCTTGCTGGGTGCAACCATGCGACAGGAGTTTGTTTCTGTTGCCCTGAAGAGGCTCAACGCCATCGATCCGCGCGTCGCCCCGAGGGTCCTAGTGGGCGACGTTTCTATTCAGCTTGTATCGGACAACCCGAAGAATATCGACCAGCTCGTCAAAGCAGCGAAGGCTTTCACTCAATATTCTAGGTTGCAAGGCCTGTGGACGCAGGCCAAAACATCGGGTTCGATAGCTGGCGGCGGGGTTGATCGGAAGTGGTTTCGACGCGCAGCTGATCAGCTCGGGCCCCCAGTCAAACCCTGGATGCGAAATCTCGGACATGAGTTGGCCCCAGGGCGGGTGATACGCACCCAAGAGAGAAGCGAGTCCGTGCTCTGGCAGCGCGGAAGAGGAAGTTCATGGCGCTCAGGCGCGCGACGGGCAAACGGATGGCGTCTCTGCGGCGAACGGGAGCCTTGCTTGCAGCGGGCCACGGTGCCTCAGTTTCAGGCGTGTCCGACACCAGCCTGCGATTCCTTCGCCGTTTTGTTGACACCATCGCTGGAGCTAGAGAACGCGGAGGGGTTACTGCATACCTGCTGACGCAGTCCAATCCGCTGCGCGACCCGAGCGGTGATCGTAGACTGGCGGTGGTGGTCAAGTACTCATGCTTCACATGGGACGATCGGGTTCCGCTGGCGCGTGCTCAGAGAGCTTGGTCGGTGCTGCGGGACACGATGATGAACAACCACACTTGGCAGCAGGCTCGGGGCCCGATGTCTGCGGCATGGTCAAGCTTGTCACGCATAGGGCGGGCGATGGTCAATGCCCGCACGCTCTACAGCCACACGGGCCAGAACAGGCCCCTAATCACGACGCGCCCGAACGATGCGAGGCTGGCGGTTATTGAGAGGATTCAAGCTTGGCAGCACGCTCGGCTTCAGAGGCATATGAGCACGGCTGCCCCGTCGACCCATGCAGCGTGGCATCGCGCGCTCCGACAGGGTTCGCAGGCTGTCAAGTGCCCCCGCCAGAGAGGAGCCTTGGCGCGGTCCAACGCCGCCCCCTTGCCCCACGAGCTCAGCCTTATGAAGTACAGCCCCCCCCCCCCCCCCCTGGGCGCTCGATGTGCCCCGAGGCCAATGGCGCGCACGGACATGCATGACACGGTTGCCCCGCTTACATTAACGACCAGGGCTTGGACCCCATGGGCGACGAGGCCACCGAGAAGCTAGCAGACCACAGGAGAGCCCTGATCCAGTCCTGCTGAAATATTTGCGGCAATCCCGAGGTAGATAGGCACTAGCCCACCCATGGGGGCCCGACTTTAAGTGCCCCCATTCAGGCCCCCGAGAACCTCCAAACGATGTTTGAGTTCGGCTACAGAGGTGCTTGGGAACCTGAGTCGTTCCTAGATGGGAGCTGCTACCAGTCCAGCCTGCCAGAAATGGCCAGAGCTGGCTGGGCGGTGGTTCAGATGCTAGAGGCATCCGACTGTTTCTTGCCATGCCGTGCCATCTACGGCCCCCCCCCCAGGAGCTAGGCAGACGATTGGCAGGGCTGAGCGTTGGGCGGTCAGGCAAGTTGTCGCCCACCACCCTGGCCATGAGACCTTGGTTTCTGATTTGCAGGCTGTCGCGCGTGAAGGAAACTCCTGGGACCCCGAGTTGGCCAGAGGCACGGCGAAACATGCTGCCATATGGGAGTCAGTCTCCAGGATCCTCGCGAGCAAACCCCCGCGGTTCCGATGGCGCCCCGCCCACTTGAGCCTCGACGACGTTTTGTCCAGGGGGTTGTGCGTCAAAACGTGGGTGGGGAACGCCTGGGCCGATGTTTGCGCGAAGCTCGGGCCGCGCTCTCACGCGTTCCCAGAAGGCTTCTGTCAAGCGGTGGCGGGCGAGCTGGCCCATCACAACAGCACGGTCAACACGTAGCCTGGGCCGCTCAGAGAATGCTTGAGGCTCGCAGTTGGGCAGCGCTCGACCCCAAGGCCCGCCCTCGCCCCCCGGTTCCCCCCGCCCCGCCCAAGGTGCCCCACGCCAGCCATGCGTTGTTTTACCGTGATAATGAGCAAACGCATAAGTGCAGGAGGTGGACGCACGGCCCGCACCCCTGCCAGCATGGAAGCTTTGATGACTTGTAGGGAGACACGTGAATGCAAGCCGTCACCCATCCGCCAGCATACGTGTGATTCCGGGTTCTGTGAGTTCGGTTCGACGTACTCGCTCGCTCGGTCGGAGGCGGTGACGGTTGCTCTGGAGGCCGCGGACGCTCTTCGCCTTGACCAAGCGGCCGGCGGGCCGCCCACCCCCAGCCTCCCGAGCCAAGCTCGGTTGTGGATTGTTTCCGCGAAGTAGGTCATGATGTTTTCTCCGGCGGCCCTGTCTATTGTTGCAGGAGATGCGGGGCCCACGGCGCGCTCGGCAGCATGCGTAAGTTGCTGGCGCTTTGCGCGGGCCCCGCGGACAACCCCAGCACGCGCGCCAACCAACGCATGAACGCGCGTCGGCTCGAGCGCGGCATCCATCCCAAAACGGGGCAGAAGATTGCGCTGGCGGGGGGGCGCGAAGGTCTCGGCCCCTTCGGCCCCGTCGGGGCCTCCGCCTGGTTCGGCGCCTAGCGCGGCGAGTGCCGATGATAGCCGCGCCGTGCCCAGCGGAGTTCTGCAGTCGAGGATTCCTCGGCGCAGGGATCTCGCCCAAGACGGTGCGAGTTCAAGCTCCGACTAGGTAGGGGTCGCCGCCGCCGTCGCGTCACCCACCCGCCCCGCCGCGCCGCATCTTCCACTTCGGCGCGGTGGCGGAGCTGGCGGCGAACGGCAGGCAGGCGCGGCCGTCCCCGCCCGAACCGGACCACCTGGTCCCGTTTCGGCGGTCCCAGGTGGCGCAGAGGTCCGCGCCTCCTCCTCATCGTCCTCTTGCCTGGTCCTCCCCCTCCCCCCTCTCTCCTCATCATCCTCCTCGTCCCTCCTCATCGCCCTCCTGCTCACCTCCTCCTTTCCGTTTTACCCAAGGGTGTTTGTTTCTTGATAGATCCTTCAGCCCCGCAGGACTGATTAGTGGCAGCCCGCCCGCTCGTAGACCTTGCAGCTTGGCATGCAGCCTCCTCGCGTTCCTTCTCCTACTCCTCCTGCTGATGGCGATGTTCCTGCCCCCCCCCGTTGCTTCTGGCCTCCTCCGAAGGATCGGGCAGCGAGGTGGAGCGGATGGGGGGGCACGGAGGGAGGGAGGGAGGGGGGGGCGGAGGGGGTAATGTGGAAACAAAGAGCACGTAAGAAACAGGCAGGGAGAAAAAAATGTCACATCGAGAAACGGTCTCAGGAGCGAGAAGATCGTACAATATTGAGGTCATTTTTCCCGAGGGGCGAGAGGAGCGGGAGGATGAACGAGCGGCGACGGAAGCTTAGAGGAGGGAGGAGGGGTCGGGACCTCAATTGCCCTACGCCTCGAAAGCGAACAACGAAGAAGTGCATCAACAGAACTTGTCCGCTGCAGGCGCAGATCTCTGGGGTCGGCGCTGGGCACCCCCTGGCGGCGCCTCCAGCGCCGCCCCCCGCGTGCCCCGCGCGGGGAGGGGAGTCCAGCGCCGACGTGAGGAATGCGCGTGGACGCCCGAAATTTCACGATCGTGTCGCTTCTCGTGATCACGAGGGGTCCCCCGGAGGCGCGTGCGGACTGCTTCTGCCGCGCTGCGACGGAGAGTTGCTATGCCGAGGTGGTCGCTTGCGCCCCCGGCGGAGGGTCGATGGGTATGCGGCCGGCTCCCCGTGAGAGCGACCCTTCGCCAGACGGATCTCGGGTGCGGGCTCAGTGGGGCCCCCCGATCGCTGCGAAGACGCGCGCCGAAGGTCACTCTTCGCTCAGGGTCTTGCCTGCGCGCAGCCGACGTCGAGACGCGGTGGGCCCGGCAGCCTCGGAGCTCCGCGCCGAGGCCCTCGCCGGCTCCGACCTGGTGGGCGTGGCCGCGACCGGCAGGCAGGGGCCGGGTCGACGCGTGCTGCGCCCCTGCGCTGCGACCCGTGCCTCGCCCTCGTTCTCCGCCTCCGCCCGTGCTGTTTCCGCGTCGGGCTCGGTCCATCGCGGCGCGTCGTTGGCGATGATGCGTCGCCGAGAGGGAGGGGAGTCTTGAAGGAAAGGGGTCCTGAGGTTTTCCTTTGTTTTCGGCCTACTGAGGCCCCTTCCAAAGCATTGTGGCCGCAAGAAAACAATTCGGGATGAAGAATTTGGTCTTAGAACATGCCCCTGGGTCCAGGACGAGTTCCCGTGAGAACTTGCTTCCTTGATGCCAACATGTAGCTACCAATGACACGGTCGGATTCACAGCGCGCTCTTGGCGACCTGCCGTGGCATGCACATCTGTAGAGTTACAATCAAGACGCTGGAGTGATAGCCGCGTCGGGCTCAGGCGGGGCTCTGGTTTCGGGGCCGTTCCGTAGATTTTGGGTCTGGGGAAACTGCTTGTGGCCGAGGCTCGCCGCGTCAAGGAGGACTCCTCCTTCATTCCCTACGAGATGTTCCTTACGGTAGCGCGATGGCCGGAGCAGTGGAGTGTGTCGTCGTCCTCGCGTGCGTTCGCCTCTTTTTCCCCTTGGTTGGGGGTTCCACGGGGGACCACTTCGCCGCACCGTGGAATTCAGGAGCACGGCGGGCGGGGACGGAGAGCAGCGGGGACGGGGAGCGGGGCAGGAGGGAGAGAGGGAGGAAAGGTGAGGGAAGGAGGGAGAGACGGAGGGATGGAGCGAGGAGGAGGAGGAGGAGGAGGAGGAGGAGGAGGGGATCCGGAGCCAGTGTGGCTCAAACCATTTTGGCTCAAGTCCGTAATGGAAGGCTCTGAGGATTTGAATGTAGCATTGAGGAGGTGCGCCCCCACCAGCGATCCCCGCCCAAGCTGCAGGGAACTCCACATTTCCGATACACTACCGCGTGAGCTCGGCTTGTCCCACCTGTAGTCAGCTCCTGCTGGAGTCCATGGGAGGTTGGTGGTGCCGCTCGTGTCACGCGTGGGACAATGGAGGTCGTGCGCGGTGCTATGTGTGCAAGGCCTTCAACCCAGGTGGCAAGCAACCTGACGAGCGTCCAGGAGAGGGGAAGTTGCACGGGAGTTGGGCTCGCGGCCTGCCACACTCGTCCCCGCCCTCGTGGTTCCGTCCCCGAGTGCCTCGTCAGTTTGTCAAGCAGCCATGGGTGTACCAGCCAAGGTGGAGCCAGGAAGGGTGGCAAGGCAACGACACCCCGGCAATTTCGGAAGAGGAACGGACATACTAGCTCAATTTGGACGGCGCGGCGTTTGCCTTCATGGCGGCGAGACTTTCACAGGGTCAGAGACAAGCTCGTGCACGGTCGTAGGCTCAAGGCTGCTGGCCAAGGGCCCCACGCTGACGGGACCGGCGTCCCCCGTTCAATGCGTGCGCTACAGGACAAGCTTGTCGGGTTACAGCAGAAGGAATAACGGCAGGTCCTCCATGCAGAGAAAGCGCTGGAGGCGCTCGGTGAAACGCAACAGCAGATCGAGGATGTCAAGGTGCAGCTGGTGAAGGCCAAGGAGGCAGCCAAGCCTTTGGGCGCCACGCCAAAGCATAATCCGAACACTCAAGTGGGCAATGTGCTGGCGAGCATGAAGCAGCAGCGCCAAGCAATGCTGGCGGGGCTCGCAGAAAGCTTGGCGACGGCGGAAGGGGTCGAGGCGCAGAACTCGAAGCTGGTTGAAAATATCCAGTCCTTCAACGTAACGTTCGGCAAGGCCTTCACCCAGGGACCTGAGGATGGCGAAAGGGCGGGGTCAGCGCAACCAGCCCAAGGCCAGCAACCTGCTAAACCAAGCCAGGAGGCGGGAGCGTCAGCAGCTGCAGGCGGGGATGGCCGAGGAGAAGATGAAGCATCGGCGGAGGTCGCGCCCCAGGCCCCAGGCCCCTGCTGAAGGAGATGCTACTATGGCTCCTGCTGGTGACTCTGGCGGGCCCATGACAGAGCAACGTCGACAATTCCTGGGGCCAGGTTGGCAGCGCGTCCGCAGCGCGAGGGGGGCCAGAGAGCGAGGCAGGACCAAGTCACCGATTGAGCGTTCCTGACTTACGTTGTCCTGAAGGTCGTTTGCCAGGTCTTCGGACATTGCACGTGGGAAGGAGCTGTCAGCTACCATTTAAGTGTATCCCACCATTGGGCCCTGGCTGCGGGGGATGGGCGCCTCCAGTCGGGATCGGACCCCATGGGGGGTCTGATCGGGGAGCGCCCGTGAGAAGATGGCCGCTTCCTCCCTTGACCGAGGCCCTGACTGCGAGCGCTAAAGAGCCCCCAGTTGGGATCAGACCGATGCGGTCTGATCACGGGTCCTCCGCGAGGGCGGAGGCAGCCCCAGCTGGCCACGCGTTTGGGGGCGAAGCATGCGGGCAGGAGCCGTCAGCTATCATGTTGGCATTGCCCACCGCTGCCAGGGGGGGTATCCTGATGGCCCTGGCTGGGAGGACCACGGGTTCCCGGTCGGGATCGGACCCAGAGGGGGGTCTGATCGGGGAGCGCCTGCGAGGGCGGCGGCCGTCGCCCCCCCCCTGGCCTTGGCCCGCGCCCGGAGCGCGTCGAGTCCCCAGTCGGGAGCGAACCCGCGGGGTCTGTCAAGACGGCGACGTCAGCTTGTGCTGCAGTATTTTCCAACACGGCTGGGGGGGGCATTATGCAGGCGGAGGCGGCTCTCGCGTCGTCAGCTATCGCTTCAAGACCCCCAGCATCGGCAAAGGGAGATCCAATCTGGAACCAAGGGCCCAACTGCGGAGGAACCTTTCCTGATTTATTCTGGCGACGTCACGTCGTGAGATGATAGGGCAGCTGATTATTTCAATGACGGCGAAGGCGTCTTGCAGCAGGCCCATGTTCTATTTTTGTGCAGAGACCACCTTCGAGGCGAGCAAACGCCGCAGGCGGCTAAGAGGATGTCGAAAGGTTCTTGGAGGATGAATTTCGCGCCCGCGGCGGCCACCGGCGGCGGTGGATCTCGAGGGCACGGGGGGAGATGCAGTGCTGGTCAAGAGACATATGTGGCAGGGCTCTCTTGTCTTTGTGGATAAGCAACTGCTCCAGGTGCAAACGCAGGGCCAAGCAGCGACCCAGCCAGTGGCGCGCAACTACGGTCAGAACGAAAGGCAGGGGCATCATTTGCACGTCTCTGCACTTGGCCACTTGGCCAGGGCTGTCAGGGGCGACCTTTCAGAGATTGAACGAAGTGGGGGCCTTTCTCGAAGCACAAGGTAAGTCCTTCATTGCTGCTGGGGGCCAGAACAACGCGATCGACATAATGCAAGAGTCTGGCCACCAAGTTTTCCTGGGCAGCTTGGGCGGGCCCATCGGAACCAGCGCCGCGTGGTCATGGCCCCATCGACTACCTCCTGGCCAGCGCTGATTTGGCCAGCCTGATCGAAGTCGCCCGGGATGAAAAAGGTCCGCGGGGGGCGCCACGCTCGGGCCTTGTGGCAGGTTGATCAGTTTGTGGTGCCCAAGAGAGCGCTGGCCCCCACAGCGGAGGGTGACATGGCCATCCCAGGTCCAGACCTACCGCGGGGATGGCACCAGGCGCGACTGTAGCCCCCGGTAGCCGAAGGTGCAGCGAGGCCCCCAGAGGAACCGGCATCTTGAGCCTGCGAATAAGCATATGGCTCTCGCGATTGCTGCCGAGAGCTTCTGCGCGCGTCGCAACGTCGAAGCAGATTCTGAAGGCGCCATGCAGCATCGAGGCTGGCCAGTTGAGACTGAAGTGCCTGACGTGCCAACCACGCCGATGGGCTGGAAGGCAGAATGCGAGGATCTGAGCGCTTGGGCCGCCACGGCTGCCAGGGCCGCAGACTGGGCCCATCTCCGCGCAGCAGGAAGGCAGCCCAGCGAGCGCGAGAGAGCGTGGAATGCGGCGGTGCAAGGGCTCGCCACAGCGAGGGCACCACATAGATTTCTGTCTCACGAGAGAGAGGGGAAAGCGCCCCGAGCCACGGAAGGCTCACGCAGAGTCGAAAGTATCACAGCGCGCGAGGACAGGTTTCGCGGCTTTCAGCGCGCAGTCAAGAATGTAGAACTGCAGCAGGTTAGAGCTACTCACGCGAGTTTTAGGGATCGCATCAGAGGCAGCCTGCCCAGAGGGGCAGGGGCCCTGCATGCTTGGGCTAAGTCGCGGGGCAAACCGACCCCAGCGTTAGCTGACGCAGCGAGGGCGGACGGCGCCGTTAGCAGGGGGCCCGTTGAGGCCATTGACGCGAAGGCTAAGTCTTGGTAGATTCTTTTGGTGCCCGAGCTCAGGAGATGTCAGGGGCCCCGCTGGCTGGCGGGAGGAGTTAGTCGCCCCTGCCGACAAGCCCCATTTGACGAGCGCGAGCTCGATCAGCTTGAAACTGCTCTCAAGAGCTTCAAAGGAGTCGCAGGACAGGGCGCCGATCAGCAGAGCCCTAAATTGTGGAAGCGAGTCCCCAAGGATGGCCGCGAGGATCTCTTGGGGGCCCTCAGAGCAATCGAGACAGCGGGTAGGCGACCACCGCAAGTTCTGCCTAAACTGGCCCAGCTCACCCACGCAAACCAGGCGGCAGACAGACCCGCCACCCTCACCCAGGCTCTCGATCGCACTTGGGGGGGGGGGGGGGGGCGCGGCGGTGGGAGGCGGCGGATTGGAGCGAGCCGAGATCCTAGCATTGGGATAAAGTTACGCGCGACGGCTCGGCGCTCCGATCAGCTCCGATAAGGCGGCGAAGCGGCCGCCATCCAAGGCTTCCCATGGGCAGAAGTGCTCTGGGACGATGATGCACATTCACAGCGTCCGTCTGCATCAAGTCGCCCAGATGGCCCAAGGAGTTGGGCGCCCCTCTCCGGCGCGCGGCGCGCTCGGGCAGGCGGCCCGCAGGGCTCCGGGGCGCGCGCGCGCGGAGGGGGCGGCGTCGAGGGTCATTGTCCCCGGCAGAACCTTGACTGCGCGACGCAATCAGAGCGCTGGCCTGTCTAAGCTCGAGCTCCGGCAAGTCTTCGAGCCCATGCGCGCGGACTTTGGCCCGCTTGATCTATCCACCTGGGTAGACGACGCTGGGCACATTCTGATAGGATGCGGTGCAAGAGTTTTTGAGCGCACGGTCCAGGCCTCAGATGCGCTTGCCACGAGGACTGGGGAGACTGGGTTTAAGGTTTCAAGCAATTCCACGCTCGCGGCCCAGCCTCCCCCCTCCACTTGGCCGAAGCCATCTGTGCGAGGCTAGCCGGGGGTAGAGTGGCGCTGAAGACCCCGCGGGGCATCAAGGATTTAGGCATCGATGGCCACGTGGCCAGGAGGAATACTAAAGTCATCAAAGAGCGTTTTGTCAAAGGTAGGAAGGGGGCAGCCCACATTGGACGTCTCGCAAAGGTAGTTCCTCAAGTGAGAGCGCTAGCCAAGACGGGTTTCAAGCACGCCTCCACGCGCGGGGCGCCCGCCCAAGGGGTCAGCCCACCCGCGCTGCGGCAGCGGCGCGCTACGATTGCGGCCCTCGCTGGCCGCAAGAGATCAGGAGGCTGCCCAGCCACCTGCATCGGGCTAGGCTTCAGCGAGAAGGACGACCCCATGGCCCAAGGACGAACGCAGGCGTTTGAAGTTTGGCTAGACATCCTCCCGCATTTGGGCGATAGGACGCAAGCAGGAGGGATCGCGCGAAGGAACGCGCTGGAGCATCTCCGTGCGGGGGTGCGTCCTTGGGGAAGAGTCACAGGTTTTACCAGGGCTGTTCTGGGGAGACCCCTCGATCTCCGTTGGGAGCTCCTGGGGCCCACGGTTTGGAGGGCCCTTGGAGGCGCCGAGCTTAGGATCCTAGAGATGGACCGTAAGGCACTTGACCACGAGCGCCGGGTGCGGGCTGGCGAACACGTCAAAGGCAAAGGATCCCAGGATCGCGTAGATCTTTCGATTTTGAAGAGGCGCCTGGCCAGTCTAGTAGGAAAGTGTGCGCGCGACCAGGCTGATGTGCTCAGATTGGCAGCAACAGGGGCTCTCTGGTCTGCGGCTGGGCGCTTTGGAACCGAGAGCCGGGGATCCATCACCCTTGCCTCGTCGCCTGGAGCTGCTAGCGCTGCTGCTGCGCCTCCTGCCCTTGATCCCCCCCCGACCCCCCAGGTTCCCAAGGTTCCCCCTGTGGCGAGGACGTCTTTGGACGCACCTGAAGTCGACCTGGAGGAGGAGGAGTCCATTGGCGAGGCGGGGGAGGGGGAGCAAGACTTCTTTGCGGGAGAGCCCCCCGAGCTGGAGGACCTTCCGGCGGCGCCAAGAGAAGGGATGATTCAACCACTACGCCCGAGGTGCAGGCTTTGTGAAGAGACTCCTTTTTCATCAGCTTTGGGAGCGTCAGTGTAACCAGGATATTGCGGGCCCTGGGCTGCGCGGGGATCTCTTAGACCAAGCGCGAGAGGGGTGCGAGGATGAACCGTGCTTTTGGCTGCGTGGCCTCCCTCCCCGCGCCTGGACCTTCAATCCCGCGCAGTTGCAGTGGAACCCTGAGCAGTGAGCTTAGCGCGGGGAAGATTGCGCCCCAAATGGGCCGCCTTCATCGCGTGAGATGGCTCTGGAGGAGCCCACTCGGGTGACCCCAGACTAATCAGTTGTGTTTGGGAGGCTGGCATTTTTCTTGAGCACGACAGCCTTGGATGGGACAAGAGCCCGCTCCCGATTTTCAAGCAGTCTGTCCCGTTGGCCGAACCCTGGGCGTGCACTAGGATGGCCCAGCTCACGCAAGGTGATCTCGTTTTCGCTGGTGGCAACGACTCAGTAGTCCAAGGTATCAACCAGGGCCCCAGAAGGAAGAGCCTGGATAATGTGTATTTGCGGGATCACTTTTGGCAGGAGTGTAAAGGCAGGATAATGCGTGCGGTCAAGACCAAGTCCCACGAAACTGTCCTGGACTCCATCCAGGCGCGAGGCAGCAGGCTGGCATGCTGGGCGGGTAATTTCATCGCAAATAGGTTGGCCGATGAGGCAGCGAGAGGCCCGCAGCTCCCAGGCTGGGCTATTGCTGAGGTAGGGACAGCTGATCATCTCACGCGCAGAGTCCAGGAGCATATCTTAGCTGTGCCGGCCCAGGTTGTCCAGGCGTCCACCGCGATTTATGGTGCCAGCTGCGTAGAGGATCGGAGGCGCGAAGCTAAATGTCGGAAGGCCGAGCGCGCTGATAACCTCGCCGAGTTGCTGGCCATTTCCTCTCACCGGCCTATCCTAAATAAGGACAAGGCCATGAGGTGTTCGAAGTGCCTTACTTCGCCCGCCCAGGGCAAGGCAGCAGAGTGGCTCCTTGCTCAGTGTCTTGGAAGGCCGTATCACATCCATCCCAGCCAGTTGCATGTCCAATCCCTCAGGGGAATGTTTTGGTGCCGTGACTGTGGAGGCACGGATGTTGCCTCCCTCCAGAAACTCGGGAGGGCCTGCACTGGCCAGATCACTGTCTCGGGCATAAGGACCCTTGACTTGCTGGAGGCTGAGAGGCTGCCCAGAGGCTGAGAGGCTGAGAGCCTGAGCAGCGGGGGGAACCCCCCCAGCCGATTGCCCTTGTGTGATTTGTGTTTGCGGGGGCCCCTGTCGGAGTGCTTGGGGGAGGGGCAAAGAACCCCATATGGGCACCTGGAAAATCAAGGATGCCCCCCTCCCCCAGAAATTGTAATGCGAGGTTCTGCAATGTGGACACAGCCCTTAAGCTAGGCAAGAGGGCGGAGCAGGAGGAGGAGGAGCAAGTGAGTGAGTGAATGAGTGAGTGAGTGAGTGAGTAAGTACATGAGTGAGTGCGCTGGGAGGGCGTCCCGAATCCGATTGCCGCTGCTAAAAGAAACCGTGCCTCTCAGCTCGGTAATTCGTGCCCTCTGCGACTGATATGAATAGCCCCGGCCCAGGAGTGCCTCTGGCACTGCTGGGCCAGGCCTGCGGCACCTTCCTGCGACAGTCCACGCTGCTGCGAGGTGGGGCCGTTACAGCGACGGGGGAACTCTGTCCCCCCGCTACAGAGGGAGAGGCCGACCTACCTACCTGGGCGCGGTCCCTCCCCGACGCCGTTGCTCACTCTGCCCTGCTACTGCTAACATCTGCCTAGCATGCATGCGACCTGCATCTACCATCCTCCTAAGGTTGCCATCGTAGCTGGATGGCTCGCTGCCATCTCACTTCGACGGGTCATCACACTCTCCCTGCCTTCAGGCCCCTCCGCTGGCGTTCCGTAACCCTCGTCAGCTCGTCCTTGGGCGCTGGTCCTCCTTATGCCTCCTCCGCTCCCAACGACAGGAACGTGGCGTACATGGCCCGACGAACGAAGAGCCAGGACCGGAGGAACGTTGTCGAGCACGTGTTGCGTCTTCACCTTCTCCACGTCCGCGAACGGGGTCACCTGGTACGTCACCTTCACCTTGATGTCCTTCTCATCCGCTCCGTCCACGCTGTGCGCCTCCTTCACGTGGAAGCTCCCGAACAGCTTTTTCATCACATCCGCTCTCGCGGGGTTGATCAGCTTCATGTACGCCGTGAGAGCGTCAGTGTACGATTCCGTGGCTACCTTCTCCAGCGTTTCCACAACCGCCGTTGCGACATGTATGTATGGTGCTCCTAGCCCGTGTCCACGCCCTCGCGATTGGACCTCGTTGTTCCAGTTGACGCCTGCCTCGAGGCCTGCCTTCGCCACTGCGCAAAACTCCGCGGGCAGGAAGAGCTGGCGTGGATTATTGCTCTCGGCCTCTCAGGTCCTGGCGGAGGCTCATCTTCTGCAGCGTGATCACCGCGTCCACCAGGTCGACCTCTCCCCTCCCCGGCGCTCGCCCTCCGCCCCTCGGCCTCTGAGATGTGGTCACTGGCCCCAGGCCCGGGCTGCCTCTGCCGCCGTCGCCACTGGATGCCGCCGCCCGTCCTCCCCTGACGCCACGCCGCTTGCTGGGAGCCGCCACGCCGCCATCCTCTCTGGTCCGCCGCACAAACGTAGGGCCAGCGCGATGAGTGCATTACATGCTGTTGAAAGGATTCGAAGTCTCGTGCCTTGAATCTGGATGCTTCACAATCAAGCGACAACGGTTGCTGCGTTTCATGTCGCCACGGGGTGAAATTTGCACTGGAAACGTTGCTGTCCTCACACGCTGCATACACGTGCTGTAATGCGATGTTTCTCGTGCTGAAGCTGCTGCGACACCAGGGGCACTGATTTGTCACCGCCAATAGGCTAAGAAGAGCCCTCTGTCCGTGCACACGTGTTTGATGCGTCGCAAGCCCGCTGTATGTCTTCTACCGTGCCCCACACTCCTGCTCCTCCTCCTCCTCCTCCTCCTCCTCCTCCTCCTCTCCTTTCTTTACCAACACATCACACACGTGTGGCTTCTCCTCCTCCATGTGCACGTCTTCCTCCCATGGATACACGTATAATGTGTGGATGGTGTCGTATACATGTTGTTGTTATTTCCATTCCTTTGTAGTGTACAGTGTGCGTAGTATGTCCACATCTGTGCGTAGCAAGTTGCCGTGTTCCTCCGTCCCCGCTTGCAGCATTGCAATGTCCGAGCTCCGACCGTCAAACCACTTCATGTCTTCACAGTGGCTCGTGATGTAATGAAGGTCCTGCAGATATTGTTTCGCCCACGGGGTGCTCTTAGGTCCCACCCACCCCCCTTCTTTCATCCTCGGTGTTTTGTCGATGGGGACAGTTCCAAGGATAGCTCCAAGCATCTGCCTATGAGCATCTGGGTGAGTGGCCCATTTTGTATACCACTTAAGCCAACGCACACGTAGTTCCCTTGCACACGTATTGATAGCCCATGTCCGAAATACAGCAGTTCCGTTCAATTGCCTTCGTGCACCGTCAGCATTTATCCACGAGCTCCTCCCGTTTATCCAGATAACGCAGAGGCTTGCGTAACGTTGTGTCCAGTGCATGTGTATGTCGTTCTTCCAGGATCATCCGTGTCAGCCCTGTGAGTGCAGCCCCCTGCACGAATGCAATGAACATCATCAGTCGCACCTCCCTTGGCGAATCCAATCCCCAAAAAGCTCCTCCTTGTTTCCAAGCCCTCCTCACCGCCGTAATCCTCCTCTGTACCTCTCTTCCCATATGCCCACTGTGATGGTATGGTCCAAGTACCCTCAGTTCTTTCCCGGCATCCCCCCCAATCCGTTCTTTTTGTGTTTGATCGTCCGCGTGATTTCTTGCGACCCCTTGCCCATCATAGTGAGTAGATGATCCGTATTGGCAGGGTTCAGACGCCAGTTATTTTCGTCCAATACTTGTTCCAGCCGCCTCGTACACGGTTGAGCTCCGTGCATACCCCGTAGCCCGTTACAGCCCCCTCCCACATTGATATCTTAGTTATAGAGTCCATGCACGTAGCCACAGACGTATTCACATTTGTGTTCGGTATTGGGCAGGTAGTTATCAACAGGTAGCGAGAATCATTATCATCGGTGTCCACCCACTTGTTCACAACTGGATTATAGCAGCCCGTGAAGCACCGTGGTGCAAGGCAGAATCCCATCTGGGCCCCCATACCGCTGATCAATTCAGCTTGTCTGTCACACCCTGCGATATTGATGGCCTGATGCTGTATAGCACCGAGAGCCAGTGTTGCATCCCTTCCCGTGCCTGCCGTGTGACAGTATCTTCCAGCAAGCTCCTCTTCGTACTCGCAAAAGCGTTTGTGCAGTCAAAATTCGCAACCACATGCGATGCTGTGTCCTCCCTGCATCTCCACTGCGTTGCTTGCAGTGGACTGATTGCCTCCTCTCTCCCCAAAACTGAGGTCCTCCGTGGGCCCAGTCTGGTTGTGATATCTCCGTCGATCGTCGGTGCAGCCCCGAGTGCCCGGCCAGGCCCCAGCTGCAGTAGTTATGCATCGCGCGTTGGCCCAAGATGCCCCTCGTCCCACTATTTCTACTTGAAGCGGAGCTCAGAACTCTCAGAATGTCCAGCGGCATACAGTTCGCCCGTCGCACAAGCACAAACCATATTTCCAGCTGTTGCTGAAAGATTGTTGCACTTGACCCTGAAGTCTGCTCTCGTCGTACTTGCTCCTACAGCGGCTCTTCCAAATCTCCAGAGTGGATCCTCAATCACCTTCTGTGGTTCCTGTCCCTCCTCCCTCTGCCTCCTCCCGAGTCCCTCGCCGGGAGACCACCCCATTTGTCTTAACAGTGCGTACCTTTTCTCCCTCCATTTTTGGGCCTGCTGCTGCACTGCCTCCTCCTCCTTTACCTCGGCAAGCTTGGCCATCTTAGCAGCGTGCACATCCGAGGCCCTGTGTGGACTCCCATGAGTATGTCGGGCACGAGTACAGAAGAGATGCTTCGCAGGGTAGCCCCCAGCTCGGCCAGGCGCGCCTTCTCTTTGTCCTACGGAGGTAGTGCATCATCGCAGCCCTGCCACTTCTCACAAGGGCACACAAGTCCACGTGTCATCATAGAGTAGTTCCTCATCGTCCTCCTCACATCCTTGTTCGTAGTCCCTCCTCAATTTGTCCCATCCACCCTCCGCCGCTTTGCACATCATTCCTCCCTCTTCAGGGGGTCGTCCGAGTTCTCTCTCCCAGTCAGCAGCCGTCCAATAGCAGCAAGGTGCAAAGTAGTATCGTGTCTTTGGACCTTCTTCCTCTTCTTCTCTTCTAACGCACTCACCTCCTTGAGTATCCTGCTGGTCTCCTCGAACTCCTCCTCCTCACCGTTCCTTCCTCGCAGCTCCTTCCTCTTGTCTAGTAGCTTCATGCGTACTTCTCTGAGCTCCTTTTGCCATTCAGGCATGTCTCGGCGCCTGGTCGGGAATGTCTCTTGTAGCGCGTACCGCGCAACTTTCCCCAGAGATTACATAGCCTGTCGGGTGTACGCCTGGGTGCCACCTCCTCCCACGCCTCCTCCTCTATCTCCTTTTTTTCCTTCATCTTCTCGAGGAACTCCTCTCTCCTCACGCCCTCTCTCACAAATTGCATCAGCATATGTCTGTCCATCCGTGGCGTCTGCGCTACTCTAGTGCAGTTGCGGTATTGTAGACAACGGAGTCGGTGCATACCAATCGGTACGTGATCACGCGGGCACCTAAACCTGATAGTTTGTAGTTTCGTCCCTGCATCTTCCAAGGTACTACAGTGTTCAACCAATTCTCTTAGAATGATATATGCGTCCTCCTCCTCCTACCTTGGATCCGTACATCGTTTGCTTTATTTGTTTCGCATCTGTGGTAGCAATAAACAGTTGGTTTTCTTCACAGAGGGCCCGAAATCGTTTCCGTTGCTGTTTTCGGGTCTGGACCATTATCTTCCTATGCCTCTTCCTTGCTCCGCATATATCTAGTTGCGTCCCTTGCCAGTCCAAAGTCGCTGTTGATGTCTCCGCCTACAATTGGTGTGGTTCGCACTCCTCTTCTATCGCACAAAGAGTCGGACCAACTGCATATCTTGTCCGCCGTCTCAGCGCTGCACTTTTCTGTCGCAGGCGGAAAGTATGTTGCAGCTCATAGTAAGTCCTCCTGCGACGTCTATAGTCGGACTGCTCCCACTCTTCCCTGGAGAATATTGGGTCTACAGCAAACCTCCTTAAGGGCGGACCTTGGAAACTTATGTCTAATAAAATTGCCAACCCACAGCAGCTACGATTGGTGTGCTTGGACCCTCTTCCCCTGCCGAACTTAATCCCCCAATGATGGTTAAAGTGCACTTGTGTGGTGGGATGGTCGATGTCTGCCCTCTGCTGCGTGCCGCACACCATCACGCAATCCCATGACTTCAGCTGCTTGCTGATCTCGCATAGTCTGTCGTCATCCGCTGCAAGTGGGCTAAACGTAGCGAACCGTACCATGCTCTCCCCCCACAGCAGAAGCAAGGAGATTGCAGGAGCACAGGCTTTCATGCGCAGCGCCATGATCCCCTGGCCCAGCTGGAAGCATGCTGGGATTATCTGAGGGGGCTGTTCTGGCTCCTCCAGCCAGCTGGCCGCCGCTCTCGATCACACGCGGCAGCTAGCAGGAGGAGGAGGAGGAGCAGGAGGAGGATCAGAAGCCGGCCGACGGCTGGCAAACCCGTGGTTGCTAAAACGGAGCTCCGGGAAGTTGTTTTTGTCCTCCAGGAAGCAGCCCGTTTACTATTTAGTGAGCTGAGCTTGATTTCAGACAGTTGTTTTTTTCTTCCGGGAAGACCGCTTGAGCATCCACGTATTTGCTAGCCTTGGCCCAGCTTCCAAGAGGAGGAGGAGAAGGAGGAGGAGGAGGATGGAGGGAGGACGGAGGACGGAAGACTGAGAAGGAGGGAGGAGGGAGGAGGGAGAAGGGATGAGGAGGAGGAAGAGGAGGAGGAGGAGGAGGAGAAAGGGGGAGAAGAGCGCTCCAGCTCAGTGGCGTAAGTTTGCCCAACAACAAAAAAGGAAGAGAGCGGACGAGCTAGGTGCGCTCGCGCCATATCTTCCCACCCGTCCATTCCCACTGCGCATACGTTTCTCCCTCAGCCAACTGGCGTCGTAGCAGACCTGGAACCCTCAAAATGACCCCTTCTCGTGCCGTTCGCAATCAGTCGGGCAAGGTGTGCAAATCAAAAAAAAAATGAGCAGGAGGAAGAGCGTGAGGACGGAGGAGGAGAAGGAGCGGCAGCAGGAGCATAAGCAGGATCAGGAGTAGGAGGAGCGCGAGGAACCGGAGCACCAGGCGAAGGCGGAGGAGGGGAAAAGAGGGGGCGACGACGACGAGGAAGGATCCAGATGCAACATGTGGCCCGGGGAGGCCAGGGAGAAGAATGAGAAGCAGTAGTCCACGCCTCGGCCCCCTCCACCATCCACCCTCCGGGGCGCGCTCGCGGAGCTGGCTCAGAGGGCGCGCCTCGCGGGGGGGTCCCCTTTCCCTCTCCTCGCGGTCGTACTCTGTCGGCCCTCCTCCCTCCCTCCTCTGGCCAGAGGCCGAGCTTGCAGACGAGGCCGCGGCAGCCTGCCCCAGCAAGAGGCCGAGGCAGGCACGCTGCACCATCCAGCGGGGCTCGCGACAAGCGAGGGCGCTCGTTCGAGCGCCACGCTTGCGCCGAGGAGGCCCCACCACTGCAAAGTGAAAGGAGGCCGCGTCGGATATTTTGGTGTCCTGCTCCTCCTCCCCCTCCTCCTCCTCCTCCTCCTCCTCCTCCTCCTCCTCCCTGTCTGTCCTTCCCTCCTCCCTCCTGCTCCTCCTCCTCCTCCTCCTCCTCCTCCTCCTCCTCCTCCTCCTCCTCCTCCTCCTCCTCCCCCATTCCTCTTCCTTATGAGTAGCTCCTCCCTTTCGCAGCCCGAGGCCAGTCGGAAGGGCGGGCCCGGCGTTCCGCCTGAGACTTCGAAACCATCAATGATCTTGAAGGTAAGGAATTGGCAGCAGCTTCACAGATGGAAGGCGGGCGGTTTCCAAATGTGGCCCTCGCGTTAGCGCCGCACACATTCGCGCTCAGCATTTGCAAGAGCTTCACGGTTTGAAGACGGGTAGTTTTCAAAAGGTGGTTCTCGTTTTAGCGCCACGCACGTTCGTTTTTATTGCAAGCGTTTTACGGACGGAAAACGGGTGATTTACAACATGTGAGTATCGCATTAGCGCCGCGCATTGTCTTTCAAAAATAAAGAAGCGGGCATCTTGAGGGCGGTGTTTTTCAAAGTGTTGTTCTCGCCTCAGCGCCGAGCACATTATTTTAAGATAATTGTGAGAGTCTCACAGATTCCCGCGTTTTGGCACTATGGTGTTTGGGAACGTCTCAGATTGTCAGGGCGCAACAGTTACGTTTAATCGCGATGTTGAAGTTCCAAGAATGGCGTTCTGGCAGTATTCAGGATCGTCAAGACGCAACAGTCAGGTCGGTTCTTCGCGTTGGGGCCCCGAGAACAGTTTGCTGGCCCGCTTCAGGATCTTCAAACGGTTGTCTCCCAACAAGGCATTTTCCCCAGTGGAAACCGATCCTTGTCGGGGCCTATGACAAGGGAGATTGGAGGGAGAGTTGGTTTCATCTTGTAATGGTTCTTGCGTTTACGCTGGCCCTCCTCCTCATCATGCTCCTTCTCCTCATCATCCCTTTCCTTCCTTCTCTCCTCCTCCTCCTCCTCCTCCTCCTGTTCCTCCTCCTCCTCATCATCATGTTTCCTTCTCCTCTTCCTCCTCCTCCTCCTCCTCCTCATGCTCCTGGGGATCGGCGGTAACAGGCATAGCTGACGGCAAGCTGCACCAACTCAGGCTCTTGGCGGCGAAGGCTGAAGGTGCAGCTGGTTGACGCTACGGTCGACCTCGTGCGCGGACTGGTCGAGAAGGGCTTGCCCGTCTCCTGGAAGAAGACCAAGTACCTCGCCAACACAGTAGACGGGCAGGAGCTGCCAAGGAGATCGTTCGCCGGCACGCGTGCCAGATGGCCGACGTGGCTGCGCTGGCCAGGCTGAGAGGGGCTGGCACGTGGGCGACCCCGCTCAATTGGACGCCATTGGCCAAGCTGCTCGGACCGAGGTCGGTGGACGACGCCGAGTGGACGATCAGCCACCAGCGGGCTCTTCGAAGCTTACTCGGAGGATCCCATTGGACGCAGGCCCGGCTTTGCGACGAGGGCAAGACGGGCAGCGACCTGTGCATCGTGTGCCGCGCGGAGCGGGGCACACTCTGGCACCGCTGCTTCGCTTGCGACGGCCACGCGGTGCGCAGAAGGGACCGGTGCCCGCCAGAGCTGCTGGCCGCCGCGCGCCTGGTGCGCGAGCGCGGAGAGGCGGCGGGTGAGCTGTTTGCCCGAGGTCTCGTGCCCTGTGCGCAGCAATGCTTCTCGAGGTCGGAGGCTCTAGAGGCCCACCACCTTGTGTGGCACACGCGGCCCGAGGGAGGCTTCTTCTCGGGTGATGTCTTCGTCGACAGGAGCGCCTTCGACGTGGAGGACGACTCCCTGACACGAGCAGGGTGGGCCATCGTGGCCTTCAACGACGACCGGGAGATCACGGGCGCGGCCCACGGCGTGGTGCCGTTGATGCAGGTACCGCTGCAGGAGGCGCGCGACGGCGAGGATTACGCGTTCAAGATGCTGGCGCAGATCGGGCAGGGCCCTCTCAGGGTCCACTGCGATTGCAAGGGCACGGTGAGGTGTGCACGCGACCGGGCCTTCGCCATGCGCGAGGCCAACGTGCGGCGGCACCTCTGGTCAACGTGGTGGTCCGAGACGGGCGACCAGGAGGTGGAGGTTGTGAAGATCAAGGCGCACCTTGGGGTGAACGCGACGACGAGCGGAGCAGGCCGGAGGGGCGGCCGACAGAGGTGCGGAGGTTCGCCACGCCCCTGCAGCGCCATGGAAGCTGAGGGGCCACAGCATTTTGGCAAGGCCGTGCGACGACGAGGATACAGTGCTCTTCTGCATGCAGTGCGGTGCCAACGCGCAGGTGCCGCGGAAAGGCCGTGGCAGCCTGCTGGGTCCGTGCCACGGCTCCGAGGCCGCTGGACTAGCAGAGGCGCGCTGGCGGCTGCGAGGCGGCCTGCACCCGCACCCCTGGAGGCAGAGACAGAAGCTCGGGCAGCCTCGAGCTCTCACAGCCGCCGAGCGGAGGATTTGGCGACCAGTGCTGGCGCCCGACGCTGGCGAGGAAGAGCAGGGAACTCCAGTCAGACCAGGTTACGGGCTGAGCGGCTCAGCTGGCGGCGCCTCCACATCTTCGACGTGGCGCGGCTGCACGGGTTCCCCAGCCCAGCGGAGGCAGTGGCTTGGGAGCGCCCGGCGGCGCTAGACAGCGAGGGCTCTGAGAGCGACGGTATGGCGTGAAGGCAGTGTGCTGCATGTACCTCCCGCCCTGAGCCGTTGAGGCCGCCAGGCCTCGGCGGCTGTGCGGGCCGCCGCGGCGGCCCAGGTGGGCTAGACTAGCCAGCCCTCTACCCAACCCAACCCAACCCAACCCTCCTCCTCCTGCTCCTCTCCTGCTCCTCCTCCTTCTCCCTCCTCCTCCTCCTGCTCCTCTCCTCCCCCTCATCATCATCATCATCATCATCATCATCATCATCATCATCATCATCATCATCATCATCATCATCATCATCATCATCATCATCGCCATCATGAACATCAGCAGCAGCAGCAGCGGCAGCTTCATCATCATCATCATCATCATCATCATCATCATCATCAGCAGCAGCAGCAGCAGCATCATCAGCATCATCATAATAAGCATCATCATCATCATCAGCATCCTCATCATCATCATCATCATCAGCATCATCATCAGCATCATCATCATCAGCATCATCATCATCCTCATCATCGTCATCATCGTCATCATCAGCATCATCCCTTTCCTTCCTTCCCTCCTCCTCCTCTTTCCCTCCTCCTCCTCCTCCTGCTCCTCCTGCTCCTCCTCCTGCTCCTCCTCCTCCTCCTTCTCCTCCTCCCTCCTCCTCCCTCCTCTTCCCCCTTCCGCCTGCCCCGCCCCCAGCGGGAAGACGCTGGCCTTCCTGCTGCCGAGCTTGCTGAGGTTGCTGTCGGCTGGCGCCGATCCTGGGCCGTTTGTGCTGGCCGCGGGGCGGGGGTGCCTACTGGCGCGGGGTGCCGCTCGAGTTTCTTCTGCTGTTCCCCAGACTCGGCGGCGAGCCTGGGGGGAAGTCAGGGGGGGCGGGCCTTTTCAGAAGGCTCGAAAGGCCTCGGGCATGCTGAAAAGATGTCCAGGCCTTCCCCGAAGACAGAGACGGCGTCTCAGAAGGCCAGGGGCTTCTGAGAAGCCCCGCCGCCTTCTGAGAAGGCCTGGCCCCCGTTCTCTATTCCCCCCCGGGCGTGCGGCCAACAAACAGTGCCCGCAGGGAATTTCACTTGCGCCTCTGAGGAATTGGATGGGTCCAGCATTGATGTTCCACGTTGCCGCCTGTGGCCGCTTCGTGCGCTGGGTGGATCCAGTGGGGTTCCGCCATGTTGCCGGCCGTGGCCGCCTCGTGGCCGCCTCATGCGCTGGGTGGGTCCAGCAAGACTTCGCCACGTTGCCGCCCGTGGCCGCCTCGCTCGAGGTTTCCTCATGTCTTCGTATATTTCCAAATCTTTCCCAGCCTCGGGATGCTTTCCAACAGCTGCGCCTCGCCGAGAGCGACCCGGGTGTGTCCGAACAGCCGTTGGAGACCCGAGTTACGACCCCAAAACCAGAAACCAAGCCTCCTCGCGTCGTGGTAAAGTACGACGGAGGACTTTTTGTCATTTTCCTCCTCCTGCGGGAGAGCTTCCCCCCTGGGCTGGTCCAGTGACGCCCGCGCCGACCGTTGAGCAATGCGCTTGGTGCGGCTAGACTGGGGCGCCCGAGAGGCCCCAGGGACCCAGCCGACATACCACACCAACCAGGGAGCAAAACCGCGTGAGTGTTAAGTGACTATAATATGAGTTGAAGAGGTGTGGATGTACCATGGACCCTCCTCTAGGGACATTTTCGTTGACCGAGGGTCCCAAGCGTGTCTTTGGCCCCTTTCGTACCAAGTGGTGGCAAAATTGCAGGTTGACTGGTGGGGGCAGGAAGCTTCGCAGCCCCACTGGTCGAAGTTGCGACGGGTGTGAGGCCCATTGGCGGTCCTCACTGGCGAGGCCCACTGGCGGTCCTCGCCGAGGGGATGTGCGAGAGGGAGGGGTGGGGCGCACCGCGCGTCCGAGGCCGTCTCGAAAATGACACTTCTTGAGGACGCCTGGGCGGGCAGACGAGAACCTGGCAGGGATCGAACCACTTGCGACCGAGGGGAAGGTGAAGGAGGAGGAGGAGGAGGACAGGAAGACAGACGCCAGACGAGGAGGAGGAGGAAGACGAGCATCAGGAGGAGGAAGGAGGAGAAGAGTTCAGGGCCGAAACCCAGGAGGGCGGCGGCAGGAAAAGAGGGGGCGGGGGGGAGCCACTCCAACGCCCCGCGCCTGCCTGGACATCCGGCCAGTTAGATGTCACAGTGGGCAGGCCTCGCATCAGTTTCACAACGCGGGACAGGCACAACTTCGCAACGCGTGCGGGGAAACACGACGACTCGGCGAGCAGGCGTAGGCGCACGACGCCACATCGAAACGCGACGAACTCCCTCCCGTTCACAGCGTCGGCAGCCCCGAGGGGAGAGGGTGGCCTCCGTCGGCCCCTGCCTGGACACAAGAAGAATGACGGGGAACCCCTTGGGGGCGCGGAGCGGCATTCCTGCGCGGATAGGCCTGCGCACCCAAAATAAGGGACGGCTCGCCGACCGTACTACTTGCGATTCTCCACTGGCGGGGCCAGGGGTCCTCAGCCTGCTGACCTTGATGGAGCACGCGACCAAGACCTGGCAGAGCGGAAGCACTGGACTTGGGAAAGCCTGGCGTCCAGACCGTTGCGCTTCCGGGTGACACCCCCGCGCGCACCCAGCCACCTCTGCGAGGGGGAGGGGGGGGGGGGGAAAGAGAGGGGGGGCAGCAGACAAGGGGGGAGGAGGGGGGAGACGGGAGGTGTCCTGAGTTCCTTTTTCTCCCCTCTCCCTTTTGTGACAGACAGGCGTGCCGCAGCCATTTGGGCTTCAGGGGCACACTCGTGCCTGTGGACTGTTGGATCAGCCGCGCTTTCGAGAGTGCCCCAGAAAGGACATCACGTGCACATGCAATTCTTGTGAGCCCCCATGCCTGCTGACAATGATAGCC
>CAUYUJ010021204.1:21722-134222 GCA_963575745.1 Prorocentrum cordatum | reverse complement strand
CTTCATTAGCTTCGAGAAGGACCTTATGGAGGAGCCTCTTTCTTTGGTCAGCGTTCCCAGGTCAGCGGGGCAGGGGGCCTCGAGGAGCCTCGGAGGAGTGGGCATTCGAAATGGGAAAACTATATCGCGGAAGACGCTCATAGAGTTGCTGCAACAAAAGGGCCACGCGGCGCGTTCCCCTCACCCCCCAGGGCCTCCGAATAACTGAACCGAAGAGGATTTCCCATGAGTGGCTCGGTGGATAAGGAGACAGGGTGGGATCTGAGGAGGCCGGCGGATCGCAAAGATCTCTGGGACAGGACTGTAAAGGAAGAACCCTCGTCATTGCGATGTCACCGCCCTGTACTTTGTTCAGTCAAGCTAGGACCGCACCTACCTACCGTTGACCCCGTTGCCCAGACACGCCTGGAGCAGGAGGCCTTGCTCTACGTCAAGAATTTGTGCACAGGTGGCCGACAATCAGATCCCCGAGGGTCGAGTCTTCTTCTTGGAACATCCAGCGACGGCATGCAGCTGGGAGCTGCAGTCGGTGAGACATCTTGCCGATCTTCCAGGGGTGGAAAGTGTTACTTCCGATCAGCGCGCCTCCAGGCTGAGTCTCACTCCAGGGGCGGTTTCCTAGAAGCCGACCAGATGCCTGTCCAACGGTTGAGCTCTCCTCGAATCGTGTTCTAAGCATGTGCAATGGCTTGCATGAGCATATTTCCCCTGTCGGCGGCAGGAGGACTCGCGCTGCTCAGCGGTGCCCGCCCTTGCCGGTGGCGGCGATCGCCCGGGGCGTGGAGCTGACCGCTGAACATCTTCTGAAGCCCAGCCCGTCTTTTCCAGTCGTCTTGTCCGACGACGACTCGCAGCGAGTTAACCCGCGAACAGATGCTCTAGACTCCGATTTAGAGAAGGACGCGCCCGGACCGAGAGGAGCCCGAGAGGGCCCAAGGGGCCGAGGAGCCCGAGGTTGCCCAGGGCTCGGCTTTTGGGTCCAAGGGAAATCGATTCCGACCAGCGTCCTAGGGAGATAGAGAACGAACTTCACAAGCTGCACGTCAATCTGGGTCGTCCTCGCCAGTCTGAGTTCGCTCGAGCTCTCAAGGTGGCTCGCGTCAAAGAAGAATGCGCAAGGTGGGTTTCTCAAAAGTTCGCGTGTCCCCAGCGTCGCTCGGAGCCCCGTCCACAGTGGCATCGAAAGGCGCACTTGCCTCGCGCGCATCGGTTTAACAAGCTAGTGGATATGGACCTTTTCTTCGTTTCTGCTTTCGGCTCTCAGGTGCCTGCCCTGACCATTCTTGACCACGGGGCCAGCCTGCAGGGTTGCACCGCAGTGAAAGCACTCACGGCTAATCAGGCGCGGCCTGGCTTCATCCGCGCCTGGGTGCGACCTCTAGGCGCGCCCGAGATAGCGATGACAGACGGGGGCGCAGGGTTTGAGGCGAGGGTGATCAGAGGATTGGAGGAGCTAGGAATATGCCATCACATCTGCGACGCCGAAAGCCCGCGGCAAAGCGGACGCTGCTGCGAGCGCCATCGCGGATTGGCCAAGAAGGCACTTTTTAAGGCCATGTCCGGGGCTCCCTGGCGAGATCGCGAGGAGCTCGAAGATTTGTTGCCCCGACTTTTGGCGGCGTGGAATCGCTGCAGCCACCGCGGAGGCGATTCGCCACATCAGCTGTTTTTTGGCGAAAGCCCCCGCATGCCCCACTGTCTTTTCACTGTCTTTTCTCAGACAACGCCATGGCTGATGCTGGCGTTTTTGACCTTGTCCAGGGATCAGGACTCAGAGGGCCCCGCTGCCTCCCATGCCCGAAAACATGGGTTCCAGGAAGAAGCGAGGGAGGTCATCATGGCCCTTGACGCGAGGGATACGATTAAGGAAGCGAACGAAGCCCGTGATCACTCGGCTCAATATTTCGCTCCGGGAACCCGGGTTCACGTCTGGCGCCGCCCAGCGGGTCAGGCTCGAGCCTCTCGATCGCGCTGGACAGGTCCAGGAGCTGCCGTGCTTCAGCAAGAGACCATTGTTTGGGTGGCCATGCGAACCAGACTGCCCAGGTGCAGCGCGGAGCAGATCCGCTCGGCCTCTCGCGATGAGGCCACGCGGGCTGATCTCCTAGACATGAACAAAATTAGAGTCTTGAATGGGGTGAGCTGCAGAACCCGGGGGTGGGGATCGGAGCGATAGATGCGGAGCCTGGCGGACCACCGCCACCGGAAGCGCGGGACCAGAGGGTTCCCAGCGAACCACTGACGCAGCATCCTCGACTCCCGGAATTCCTTTGTCCGCCCCAACCATCCGAGGTGGCCGCCGAGCCTCGGGCGCCTCCTCGAGCTGCCGACCGGAGCGGCGACGTTTCGTTTGCGGGCGGATGAGGTTTCCATTTTGCCGTCTTCTTGTTCTCCTTTACTCACCATCTCCCGACCTCCCTTTCCTCCAGAGAACTCAGGCGATGCCGCTCCGCCGCCAGCCGAGGCACCCCCGCTGGAGGCGAGGGTCAGAGTTGCCCCTCGTCCGCTGGAGGAGGCCGAGGGGCCCGCAGCGCAGAGGCCTAGGCTGACTCCGATCGAAGAGAGACCTGCTGGTTCGGGAGTTGCAAGACAAACCATGGAGGAAATCGAGCACCGAAGCCTTCTGGACGATGTTCCCACACGCGCACTCGTCGCCAGCGAGACGCGTCTCGGAACTGGCCGAGGGAGTTTCCAGACAGGACAGGTCCAGATCTCCGGACAGAAGGGAGAATCGAGACGATCAGGAGACGGGGAGGTCGTGGGTGTCGGAAGAAGCGGAATATATCCTGGGCGAAATCATGCGGGAGGAATTTTGCCCCTGGTTCTTTTTGGACCCCGGGTTTTGGTTAGCCCCCTCGCACGTCGAGGCTGCGAGCGCCGAACCACCCCCAGCGAGACGAGGAGCTGAGGTCACTCTTCGGAAGTCGTCTCTCGAGGAGCGTCAGTTGTTCGTTTTCTCGGACGCTATGGAGTGGGGCGCCATTTTGAAATCGGGAGCCGTTCGAACTGCGCCAGCAGCGGAAGCGCAGGTCATTCGTCGTAAGTGTCCCGACTGGATTCTCGAGTCTCGCATGGTTCGGCGTTCCAAGCCTCAGGAGGGCATCGGGGCTCTTCCCAAGGCTAAATCGAGATGGTGCGCCCAGGGGCATCACGATCCAGACGGGGGAAATCTCCCCGTTTACGCTCCCACACACCAGGCCGAAAGTTCAATGTTGAATTCGCTGGCCATCGCATCCCTCGGTTGGACTCTTGAGGCGCGGACGCCAAGAACCCGTTCTGTCTGTCGAACAGTTTGGCGCGCCCCGCCGGGCCGATCTTTTGCGAAGCTTGCCAAGGCCTCCAGCTCGCTCCTGGCGAGCTCATCGATCTGGTGGCGCCAGCTTATGGACTGTGCGATGCGCCGCTGCTGCGGCGTCGGACTTAAACAGAATAGTTGGGTCCCATGTGATTCGAGAAGTCTCTCTTAGAGGCTTGTTTGTGGGTCCGCAGAGGACCCGATCATTCGCCCAGGAGCATCATTCCCATAGAAGTGGACGATCTGATTGTAGCTTTACACCCGGACGATAGAGAGTCACTCCGCGGTGACCTCCAGGGCAGGCTTCACTTCGGGAAATGGAAGATTGCCGAATCGGATTCTGCGGGCCGCCACCTGAGACAGATGGAGGGCGGGCGAATTCTGGTGGACCTAGAAAATATATCCTGGAACAGTTGCCCCCCACGAGGATCGACAAGAACAGAAGGTCCGATCCTCCTTCCTCTCTCCTCACCTCCGAAGAAGTGCGAGGCCACCGCAGCATGGTGGCCCAGATGCAGTGGCTGGGTCGGGAGACCCCGCCCGACGTGTCGGGCGGGGCGTCGCTGCAGGCCGCCGCTCTCCCCGCCCCCACCCTGGCCGATGTGTTTTTGTGCCAAAGATCGCTCGTCATCTGAAGTCGTCAGCTTCTCAGCGGATTGCGGTATGGCCGCTAGATCCTTCTGGACTTGCCTCCGCTACCATTTCGGATGCGGGAGGGCCTGGTTCCGCCAGGAACAGCGGAGCCCGGGGGGGCTTATCTCGCAGTCACGGCTGACGCTGCGGTTCGGAGAAACCAGAGGGCGAAGGCCTCCCGTCTCGCGTGGCGTTCCACCCGCTTGAAGCGCGCTGTCGCCTCCACAAGCGCAGCGGAGACCCTGAGTCTCTCCGCAGCGCTGGCGGAGGCGCAGTGGTTTCAGGTTATATGGCAAGATCTGATGCTCAAGAGTGTTCACAGACCGGACTGGCATCTTAGCCAAGTCCTTTTTTCTGTCGTCTTCAGCAAGGACTGCATTCTGGCCAGCCACATGTCCAGCCTCTCTGTATGGGGCGCAAAGTGCGTCTTCGACACTTGAAGCCGCAACAACGCTGGCTCGAGACAACACCGCAGGACCGCTATAGAACTTTCAGTCGTCAGGGACGCTATGTCCAGCATAGGAAGCCAAATACGATGGGCCCCCCACGGCCGCACGCCGGCCGACGTCATGACCAAAGCAGACCCGGGACGCAGAAATCTGGCTCTGGCGGATCTCTTGATAGATCTGTTTGATAGACGAGGAGGGGGTGGTGTCAGGGAGAGCGGTCAACAGTGCTTTGAAGAGCCGGTCGAGGATAGCCTCGAAGCGAGAGCTGGCGAGGGCCAGCTAGGATCTACACCAGTGGGGCATCAAAGCTATGGGGTAGTCGAGTATGTTCGGAGGGAAGGTGAAGGTCCGTCTGGCTCGCTGTCTGTCCCACTGACAGTGGACCCGCTGTCCTGTGTTTCCTTTTCTCCCTTCCCCTTTGTGACAGACAAGCGTGCCGCAGCCCTTCGGGCTTCAGGGGCGCACTCGTGCCTGTGGACTGCTGGAGCAGCCGCGCTTTCGAGACCGCCCCAGAAAGGACATCACGTGCACATGAAATTGTTGTGAGCCCCCATGCCAGGGGCGCGGAGAAATGGAAAGGGGGGAGAACGGACAGGGCGGGGGGCAGGGACCAGAGCGGAACAAACGGTTGCCAGAGAAGAATGACGAAAAGAGCCGAGCAGGACGAAGGGGCGACAACACGGGCCGAAGTGAAGAGGGGGGGACCACATGAATATGGCAAAAAATTAAAATTTGCTACCCAAAGGGATCCTGGAGGTAGGCCTTCTCGATGGGTTGGCGGGGAGCGGGCACGACCAGCACGAGTCGAACCATCACAATTCAAGTGGTAGTCGGGGAGTCGGGGGGAGGGACACGACCGCATGAGTGCCACGATGGTGCGGAGATGGCCAAAGCGCCACAAGTTATAAGCTGATCGGCACTGACAGGCGCAGGCAGCCAGCAGGGGAATAAATCCCGCCCGCGGCCCAAAGAGGATAGGTATGGCAGGTGGCAATCGGCGCCTTGAAGTGGATGTGGAGGCGCATCTGTACCTTGAGGCGGAGGTACGGGTCACCCCCCCTACGGCCGCATTCGTTGGCCGAGGGACCGTAGGAGGATCGTCTGCCCCCTTCGTACGAAGTGGTGGCAAAATTGAAGCTTGACTGGTGGGGTTGGAACCTTCGCAGCCCCACTGATGGAAGCTGTGAAGGGTGTGAGGCTTATTGGTGGTCCTCACTGGCGAGGCCTATTGGCGGTCCTCGCCGAGGGGATGGGCGAGAGGGAAGATGACAGTTCTTGAGGAAGCCTACGAAGCTCTTGAACACCATCGGAAGCGAGAGGACTCCGAGCGAGAGGCCGAAAACGGACGAAGAACACCCCAGGACATTTCGCAGATCGAGGAGGAGGAGGAGGAGGAGGAGGAAGAGGAAGAGGAGGGTCCCACGGGAGGAGGATGAGCAGCAGCAGCAGCAGCAGCAGATCGAGGAGGAGGATGAGTAGGAGGAGGAGGAGGAGGAGGAGGAGGAGGAGGACCAGTGTAAATCCAAGAGTCATCAACGATGTTGGGATGATCCCTCCCTCCAAGCTCCCTCTTCATAGGCCCCTACAACGCTTCATTTCCATTGAGGGGTCTGCCTCTTTGGAAGACACCCGTTTGAAGACTCAGAAGCGTTGTTCTAGGGCCCCATCGCCACGGATCAACCTGACTGTTGCGTCTTGACAATCCTGAATCGTGCCAGAACGTTATCCCTGGGACTTCAACACAGCGAACCAATATAGCTGTTGCACCCGCATGTTCGTGAATCCTTTCGAAACGCAATATCTGGCACGTTGATGCTGGGAGTCTGTAAAACTCTTGCACATGTTGTGAACGAATGTGCGCGGCGCTAAGGTGAGCCACATTTTGAAACGGAACCGCCCTCAATCCGTGAAGCTCTTGCAAATTCTAGACGCTTCGCGGAACCCCACCAGCCCATCCAGAAACGATGCCCAGAGGAATTGCCTCGATCAGGGAAGTGGGCAGCACACAGAGGAAGGTGGTGGCCTCTTGAAGCGTCTTGGGGGCCTCTTGGCGGTCCCGGACGCCTCTTAGAGCGTCTTGGGTGCCTCGGAGAGCTTTTTGAGGCCTCTTGGGGGTCTCTTGGGAGCCTCTTGGGCGCCTGTTGGGGCCTCCTGGGGCCTCCTGGGTGCCTCTTGGGGCCCTCTTGAAGCGCTCTTGGGAGCCTTGGGAGCGCTCTTGGAGCCCTCTTGGGCCATCTTGGAGCCACCTTGAGGCCTCGGATGGCCATCAGAAACGAAAAGGCGAGAAAGTCAAAAACATTGTTTATTTGAAGGTTTTGGAAGGATTTTGGCCCGGGGCCTCCTGGGGGAGCTCTTTGGCCACTTGGAGCCGTCTTGGAGCGGTCTTGGGGCTTCTTGGAGCATCGTGGGAGCCATCTTGAGGCATCTTCGGATATATTGAGCCATCTTGGAGGTCATCTTGGGCTCTCCCAGGCGCTCTTGGAGTCATCCTAAGCAGTGCCCCCCCCCTGGAGGCCAACATATGGCCAATACTTGAACAAAATCAATGATTCTGGTATTGTCGCCGAGGCCTCTCGGAGCGTCTTGGGTGCCTCCAGGGGGCCTCTTAGGGCCTCTTTGGGGTCTCTTGGGAGCCTATTGGGGGCATCCTGGGGCCCTCTTGGGGCCTCCTGGGGCCCTCTTGGGGCACCCTTGGAAGCCTTGTGAGCGCTCGTGGGGCCATCTCGTAGGAGATCGATCAAAGAAGTGGGGTTCCTGAATTAGCGGTGCCCCCCCAAGAGGCCAAAATGGGGCCAAAACCCCGTTAAAATTAATGATTGTGGTTTCCTCGCCGAGGCCGTTTTGGACGCTCCAGCGACTCGCGGAACGCCCCCCCATGTCCAGGAGAGGTGGCAGGGGGAGGGGTAAACCCTTCCCCGAAAGGGAAGAAGGGAGTGGAAGAGGAAACACCCTAAACCACCTACGCCCTAAAGGGTTGGTGGGATTTTTAAAACGAATGTGCGCCGCGCTAAGGCGAGAGCCACATTCTGAAACTACCCGCCCTCAACCATGGAAATTCTTGCAACTTGTTGAAACGAATGTACGCCGCGCTACGGCCAGAGCCACATGTTGAAAACGACCCGCCCTCAATCCGTGAAACTCATGCAACCTTTTTAAACGAGTGTGCGCGGCGCTGAGGCGAGAACTACACTTCGAAAACCACCCGCCCGCAATCCGTGAAACTCTTGTAATTTTTTAAATAATAATAATAATAATAATAATACTAATACTATATATATATATATAACAAACATTTAAAAAAACAAAAAAAAAAAAAAAAAAAAAAAAAAACAAAAAAAAAAAAAAAAAAAAAAAAAAACGAATGTGCGCGGCGCTGAGGCGAGAGCCACATTTTGAGAACCACCCGCCCTCAATCGCTGAAACTGTTGCGAATTTCTAATGCGAATGTGCGCGGCGCTGAATCGAAAGGCACATTTTGAAAACGACCCTCACTCCATGTGTGAAACTGTTGCCAATGTTCAAGCTTCAGGGTCATAACTGATGGGGAAGTCCCGAGCAAAACGCACGGGCCGCCTTAAAAACTGGCCTCGGGGTGCGACAGGGAGAAGCTGTTTATGAAGAAAGGGAATGGAAGAGGAGGAGGATCCTACGGGACATGTTGGAAGCTTGGGGATTAGCGTTCTTGCACATCTTGCTGCCACCGCGCTTGGTTGCCTGGCCTTGGCTGCCTGCCCCTCCTCGTGCGGCGGCCTGGCCGCCGCTTGCTGACGCTGCGGGCGTGTCGCCACCCCAGCCAGGCCTCCGACGTCGCCGCTGCTTCACGACGTGGGACCCCTCGGCCCGGGGACCAGCTTCGCTTCTGCCTGTCGACGCGCCCTTTGTTCCGACATGCGGCCGCGTCTTGGCGAGGGCGCCTCGGGCACCAGGGCAAACGCCGCCTCGGGCGCGGCGGGTTTGCCGATGGTTTCCCGCGGTGACGGCGTCGTTTGCTTGGGGCGCGGGGCTCAGGGCTTGCCGTGCGCCGTTCATTTGGGCGCGTCGAGAACAAACGGCGCGACGACACCTGCTTCTACAAGGCTCCAATCTCAGGCCTATGCCAAGTACCGCTCTCAAGAGTCTACGGGAGAGGTGGCGCCGTCATGTACAATGACGCATTATGGGTGCATACGTCTATAGACAACGTGGCCGTTGCGCTCGGCGCAGCTTAGGACTGGAGAAAGGCTTGCGACCCATCACGGCCACGAGGACCGGGTCCCCCACGTTGAAGACAAAATGTGCTTCAAGAAAATGAGAAAGAAGACGCTGTACAAGATGAGATCGAAGCACAACACGGCGGCCACAAGGTGGCGATAGCGGGGCGTAGGCCCGAAGGCCCCGACGCCCCGCGCCCGCCCCCGCAGGGGCCGTGCCGGTGGTAGGAAATGACCCCGTGGGGTCCGGCCTGCTGGCCGCAATCATTCGAACGTGTCCAACTTGATTGAAGGCGCCGATCCAGAGAAGCCCCGCCACACGGCCGCTAGGACCACGAGGAATCACGATAAGGACCACCGGAGTAACCCTCCCCTCCCATGGTTAAACAAAGTTGACCGGCCAAAGCCCATGGGCAAGTGCACAAGGCCTGCATGATGAACACGAAGTAATGCCACTGCTGGCAGAGTCTCCCACCACCGGGAGAGGTCGAACTCAAGGGTCGTCTCGTCTCCCCACGGCCGCTGTAAGTGACGTGAGGCGAGGAGTTTCGAAGACGAGAAGGAGCCCACTCCTCGGCGGCCAGCAGCACTGCCTCAGGCAAGAAGAGCCACGTGGCCAGGCTCCCACCTCGGTGAGACACTTCAATGGAACTCGAAGTTCTGGGGAGTCAGTCGAAGCAAGGGTGAGCACACCATAAGCCTCCTGTACAACTTACTTCGCTTCTCTTGTCACCATAAGAGGTTCCCCATTGACACGAGGACTGAAGAAAGGGTAGATCCGTCTACGGTATGTTCCTGTTCTAGGGCATGTCCCAAATGGTACTCCAAGGCTTCGCATCCCATCGCCAGCGGCACGAGAGCTGTCTGAAGCATCACAGGTCGCCTTCACGCTTCGTGGCAAGCATTTGGACGTTTATTGTGTTTGAAGGCCGTGGCCAGAAAAGCGTGGCTTCATCATCGGCCGGCTTCTCATCCCGAGTCGTTTCGTTGCAGCCTTGGGGCCCGAAATGGGGGCTTTCGAGGCCGAAGACAGCCAGACATTTTTTCCGTCTGGGATTCTTGTTCACGGCGCGTGGAGATCAGGGTACAGCCGGGATATTCGGGAGCAGCAGGTTCGGCAGCCATTTGCGGATGCTTTTCGGATGCGAGCGAGCGAGCGAGGAGGAGGAGGAAGTGCCGCGCACACCTGGGAATGACGCCAGTATGCCTGGCATGTGATCAGCCCTCGCCGCACACATCCTCCTTCACCCCTCGTCTTCACCCCTCCTCCCCCTCGTCTTCACCCCTCCTCCTCCTCCTCCTCCTCCTCCTCCTCCTCCTCGTCCTCCTCCTCCTCCTCCTCCTCCTCCTCCTCCTCCTCCTCCTCCTCCTCCTCCTCCTCCTCCTCCTCCTCCTCCTCCTCCTCCTCCTCCTCCCTGGTCCCCTCGGAGGCCTCCAGAGGCTCGACAAGGGGAGATTTGGTCCGAGGGCCTCCCCCCTCGACCCTCGAGGGTCGAGGGCGACACTTGGCCAAGGGGGCAGCCTTGAGGCCTGGCGGTCGGCTGGGGTCTCCAGGCTCACTGGGCCCAAGGCCTGATCGCTCGGACGCGTGCACTTGTTTCGGCGGGGGCCATCGAGAAGCAGCCCCCGGATCATCCGGCGAAGAACAGGGACGAAGCCGAACAGTGCAGGAGGAATGGACGTCCGTTCGAGGGCAAGTCCAGGCTCGCTGGGCCCAAGGCCTGTCTGCCCGAGGCCCCGGACGCGCCCTTCCCTCGGCCCTTGCGCGGCCCCTCGCGGGCTCCGCGCAGGGGCGCCGCCGAGCCCGACGGCGCCCGACCCCACCCCGCGGCCTCATTCCCCCTGGCCTCTGTTGTGCGCGGAGCGGGGCGGGGCCAGGGGATGTTCGCCACGGGGAGGCGGGCCCCGCGGGAGACGGGCCCAGAGGCTTCTCGCCGTTTTCGGCCCTCCACGAGCCCCGGGACGGTCAGAAAACGACTCGGGATGAAAGCTCGCCTTGGGGGACGGCACCAAGGTCCTCCTCCTCCTCCTCCTCCTCCTCCTCCTCCTCCTCCTCCTGGTCCTCCTCCTCGTCCTCTTCCTCCTACTCCTCCTCCTCCTCCCGTTCAGCCTCCTTCTCCTTCCTCCTCGTCCACCTCGTCGTCCTCCTGTTCCCCCTCCTCCTGCTCCTGTTCCTCCTCTTCCTCGTCCTCCTCTTGCTGCTGCTGCTCCTCCTCATCATCATCATCTTCCCCCAAGCGAAAGCTGGGCCGGGCCCCGCCGCCGGGGCGCCTTCCTCGACACCGTGGCGCCTCCGACGCTCGGAGGCGCCGGCACAGCCAGCCACGCTGGCCGATGCGCCTCCGTCGCACAGCGCCCGATGCTCAACTCATGGGGCGGAGAGCGTCCGGCAGGGGAAGGAGAATGGGGATGAGAGAGGAGCAGGGAGGAAAGAGAAGAGAGAGGAGAGAGGAGCAACAGTGGGGAGGAGGAAGAAAAGGAGGAGGAGGAGGAGGAGGAGGAGGAGGAGGAGCGGGCGGGCCGCAGCGGCCTGGGAGGTCCTGGCCCCCACGCGGGAGCTGGTGCTGCAGATCCACGCAGCGGCCGAGCACCTGCTCCCCCGCCGCACCAGTGCCGCCGGCGCGGCCGCGGAGAGCGGCACCCTGGGCCGCGTGGTGGCCGCGGCGCCGCGCCCGCCGCGGCCGCGCCGCCGCCGCCGCCGCCGCCGGCTTCGTCGCCACCGCCGTGGTCGTGGTCAGTGGGCGTTCGTCGGAGGAGGGCCAGTCGAGAACAATCCTGGCGGCTTCTTCCTGCAGCTCTGCCTTTGGGGGCCGTCTCCAAGCCTCAGCACCATCGAGAAGTGATCCGATGAGAAAACTTGCCCTGGGGCAGCGAGTCCCGAGCTCTGGAACCGGGGATCGCGTCGTCAGACGTATTTCTAGATCTCGGAGGAGGCTCCCGTCGAGAGAACGACAGCCCTTTTGGGCGTGTTTGTGTCCTCTCTTGGGCCTCCTGGAGGCTTCTCGTCGCCAGAGCTGGCTCCGTTTCGAAAAGCGGGTCAGCGTGGACCCCAGGACCCAGGGAGGGGTCCGGTGAAGCCAGCGGTCCCTCCAGCAGGTTGCTCGCCGCGCTCGGGCTCTCGGGGCCCTCCCCTGGACCCCCAGGGCCGTCACGGAGCAGCTCGGAATGAGAAGCTGGTCCTCGGGGGAAGGCCCCAGGGCCTCAGGGTCCAGGATTCGCTCCCCCCGTCGCCATCGTCGGAGGGGGAGTCGAGGCTTGGAGCGTTTCCTCGGGGCCTTTTCTGGGCCTCCCGGGGCACTCGCGTCGCCGCTCGACAGGGTTGGAGTCGAGGCTCGGGGCGGTTTCCTCTTGGCCTTTCTGAGCTTCTGGGGGCGCGCTCGCCGCCGCGGCTGGATCGGGTCGGGCGAAGAGGTCCGGGTTGGGGAAGGGAATGAGGTACGAAATCGGATTTCCGTTTCGCACCTTTTTTCTCTGGGGTAAATGGTGCTGAACGCGAAGCGTGCAATTTGCCACAAATGTGGTTTTTGGACTCCAAAGCGAGCTGGGGGACGTAAGGAGTGGAAGCGAGCGTGCGCCCGCGGCCGCCTTGGCTCAAAGCGGCCGGCCGCCCAGATTTGACTGCGCCTCACCGCGAGGCACACAATCGGTAATGAGACCAAAAGGTATCCCCTCTTGCATGGGGACTATCGTTATTACGATACAACAGAGCGGGAGCTTGGCTTCGCCTGAGGCGAAGCTGTTGGCTGGGCCTTCCAGCCCCCTTCAAACTTGGTAGCGGAGCTGGTCTATGGTGGTCAGCTCTTGCTCTACTCCTCACCATCCACGGCACTATCTGGTGGACTGCAGATACGGTGAAACATCAGGGTGCAGTGGCATTGCGCTGATGAGTTTACATAGCTACGCAGTACCGCAGGGAAACTTGCAGTGACACCTCCGCTCCAGCGGAGGCCTCTTACTCATATCCTACATCCCTGCGCTATTACACTCCTGAAGTCCACCCACCTACTCCAATTGGAAATTTCTTCGAAGACATACTGCATGGAAACATGCGATACGATATACTGCCGTCTCCGACCCCACGCAGACTTACGACGACAAAGCACAAGTCTCCACCGACTACACCCGACTACGACCTACGAGGCCATTGGATTGGGGCTACTATCTTTGGGCTCATATGGGTCGCTCTTGGATGTGCGGTGGGACATATGCGGGGCGGAGACGACACTAGAACGACTGGCCCCCACTGGGATCCTGCCAGTCAAGTACCATGTCGCGAGTTTGTCCGCGAGGTACACGCCTGGATCAATGTGACCACAGGCAACATGACGCCCTCCCAGCAGGCCGCCGCATTGCAGCGCGGCCTTGGAGGGCTCGCACGGACCATAGCCACGAGAGTTCCCCCAGCAGTCATCAATTCTGGTGTCAATATAGGTGGTCGCCACGCTGACGGCGTCACCTACATTATGTTCCTCGTAAGTACGAAGTTCGAGAACGTAGAAGAGGAACGCCAACTCAACTCTGGCACGGCTCTCATTGACTTCCGAGTCCATGCGGGAGAACGAATCGACCAGACGTTAGCACGGTTCGAGATAGCGCGCTACGAAGCCGAAACCGCCGGCCTCAACATCCCCAACTTCCAGATATAATCAGTAATATTATTCAGAGCTCTGGGAGTGGGGACGTCGCGGGCACAGCAACTCCTGCAGCCTCTGAACCACCACATGCCGAGGGACCCAGCACAATTTGACGCTCTCGTCGAACGTATGAGGTCATATGCTCACATAGCTGAGAGGACCCCTGGCAATATTGGCGGTATTCTTAGTCACGGTCACCGAACCGAGACCTTCCACACAGAGGCCAACGCAGGGCAACTTGCTAACGACGTTTGGAACGATGATATGCCGCCAACTGAGACCACTGCACTGTTGGCTCAGAATGGCGGAGCGGCCTCGGGGTCGCAAGACCCCTGGGCCAGATCTAGGGGACCGCCCGACGCGGTCTCCCCTATGCAGGCTACGACCCTAATGGGCTCTGCGGGGCAACCCGCCGAGTCCGATTTCGACTCCGGCACCGATACCGATACGTCTTCGATGATGAAGCTACCGCTTTGGACTACTCTGAAATGCCTACATACCTTACCGAAGAGCAGCAAGCTCAGTGGTTATTTTTGGGCGATCAAAAACATAAGCGCCGTTGGTGGAGGTTCCTGAAAAAAGTCAGAAGGGTAAGACGTATGGCACGGCGGACACTTAAGGAAAAGGCAAAGGTCGAAGTAAAGGCAAAGGTAGGCGTCGGCGACTACATGGTAGAGGCATACTAGCATCCCTAGCGTCTCTCACTGGGCCCCAGTATAAAGAAATGTTTTTAGGCGCTGGCAGAAGCCGTAGGCGCGCATCAGGTAAAGGTATAGGACGACGAGGAAATCCAAAGGATGCCAGCGGTAAAACCGTGGAGTGCGACATATGTCACAGCACGCAACATTTCCGACGCGAATGCCCCCAAGGTGATGGAAGAGGCAGGCGTCCGTCAATATACTTGGCTCAAACGGACTCCGTCATACAGTATGTTGATTGAGAGTCACTTCTGGATTGGGAGTCACTTCTGACCGACCCTGCCGACGGCTCAGCCACAGTTATTCAGTTCATGTCGTCGGCGTCGGCGTCGTCGTCGCCTTCGTCGTCGTCGACGTCGGCGTCGTCGTCGTCGCCGCCGTCGTCGTCGTCGTCGGCGTCGTTGGCGTCGTCGTCGTCGTCGTCGGTGTCGTCGTTGTCGTCGTCGTCGGCGTCGTCATCGTCGTCGTCGTCGGCGTCGGCGTCGTCGTCGGTGTCGTCGTCGTTGTCTTCGTCGTCGCTGTCGTCGTCGAGGTCGTCGGAGACGTCGTCGGTGTCGTCGTAGTCGTTGTCGCCGGTGTCGTCTTAGTCGATCTTAAGAAGTTTTGCAAACCAAGTTGCGGGTGGGTGGGTGGGATGTTTGCAAGAGCATGGGATGTGTCAAATCATGGGTAAAAATAAATTCTCCTTTCTAAAAAGAGAATAGACTCTACCACCCCCCCCGGACTTAACGCTTCCCCCTGGGATAGTATAATTTCATATGTATATATATATAAATACATATAAATATATATACATATATATATATATATATATATAATATATAATATATCTCATCCCAGCCAAAGCGGTATCCCCCCTGAGGTTCCTTTGTAAATAAAAAAAACACTATGCGGTGACATTTGTTGTTCTAACATAACATTTTTTCACGAATCAATTGCAAAAAACGGGACGAATTGCGCACGCGCGCGTCGTCGCGCGCGCATGCCGAAATCCTTCAAAAACCTTCGGTGCCGGAAGGAGTTCGCAATCGAGTTCCCAACAAACATACAAAAACACAGGGTTTCGCAACACTGATTTGCTAAAAAAGCTTACGCGCGAGCTCCTGCGAAATCTTAAGAAAACCATAGGCTTTTCAATATTTTCACCACATGCTACCAAACGGGCTTCGCGCGCGCTCATGTCGAAATCTGTCGACCGCCCTTGCGCGTGTGCCGTCGCGAGAATCCCCTTGCAAAAAAATGGGACGAAGTGCAGACGCGCGCGTCGTCACGCGCGTATGCCGAAAACCTTCAAAACCCATCGGTGTCGGAAGGATTTCAAAATGTCCAAAAAACATACAAAAACACAAGGTTTCGCAACACGGATTTTCAACAAAAACGTGCGCGCGCGTTCTTGCGTCATCGTCGTCGTCGTCGTCGCCGTCCTCCCTCCTCCCGCGTCGTTGTCGTCATCGTCGTCGCCTACGTCGTCCTCTGTCTTTCCTCGTGTTCGTCGTCGTCGTCCTCTTTGGCGTCGTGGTCGTTTCCGTCGTCTTTGTCGCCGTGGTCGTCCTTCCTCCTCCTCCCTCGTCGTCGTCTGTCGTCCGTCGTCGGCGTCTCGTCGTCGTCCCTCCTATTTCGTCGCCGTCGTCGTCGTCGTCGTTGTCTTCGTCGTCTTCCCTCCTCCCTCGTCGTTGCCGTCGTCGGCGTCGCCGTCCTTCCTCCTTCTTCGTCGTTCGCGTCGTCGCCGTCCTCCCTCCTCCCTCGTCGTTGTCATCGTTGTCGCCGTCGTCGTCCTCCCTCCTTCCTCGTTGTCTTCGTTGGCGACGTCGTCGGCGTCGGCGTCGGCGTCGTTGTCGTCTTCGTCGTCGTCGACGTCGGCGTCGTCGTCGTCGTCGTCGCCGTCGTCGTCGTCGTCGTCGTCGGCGTCGGCGTCGTTGACGTCGTCGTCGTCGTCGGTGTCGTCGTTATCGTCGTCGTCGGCGTCGTCATCGTCGTCGTCGTTGTCATCGTCGTCGTCGTTGGCGTCGGTGTCGTCGTCGTCGTCGGTGTCGTCGTCGTCGTCGTTGTCGGCGTCGTCAAAGTCTTTGGAGACGTCGTCGGTGTCGTCGTAGTCGTTGTCGGCGGCGTCGTCATCGTCGTTGTCGCTGTCGTCGTCGGCGTCGCTGTTGTTGCCAAGTGCCATGTGGTACCACCGTCACGGTCTTAAGAGATTTTGCAAACCAAGTTGCGGGTGGGTGGGTGGGATGTTTGCGCGAGCAGTGGAGTGGACAGCTTCAAGACGGTCAAAGTGGGTTGCACCACGTAGATTGCACCAGATTGATTGCCCAAAATTGATCGCATCAGATAGACCGCACAACATAGGTTGCACCACATAGAGTGCACCGCACATTGCACCGCATAGACTGCACCACACAGATCGCAACATTGGTTGCACCACATTGGTTGCTAGAAGCACCGTGTTTGGGGCCCGCGCTGGCTAACATTGTTGCTAAGGGGCTGGGCTTGTCTGTCGGTCTGGCGGCAATCTTGCCGCCGTCGCTGCCCCGTCGCCGCCTCGTCGCCGCCCGTCGTCTGGGCCTGTCTGCGCCGCCCCGTCGCCGCCCCGTCGCCGCCCGTCGTCTGGGCCCAGTTGTCGGTCTGGCGGTTCCGTGGTCGTTGTTGCCGCCCCGTCGCCGCCCATCGTTTGGGCTTGTTTGTCGGTCTGGCGGCTATGGCGCCGCCGTCGCCACCCCGTCGCCATCGTCGCCGCCTCGTCGCCGCCTTGCGCCACATAAATTGCACAACACAGAGTGCACCACTTTGATTCTCCTTTTTAAAGAGAGAATAGACTCTGCCCCCCCCGGCGTTATCGGCCCCCTTTTCGGGTATGTAAATCAGATATGATTATGACCACATGTCCACCCTAAATATGAGTTTACATTATCCCAGGGGAACCGGTATCGCTCCCCCTGAGGTTCCCTTGTAAAAAACAATACGCGGGGACAATTTTACCTAACAGCGAAGACTGATAGGTTTCTAGTAGGGTCAAAAGAGAGTATCATGACGCCCAAGGGGGGTCTGGGCGCGATCCGGGGGAGGATGCCGGGGACTTTTTTTACCCAACAGTAACGCACTTCGTGGTCTTCGAGGTCCCAGAACTCCATTCCCGGGCCACATTCTGAATGCCCGGAGCCAATTGTAGGCCATTTCGTGCTCTTCGAGTTCCCAGAACTCCATTCCCGGGCCACATTTTGCATGCCCGGAGCCAATTGTAGGCCACTTCGTGCTCTTCGAGTTCCCAGAACTCCAGTCCCGGACCACATTTTGAATGCCTGGAGCCAATTGTAGGCCATTTCGTGGTTTTCGAGTTCCCAGATTACCATTCCTGGGCATGATTTTGAATGCCCGGAGCCAACTGTAGGCCACTTCGTGTTTTTCGAGTTCCCAGAACTCCATTCCCGGGACACATTTTGAATGCTGAGGCAGGCTGATGCTGAGGCTGAGGCAGGCTGAGGCTGAGGCAGTCGGAGGCTGAGGCCGATGCTGAAGGCAGACTGAGGCTGAGGCTGAAGCAGGCTGAGGCTGATGCAGGCTGAGGCTGCGGCTGAGGCAGGCTGAGGCTGAGGCTGAGGCTGAGGCTGAGGCTGAGCAGGCTGAGGCTGAGGCAGGCTGAGGCTGAGGCCGAGGCTGAAGGCAGACTGAGGCTGAGGCTGAAGCAGGCTGAGGCTGAGGCTGAGGTGAGGCTGAGGCGAGGCTGAGGCTGCAGGCTGAGGCTGAAGCAGGCTGAGGCTGAGGCAGGCTGAGGCTGAGGCTGAGGCAGGCTGGCTGAGGCTGAGGCTGAGGCCAGGCTGAGGCACTGAGGCTGAGGCTGAGGCTGAGGCTGAGGCTGCAGGCTGATGCTGAGGCTGAGGCTGAGGCTGGCTGAGGGCTGAGGCTGAGGCCGAGGCTGAAGGCAGACTGAGGCTGAGGCTGAAGCAGGCTGAGGCTGCAGGCTGAGGCAGGCTGAGGCTGAGGCTGAGGCAGGCTGAGGCGAGGCAGGCTGAGGCTGAGGCTGATGCAGGCTGAGGCTGAGGCTGAGGCTGAGGCCGAGGCTGAAGGCTGAGGCTGGCAGGCTGAGGCTGAGGCAGACTGAGGCTGAGGCAGGCTGAGGCTGAGGCTGAGGCTGAGGCTGAGGCTGAGGCAGGCTGAGGCTGAGGCTGAGGCAGGCTGAGGCTGAGGCAGGCTGAGGCTGAGGCTGAGGCTGATGCAGGCTGAGGCTGAGGCAGGCTGAGGCTGAGGCCGAGGCTGAAGGCAGACTGAGGCTGAGGCTGAGCAGGCTGAGGCTGAGGCTGAGGCTGAGGCTGAGGCAGGCTGAGGCTGAGGCTGAGGCAGGCTGATGCTGAGGCAGGCTGAGGCTGAGGCTGAGGCTGATGCAGGCTGAGGCTGAGGCAGGCTGAGGCTGAGGCCGAGGCTGAAGGCAGACTGAGGCTGAGGCTGAAGCAGGCTGAGGCTGAGGCTGAGGCAGGCTGAGGCTGAGGCAGGCTGAGGCTGAGGCTGAGGCAGGCTGAGGCTGAGGCTGTGACTGCGACTGCCGTTGCCACTGCGACTGTCATCGCGAATGCGACTACGACTGCGAGAACAGCAGAATTCTACAACTGGATTATCATCTGAATCTTAAGGGGAATGCTTCCAGATATGCTCCTACACATCGCTGTTAGGTTGCTTTGTCGGGATAATTTGCTCTAACATAAGACTTGTTCACGAATCCTTTGCAAAAAGTTGGACGAAGTGCGCACGCGCGCGTCGTCGCGCGCGCATGCCGAATCCGTCAAAAACCCTCGGTGCCAGAAGGATTTCGCAATCGAGTCTTTTCAATAAAAAACATACAAAAACATTGGGTTTCGCAATGATTTGCTAAAAAAGCTTACGCGCGAGCTCCTGCGAAACCTTAAGAAAACCATAGGTTGTTCAAGATTTTCACAAAATGCTACCAAACGGGCTCCGCGCGCGCGCACGTCGAAATCTGTCGAACGCCCTTGCGCGTGTGCCGTCGCGAGAATCCTCTGCAAAAAACGGGACGAAGTGCAGACACGCGCGTCGTCGCGCGCGTATGCCGAAATCCTTCAAAACCCATCGGTGTCGGAAGGATTTCAAAATCGTGTGTCCAAAAAACCTACAAAAACACAAGGCTTCGCAACACGGATTTTGAAATAAAAGCGTGCGCGCGCGCTCTTGCGTCGTCGTCGTCGTCGCCGTCCTCCCTCCTCCCGCGTCGTCATCGTCGTCGCTTACGTCGTCCTGTGTCTTTCCTCGTGGTCGTCTTCGTCGTCCTCTTTGCCGTCGTGCTCGTTTCCGTCGTCGTTGTCGCCGTGGTCGTCCTTCCTCCTCCTCCCTCGTCGTCGTCGTCGTCCGTCGTCGGCGCCTCGTCGTCGTCCCTCCTATTTCGTCGCCGTCGTCGTCGTCGTGGTCGTCGTTGTCGTCGTCGTCTTCCCTCCTCCCTCGTCGTCGTCGTCGTCGGCGTCGCCGTCCTTCCTTCTTCTTCGTCGTTCGCGTCGTCGCCGTCCTCCCTCCTCCGTCGTTGTCGTCGTTGTCGCCGTTGTCGCCGTCGTCGTCCTTCCTCCTCCCTCGTCGTCGTCTTCGTTGGCGACGTCGTCGTCGTCGTCGTCGTCGGCGTCGGCGTCGTCCTTGTCTTCGTCGTCGTCGACGTCGGCGTCGTCGCCGCCGTCGTCGTCGTCGGCGTCGGCGTCGGCGTCGTTGACGTCGTCGTCGTCGTCGGTGTCGTCGTTGTCGTCGTCGTCGGCGTCGTCATCGTCGTCGTCGTTGTCATCGTCGTCGGCGTCGGCGTCGTCGTCGTCGGTGTCGTCGTCGTCGTCGTCGTCGTTGTCGGCGTCGTCGAAGTCGTTGGAGACGTCGTCGGTGTCGTCGTAGTCGTTGTCGGCGGCGTCGTTGTCGTCGTTGTCGCTGTCGTCGTCGGCGTCGCTGTCGTTGCCAAGTGCCAGTTGGTACTCGTCGTCACGGTCTTAAGAGATTTTGCAAATCAAGTTGCAGGTGGGTGGGTGAGATGTTTGCGCGAGCTGTGGAGTGGACAACTCACTGCGAACAGAAATTCAGTTGCACCACGTAGATCGCACAACGTAAATTCGTTTTTCTAGAAAGGAGATAGGTTCCACCACCCTCCCCCCCCGGACTTATCGATTCCCCGGGAAACCATGTAAAACACATATGACCCAGTCAGTGCCCATCTTATTTGTGAGTTCATACTATCCCAGCCAGGCCAGCCTCGGTCCCCCCTCGGCCCCCTTTTCAACAAAATAGTGCACGGTGACATTGCGTATTCGAATAAAACATGTGTTCACGAATCCCTGATAAAAAAACTATCATACGGGGCACGCGCGCGCGGCCGCTTCGCGCGCATCCAAACACATGGTGGCTTCAACAATTGCAACATCCCGTTTCAAAAAAAAACTTATGACACCATACGACTTGCCCACCCAAACTTATGACACGTCTGCCCCTGCGTTTTTACAGAATCATTCAAAAACCAGTGGTTGTTCTACATTCCTGTCAAATCGGGCTTCTTGTGCAACTTTTGCGCGCACGTCGATCTCATTCAACAACGGTCGCGCGCCTGCCAGGGCCACAATCCCTTCTAAAAAATACAATGCGGGGCACATGCGCGCGGCCGCCGCGCGCGCAGGTCGAAATCCTTCCAAACACACAGTGTTTTCAACCATGCCAAGACCGAGCTTCATGAAATCATACGAATCGTACCATATTTCCTCTGATAAATCTGCAACAAAAAATCAAAATGTCTACCCGCGCGCGCTTTCCGAACCCTAGAAAACCAATGGTGTTTCAACCTTTCTGTCACGCGAGCAACTTACGCGCGCGCGTCGAACGCGTTCAACATCGGTCGTGCGCCTGCCAGGGCCGCAATCCTTTGTCACAAATGCAATGCGGGGCACATGCGCGCGGCCGCCGCGCGCGCATGTCGAAATCCGTCCAGATACATTGTGTTTTCAACCATGCCAAGACCGAGCTCCATGAAATCACACGAATCGTATCACATTTCCTCGCAAAAAATCCGCACACAAAATCAAAATGTCTACCCTCGCGCGTTTTCCGAACCCTAAGAAATCAAATGGCTTTCCAATATTTCGGTCATGCGAGCAACTCTTGCGCGCGCGTCGATATCGGTCGCGCGCTTGCAGGGCCACAGTCCCTTGTAAAAAAACACCATGCGTGGCACATGCGCGCGGCCGCGGCGCGCGGATGCCGAAATCTTTCTCGTCGTCGTCGTCGTCGGTGCCGTCGTCGTCGTCTTCGTCGTCGGCGTTGTCATCGTCGGCGTCGGCGTCGTCGTCGTCGTTGGTGTCGTCGTCGTCGTCGAAGTCGTTGGAGACGCCGTCGGTGTCGTCGTAGTCATTGTCGGTGGCGTCGTCGTCGTTGTTGTCGTTGCCGTCGTCGGCGTTGGTGTCGTCGTCGTCGCCGGTGTCGTCGTCGTCGTCGTCGTCGTAGTCGAAGTCGTCGGAGTCGTCGTCGGTGTCGTAGTCGTTGTCGGCGTCGTCGTCGTCGTTGTCGCTGTCGTCGTCGGCGCTGGTGTCGCTGCGAAGTGCCATGTGGTACTTACCATCATGGTCTTACGAGGTCTTGCGACCAAGTTGCGGGTGGGAGGGTGGGATATTTGCACGAGCAGCGGAGAGGACAGCTTCAAGACAGTCAAAGTGAATCCTTCTTTTTCAAAAAAAGATGGGTTCTACCACCCTCCCCCCCAGTGTTAAGGACCCCCCGGGAACCGATGCAAAACACATAGGATTCTGACCCAATGTCCATCCTACCTGTGAATTCATAGTACCCCAGCCAGACCGGCATCGGCCCCCCCGCCATCCTCTGCAAAAAATACTATGCGCGCACACTCGTTTTTCAAAAATCATAAGTTTTCAAGAATCCCTTGCAAAAATCAGGGCGAAGTGAACACGCGAGCGTCGTCGCGCGCGCATGCCGAAATCCTTCAAGAACCTTCGGCGTCGGAAGGATTTCAAAATCGAGCGTCAAAAAAATCATACAAAACACAAGGTGTCGCAACACGGATTTTCCAAAAAAGCTTACGCGAGCGCTCTTGCGAAACCTTGAGAGGACCATAGGTTTTTCAAGAATATCAAAACATACTTCCAAACGGGCTTCGCGTGCGCATGTCGAAATCGTTCGAACGCCCTTTGCGCGCGTGCCGTCACGAAAACCCTTTGCAAAAAACAGGACGAAGTGCACACGCGCGCGTCGTCGCGCGTGCATGCCGAAATTCTTCAAAAACCTTCGGTTTCGGAAGGATTCCAGAGTCAAGCTTCCCAAAAAACATACAAAAACACAACACGGATGTTCTACAAAAGTTTATGCGCACTCTTGCGAAATCTTAAGAGGACCATAGGTTTTTTCAAGATTTTCAAAAAATACTTCAAACGAGCTTCGCGCGCGCGTGTCGAAATCGTTCGAACGCCCTTGCGCGACTGCCGTCGCGAGAACCCTACGCAAAAAAAATACGAATTGCACGCGCGCGCGTGTCTTCGCGCGCGCATGCCGAAATCCTGCAAAAAACGCTCGGTTTCGGAAGGATTTCAAAATCGAGTTTTCAAAAACATGCATAAACACAGGGTTTCGCAACACGTATGTTCAACAAACACGTGCACACGCGCTCTTGCGTCGTCGTCGTCGTCGTCGCCATCTTCTCTCCTCCCTCGTCGTCGTCGTCGCCGTCGTCGTCCTCTGTCTTTCCTCGTCGTCGTCGTCGTCGTCCTCTCTGGCGTCGTCGTCGTCGTTGTCGCCGTGGTCGTCCTTTCTCCTCCCTCGTCGTCGTCGTTCGTCGTCGGCGTCTTGTCGTCGTCCTTCCTATTACGTCGCCGTCGCCGTCGTCTTCCCTCATCCCTCGTCTTTGTCGTCGTCGGCGTCGCCGTCCTCCCTCCTTCTTCGTCGTTCGCGTCGTCGCCGTTCTCCCTCCTGCCTCGTCGTTGTCGTCGTTGTCGCCGTCGTCGTCCTCCTTCCTCCCTCGTCGTCGTCGTCTTCGCTGGCGACGTCGTCGTCGTCTTCGTCGTCGGCGTCGGCGTCGGCGTCGTCGTCGGCGTCGGCGTCGTCGTCGTCGTTGTCGGCGTTGTGATCGTCGTCGGCGTCGGCGTCGTCGTCGTTGTTGGTGTCGTCGTCGTCGTCGTCCTCGTTGTCGTCGTCGTCGAAGGCGTTGGAGACGCCGTTGGTGTCGTCGTAGTCGTTGTCGGCGGCGTCGTCGTCGTCGTTGTCGCTGCCGGCGTCGGCGTCGGTGCCGCTGCCAAGTGCCATTTGGAATATGCCGTCACGGTCTTAAGAGGTCTTGCGACCCAGTTGCGGGCGGGAGGGGGGGATGTCTGCACGAGCAGTGGGGAGGACAGTTCCAAGTTGAGCAAGTGATTGATTCTCCTTTCCAAAAAAAGAATAAACTCTACCCCCCCGGAGTTAACGATCCCCCCTGGGGTATTGCGATTTCATATTTATTCTACACCTTCGTCCATCCTAAATATGAGTTCATACTATCCCAGCCAAACCGGTATCATTCCCCCCTCCATCCTCTGCAACAAAAAAATTTTGCGCGCACATTCGTTTATCAAAAATCATAAGTTTTCAAGAACAACTTGCAAAAAACGGGACGAAGAGCACACGCGAGTGTCGTCGCGCACGCATGCCGAAATCCTTCAAGAACTTTCGGCGTCGGAAGGATTTCAAAGCCGAGTTCCCCAAAAACATACAAAAACACATGGTTTCGCAACATTGCTTTTCTATAAAGGCTTACGCGAGCGCTCCTGCGAAACCTTGAGAGAACCATAGGTTTTTCAAGATTTTCAAAAAATACTTCCAAACGGGCTTCGCGCGCGCGCATGTCGAAATCTTTCGAACGCCCTTGCGCGCGTGCCGTCGCGAGAATCCTCTGCAAGAAACGGGACGAAGTGCAGACGCGCGCGTCTTCGCGCGCGCGCATGCCGAAATCTGTCAAAACCTTCGGTTTCGGAAGGATGTGAAAATCGTGCGCCCAAAAAACATGAAAAAAAAACAAGGTTTCGCAACACGGATTTTCAACAGAAGCGTGCGCGCGCGCTGTTGCGTCGTCGTCCTCGTCGTCGCCGCCCTCCCTCCTCCCTCGTCGTCGTCGCCGTCGTCGTCTTCTGTCTTTCCTCGTCGTCGTCGTCGTTGTCGTCGTCTTGGCGTCGTCGTCGTTTCCGTCGTCGTTGTCGCCATGGTCGTCCTTCCTCCCTCGTCGTCTTCGTCGGCGTTTCGCTTGTTGTCCCTCCTATTTCGTCGCCGTCGTCGTCGTCGTCGTCTTCCCTCCTCCCTCGTTGTCGTCGTCTCCGTCGTCGTCCTCCCTCCTCCCTCGTAGTCGTCGCCGTCTTCGTTGGCGTCGTCGTCGTCGTCGTCTTCGTCGTCGCCGTCGTCGTCGTCGTCGTCGTCGTCCTCTGTCTTTCCTCGTCGTCGTCGTCTTGGCGTCGTCGTCGTTTCCGTCGTCGTTGTCGCCGTGGTCGTCTTTCCTCCCTCGTCGTCTTCGTCGGCGTTTCGTCGTTGTCCCCCCTATTTCGTCGCCGTCGTCGTCGTCGTCTTCCCTCCTCCCTCGTCGTTGTCGTTGTCGACGTCGTCGTCCTCCCTCCTCCCTCGTCGTCGTCGTCGTCTACGTTGGCGACGTCGTCGTCGTCGTCGTCTCGTCGTCGCCGTCGTCGTCGTCGCCGGCGTCGTCGTCGTCGTCGGCGGTGTCGTCGACGTCGGCGTTGCCATCGTCGTCGTCGTCGTCAGCGTCGTCGTCGTCGGTGTTGTCGTCGTCGTTGTCGTCGTCGTCGGAGTCGTTGGAGACGTCGTCGGTGTCGTCATAGTCGTTGTCGGCGGCGTCGTCGTCGTCGTCGTTGTCGCTGTCGTCGTCGGCGTCGGTGTCGCTGCCAAGTGCCATTTGGTACCCACCGCCACGGTCTTAAGAGGTCTTGCGACCAAGTTGCGGGTAGGAGGGTGGGATGTTTGCACGAGCAGTGGAGAGGACAGCTTCAAGTTGAGCAAGTGATTGATTCTCCTTTCTAAAAAGAGAATAGACTCTACCCCCCCCCGGACTTAACGCTTCCCCCAATCATATCATCCCAGCCAAACCGGTATCCCCCCCTGAAGTTCCTTATAAAAAACACTATGCGGTGACATCTTTTGTTCTAACATAGCACTTTTTCACGAATCCCTTGCAAGAAATTGGACGAAGTGCGCACGCGCGCGTCGTCGCGCGCGCATGCCGAAATCCTTCAAAAACCGTCGGTGCCGGAGGGATTTCGCAATCGAGTTTCCAAAAAAGATACAAAAACACAAGGTTTCGCAACACTGATTTGCTAAAAAAGCTTCCGCGCGAGCTCTTGCGAAATCTGAACAAAACCATGTGTTTTTCAAGATTTTCACAAAATGCTACCAAACGGGCGTCGCGCGCGCGCATGTCGAAATCTGTCGAACGCCCTTGCGCGTGTGCCGTCGTTAGAATCCTCTGCAAAAAATGATGGGACGAAGTGCAGACGCGCGCGTCGTCGCGCGCGTACGCCGAAATCCTTCAAAACCCATCGGTTTCGGAAGGATTTCGAAATCGCGCGTCCAAAAAACCTACAACAACCCAAGGTTTCGCAACACGGATGTTCAACAAAAGCGTGCGTGCGCGCGCTCTTGCGTTGTCGTCGTCGTCGTCGTCGTCGCCGTCCTCCCTCCTCCCGCGTCGTCGTCGTCGTCGTCGCCTACGTCGTCCTCTGTCTTTTCTCGTGTTCGTCGTCGTCGTCCTCTTTGGCGTCGTGGTCGTTTCCGTCGTCGTTGTCGCCGTGGTCGTCATCCTCCTCCTCCCTCGTCGTCGTCGTCGTCCGTCGTCGGCGTCTCGTCGTCGTACCTCCTATTTCGTCGCCGTCGTCGTCGTCGTCCTTGTCGTTGTCGTCGTCGTCGTCTTCCCTCCTCCCTCGTCGTTGTCGTCGTCGGCGTCGCCGTCCTTCCTCCTTCGTCGTCGTTCGCGTCGTCGCCGTCCTCCCTCCTCCCCCGTCGTTGTCGTCGTTGTCGTCGTCGTCGTCGTCCTCCCTCCTTCCTCGTTGTCTTCGTTGGCGACGTCGTCGGCGTCGGCGTCGGCGTCGTTGTCGTCTTCGTCGACGTCGGCGTCGTCGTCGTCGCCGCCGTCGTCGTCGTCGTCGTCGTCGGCGTCGTTGACGTCGTCGTCGTCGTCGGTGTCGTCGTTATCGTCGTCGTCGGCGTCGTCATCGTCGTCGTCGTTGTCATCGTCGTCGTCGTCGGCGTCGGTGTCGTCGTCGTCGTGTCGTCGTCGTCGTCGTCGTCGTTGTCGGCGTCGTCGAAGTCGTTGGAGACGTCGTCGGTGTCGTCGTAGTCGTTGTCGGCGGCGTCGTCATCGTCGTTGTCGCTGTCGTCGTCGGCGTCGCTGTTGTTGCCAAGTGCCATGTGGTACCCACCGTCACGGTCTTAAGAGAGTTTGCAAACCAAGTTGCGGGTGGGTGGGTGGGATGTTTGCGCGAGCAGTGGAGTGGACAACTCACCGCGAACAGAAATTAATTGCACCCTGTAGATTCTCCTTTCTAAAAAGAGAATAGACTCTACCCCCCCGGACTTATCGGTTCCCGTTGGGATACTATGATTTCGTATATATATACATATATATGTATATGTATGTGTATATTTACAAGTGGCACGTGTGTGCCCAGGCTCATACAACAAGCTGAAGGGGCGTTTGAAGCAGGAGTGACATGCAACAGCGAAGTCGCACTCGAGCGCAAGTGGGGTTGCCACATCTTGCGATGTGTGTACCAGGGCCCCCCAGGAAGCCTCAGGAGGCCCGACTTGGATACCAGAAGAGGCTCCAGGAGGCCCCAGGATTGTGAGTGTTGTGTGTGTGATGTGTGCTTTGTGTGGTGCGTGCTTTTTGTGTTGTCGGTGTTGTGTGTGTATGTTATGTTTGTCTAGCGTGTGATGTGTTGGGCGTGATTTGTGTCTCTGTGTGTGCATGTAGTTCTGAAGCCACAGGAGGCCCCAGGAGGCCCCTGGCGGCTTCAGCAGGCCCAGGAGAACTCCAGGAGGCTCCGAGGCGGGGTCTGGGGTACCAGAAGGTCCAGAAAGCCCCAGGAGGCCCCAGGAGGTTCCAGGAGGCCCCCAGGAGGCTCCGAGGAGGGGTCTGGGGCTCGATTTTGGGAGGATGTCTCAGGCGAAACCGCCATTCTCTGAGAATCGGGGTCAAAATTATTGAAATTACCATGTGTTTTTGAAGGTTTTATGTTAAAATGTTGAAATTCCTATGTGTTTTTGGACCTCTCCTTCACGATCTGCGTGAGGGGTGCCACCGATTTTCAGAATTTTGAGGATGTCCCTAGCGAAACGGCCGGGAAAATCGAAGACGCACGCACGCACGGACGCACGGACGCATTAATCCCCTCTGAGCTCTACTCCCTCGGAGAGGTGCGTATGAGAATATATATATATATATATATATATATATATATATATATTCTGGACACTCGTCCATCCTAAATATGAAATCATATCATCCCAGCCAAACCGGTTGCCCCCCCTGAGGTTCTTTGTGCGTAAAAAACACTATGCGGTGACATTTTTTGCTTTAGCATGGCACTTTTTCACGAACCCCTTGCAAAAAATTGGACGAAGTGCAAAGGCGCGCGTCGTCGCGCGCGCATGCCAAAATCCTTCAAAAACCTTCGGAGCCGGAAGGATTCCGCAATCGAGTTTCCAAAAAACATACAAACACACATGGTTTCGCAACACGGATTTGCTAAAAAAGCTTCCGCGCGAGCTTTTGCGAAATCTTAAGAAAACCATAGGTGGTTCAAGATTTTCGCAAAATGCTACCAAACGGGCTTCGCGCGCGCTCATGTCGAAATCTGTCGAACGCCCTTGCGCGTGTGCCGTCGCGAGAATCCTCTGCAAAAAACGGGACGAAGTGCAGACGCGCGCGTCGTCGCGGGCGTATGCCGAAATCCTTCAAAACCCATCGGTTTCGGAAGGATTTCAAAATCGCGCGTCCAAAAAACCTACAACAACCCAAGGTTTCGCAACACTGATTTTCAACAAAAGCGTGCGCGCGCGCTCTTGCGTCGTCGTCGTCGTCGTCGTCGTCCTCCCTCCTCCCGCGTCGTCGTCGTCGTCGTCGCCTACGTCGTCCTCTGTCTTTTCTCGTGTTCGTCGTCGTCGTCCTCTTTGGCGTCGTGGTCGTTTCCGTCGTCGTTGTCGCCGTGGTCGTCCTTCCTCCTCCTCCCACGTCGTCGTCGTCGTCCGTCGTCAGCGTCTCGTCGTCGTCCCTCCTATTTCGTCGCGTCGTCGTCGTTGTCGTCGTCGTCTTCCCTCCTCCCTCGTCGTTGTCGTCGTCGGCGTCGCCGTCCTTCCTCCTTCGTCGTCGTTCGCGTCGTCGCCGTCCTCCCTCCTCCGTCGTCGTTGTCGTCGTTGTCGTCGTTGTCGCCGTCGTCGTCCTTCCTCCTCCCTCGTCGTCGCCTTCGTTCGGCGTCGGCGTCGGCGTCGGCGTCGGCGTCGGCGTCGTTGTCGTCGTCGAAGTCGTCGGAGACGTCGTCGGTGTCGTCCTAGTCGTTGTCGTCGGTGTCGTCGTAGTCGGTCCTAACAGGTTTTGCAAACCAAGTTGCGGGTGGGTGAGTGGGATGTTCAGCAGAGTGGATTGCACCACAGATTGCACAACATGTATTGCACCAGATAGAGCGCACAACATATAGTGCACAACATCGGCTCCACCGCATAGACTGTACCATACAGGTTGCACCACATGTAGTGCACAACCTAGATTCTCTTTTCTAAAAAGAGAATATCTCTACCCCCCTGGCGTTATCGGTCCACCTTTCGGGTATGTAAATCATATAGGATTCTGACCACATCTCCATCCTAACTATGAATTTAGATTATCCCCGGGGAACCGGTATCGGTCCCCCTGAGGTTCCTTTGTAAAGAGCAATACGCGGGGACATGTTTTGTTCTAACATAATACTTGTCCACGAATCCCTTGCAAAAAACTCGGCGACGTGCACACGCGCGAGTCGTCGCGCGCGCATGCCGAAATCCTTCAAGAACTTCCGGTGTCTGAAGGATTTCGCAATCGAGTTTCAAACAAAAGAAAAAACATACAAAACACAGGATTTCGCAACATTGTTTTTCTATAAAGGCTTACGCGCGAGCTCTTGCGAAATATCAAAAAAGCATAGGTTTTACAAGATTTTCACAAAATGCGACCAAACGGGCTTCGCGCGCGCGCAGGTCGAAATCTGTCGAACGCCCTTGCGCGTGTGCCGTCGCGAGAATCTTCTGCAAAAAACTGGACGAAGTGCAGACGCGCGCGTCGTCGCGCGCGTACGCCGAAATCCTTCAAAACCCATCGGTGTCGGAAGGATCTCAAAATCGTGTTTCCAAAAAACCCACAAAAACACAAGGTTTCGCAACACGGATGTACAACAAAAGCGTGCGCGCGCGCTCTTGCGTCGTCGTCGTCGCCGTCGCCGTCCTCCCTCCTCCCGCGTCGTCGTCGTCGCCTACGTCGTCCTCTGTCTTTCCTCGTGTTCCTCGTCGTCCTCTTTGGCGTCGTGGTCGTTTCCGTCGTCGTTGTCGCCGTGGTCGTCCTTCCTCTCTGGTCGTCGTCGTCGTCCGTCGTCGGCGTCTCGCCGTCGTCGTCATCGTCGTCGTCGTTGTCGCCGTCGTCGTTTTCCCTCCTCTCTCGTCGTTGTCGTCGTCGGCGTCGCCGTCCTTCCTCCTTCGTCGTCGTTCGCGTCGTCGCCGTCCTCCCTCCTCCCTCGTTGTCGTCGTTGTCGCCGTCGTCGTCCTCCCTCCTCCCTCGTCGTCGTTGTCGTCTTCGTTGGCGGCGTCGTTGTCGTCGTCGTCGTTGTCTTCGTCGTCGTCGGCGTCGGCGTCGTCGGCGTCGTCGTCGTCGGTGTTGTCATCGTCGTCGGCGTCGTCGTCGTCGTCGATGTCGTCGTCGTCGTTGTCGTCGTCGAAGTCGTTGGAGACGTCGTCGGTGTCGTCGTAGTCGGCGTCGGCGGCGTCGCCGTCGTCGTTGTCGCTGTCGTCGTCGGCGTCGCTGCCGTGGCCAAGTGCCATGTAGTACCTACCGTCACGGTCTTGTCTTAAAAGGTTTTGCGACCAAGTTGCGGGTGGGAGGGTGGGATGTTTGCACGAGCAGCGGAGAGGACAGCTTCAAGACGGTCAAAGTGGATTCTCTTATCTAAAAAGAGAATAGACTCGACCCCCCCCCCGCTTTATCGGCTCCCCCTGGGACAGTGCGATTTCGTATATGTATTCCGCACACTCGTCCATCCGAAATATGAAATCATACCATCCAAGCCAAACCGGGTTCCCCCCCTGAGGTTCCTTGTTGTGAAAAACACTATGCGGTGACATGTGTTGTTCTAACATAACACTTGTGCACGAATCCCTTGCAAAAAAGAGACGAAGTGCACACGCGCGCGTCGTCGCGCGCGCATGCCGAAATCCTTCAAGAACTTCCGGTGTCGGAAGGATTTCAAAGCCGAGTTTCAAAAACAGAGTGCCTTACAACGAAGCTTTTTGCATTCGTTGTCGAGTGGGGGGTCGTTCTTGGGAGGTGGGGGGTGGGAAGCCGCCACGAAAGGAATCCCTTTTGCATTCCATCGCAAAAAGAATTCCTTTGTATTCCGTTACAAAAGAATTCCTTTTGTATTCCGCCACAAAGGGAATCCTTCTGTATTCCGTCACAAGAAGAATTCTTTTGTATTCCGCCACAAAAGGAATTCTTTTGTATTCCGCCACACAGGGAATCTTTCTGTATTCCGTTGCAAAAGGAATTCCTTTGTATTCGCTACAAAAGGAATTCCTTTGTATTCCGCTACAAAAGAAATCCCTTTGTATTCCGCCACAAAAGGAATTCCTTTATATTCCTCTACAAAGGGAATCTCTTTGTATTCCGCTACAAAAGGAATCCCCTTGTATTCTGCTACAAAGGAAATTCTATTGAATTTGTATCACTGCCTGAAAACCTGTGTTTTCACAGCTTTTCAGCTATTTTCAATGAAAAACATTGTTTTTTCATTGCCTGGCACAGCTATTCAGCTATTTTTAATAGAAAATATTGTTTTTTCATTGCCAGGCTCAGCTATCTTAGCTTTTTTAATGATTTTCCAACTATGGCGTATTGATTTTAATAAAAAGCTGTGAAAACACATGTTTTTCTTTGATTTTCGAATGAAAAATCAAAGGAAACCCTGTGTTTTCACAGCTTTTTTGCTAGTTTCAATGAGAAACGTTGTAAAAAGCTGTGAAAAAAACATTGTTTTCTTTGCTTTTTCATTCGAAAATCAAAGAAAGCCATATGTTTTCACAGCGTTTCAGCTATTTTCAATGAAAAACATTGTTTTTTCATTGCCTGACACAGCTATTCAGCTATTTTTAATAGAAAATATTGTTTTTTCATTGCCAGGCTCAGCTATCTTAGCTTTTTTAATGATTTTCCAACTATGGCGTATGTATTTCAATAAAAAGCTGTGAAAACACATGGTTTTCTTTGATTTTCCATTGGAAAATCAATGAAAACCCTGTGTTTTCACAGCTTTTTATTAAAACCAATACGCCATAGTTGGAAAATCATTAAAAAAGCTAAGATAGCTGAGCCTGGCCATGAAAAAACAATATTTTTTATTAAAAATAGCTGAAGAGCTGTGCCAGGCAATGAAAAAACAATGTTTTTCATTGAAAATAGCTAAAAAGCTGCGAAAACACAAGGTTTCCAGGCAGTGATACAAATCAAATAGGATTTCCTTTGTAGCAGAATACAAAGGAATTCCTTTTGTGGCGGAATACAAAGGAATTCCTTTTGCGGCGGAATACAAAGGAATTCCTTTTGTGGCGGAATACAAAGGAATTCCTTTTGTAGCGGAATACAAAGGAATTCCTTTTGTAGCGGAATACAAAGGAATTCCTTTTGTAGCGGAATACAAAAGAATTCCTTTTGTAGCGGAATACAAAGAGATTCCTTTCTCTCTCTCTCTCTTTCTCGCTCTCTCTCTCTCTCTCGCTACTACTGCTACTACTACTACTACTACTACTACTACTACTACTACTACTACTACCAACACTAGTACTACTACTACTACTACTACTACTACTACTACTACTACTACTACTACTACTACTACTACCATACTACTACTACTACTACTACTACTACTACTACCATTACTACTACTACTACTACAACTTTTACTGGTTCTAAGAGCACCACAGATCCTGTGAGCACCACAGAGCCCACGAGCACTGGTGCACTATATATTAACCCCGCAATACCTGCATCCACCACAGGTCCTATGAGCACCGCAGAGACGGCGGAGGAGAGCGCAAAGCGCGGAAATCTCACTGATCAAGGGAAATCTCGTGCTATTTTCCTCGCGTCTGGTCTGCAGAGAAGCTGGTAGCTAGCAGCTACCCTAGGAATGCTGGCGAGCAGTCAGCTTAGGGTGAGGACGAGGAGGAGAGGGAGGAGAGACGACACTTGATGGCGAGCAGCCATCTTGAGACTCATAGCCGGTCCCCGTCTGGAGTGAGGAGAACAACCAAAGTGCTTTGAGGTACTTCAGAGACAGCCGTAATATTGTCCAGCATTGAACTTACCACGCATTGCACCTCATCAAGAAGAATTCCATTCGCCGCCCATTCACCCTTCCACCTCTGAGCGTACCACAGCTCTTCAACAAGACTTGAATCTGTGAGCGCTGCACGTTTCATATAGCAACGTCTGCTCTTGTAAGTTGGAATATCTATGCGGCCGAAAAGACCCTTCGAACCCAGAATAGTACAAGATTTGAACTCATTCCTGAATAGCTTAGAAGGCGTCCCACCAATCTGAGCAGTTGACCGGCCATCAACAGTGAAAGCCCGCATAACCGAATTTATGTTATCCACGCGGCCAATATGGGCATCTGCATATTTGTATGTAGGCCACTTATGCATAGATGTCTCACTAACGATGCAATGCAAGTTGATATCTTTTGCAGTATTGGCGTTCAACTTGTTCTTCGCTGCGGCGGCCAGCAATCCACCATCCAATGCGTGTATCAAATAAGAAATAGCATTTGACGTATGCAAAACCATATTGTCAATTGGAAGCCGAACAGATAATTGTTTCCATCCCTTCTCCTTGCTTGTGCGCACTACAGTATCATTGAAATTGCCATCCAATGCGTCGTCTCCAGCAATTATCCATATATCTTTAATGTCATAAGTGTCCGAAGCGAAACCCTTTGTCGGCTGAGGAGGTGGAATTATCGATTTTGGGTAAACCCTGGCACTAATGTCATAAGTGTCCGAAGCGAAACCCTTTGTCGGCTGAGGAGGTGGAATTATCGATTTTGGGTAAACCCTGACACTGAGATCATCGTCTTCCTCGTCCACCCACGGCCTCTTCATGCTAGTTAACGGTAAAGATTTAGGCTTCGCTGTCCTCGTGGCTTCTGCATCGGTTGATATGTCCAAGGGCTTGCCATTGGAGCTGGTCTTGAGGTCGCCGAAACATTGTCCCTCGCACTCGTCCTCTGTAGAAGAAGATGATGACGAGCTGTCCTTAATAGTTGCTCTCTGTCCGCCAACTTCATGCGTTGTCTGATAACCACTATAAAAATTCCCAGCGCATTGACACCCATAATAATTGCCAGCATATGGATAATGCATAGGAACGTACACAACTGGTTGAGGATGCGCTGAAGAAGAACCACCGTTTGAATATTGATTATTTGTCTTGACAAAGGGTCCAGATTCGAGAGCGAGTGCAGCCTCTGGGAACAAACTTTTCCAAATCCCAATTACTCCACCTCCTTTCTTTTTGGCTTCGTGCATTTTTTTCGAAACCTTTAAATTGTGCGTTGCCTTCAAGTCTTTCCATAACTTGTCGCCGAAATCACCCCAGCTTCGGCACCTGGAAATGACTTCGGGCTGGGGGCCCGCACTGCGGATTATACGCTGCAGTTCGTCCATTCGCCGGAATACGGATGCGTCGAACAACGAAAACCTTGAGCCGCAGGTTCTACGGATCAGTTGGAGTCGCAACCGGAATACAAGAGCAGAGGCTGATCCACGACCCAGGCACGGCGCAGGAAGGAGAGCAGGCGATATATTGATAATGATGATAACCCTGATATTGATAAATATGACATTGGAAATGGTGATAATCTGTGTAGCGATGATAATGTGTATGAATGATGGTATTGATTAGAATGAATGATTTTTTTGCGGCGCAACTTGAACAGCGAAACTGTTGTGGGCTGCGCCCCTGTCATTATGAAGACGATCAGTCTTCTTTCGCGCGCGACGCCTGAAGTGAAAGCGAACAGCTTCCTTGTGAGAACAAGCAGTCCTCTTAAAGAAAGGGCCTAATTGTTGATGTGTTTCAACTCGTTTCCAGTGAACGAGAGAGGCTTCATCGCTTGCGTTTCGGCGTGCGCTTCTGCTTCGGCGTACGCTTCTGCTTCGGCGTGCGCTTCTTCACTTTTCTGAGTGACATGCATGTGCCTGGGTAGTCCTTCCTGGAATTCCCCGCTGTGAACTTGTTGCGCCATAAACAGTAATGGTACAAGAAGCATCGGTAGCGAGCGCGCTTCATCTTTGACAGCCAAGCCAATTTGTCCAAACGCGACCACAACTGTTCCGCCGCCTGAGAGTTCAATGTCTTTTTATGAACAATGGCTGGTGTTTTGCACTTGTGCTTCTTGCTGTGATACCCATCCAGATAACATTTATCGCATAGCGATCCTTCGAAATGCTTAGCGACTACGCAACCACAATCGCACGCGTACTTGCCAACAATCATCTTGGTTTTCTTCATATCAACTAAACATTCTTTTTTGTATGCTGTGTTCTCACCGTTCAACATCTCACCCAAATGAAGAATTTCGTTGCCACCTCCCTTGCGGTTCTTCATGTTCGCGGTTGCGTAGAGCCCGCCAGTTTGAGTGCGCGCAATCTTGATGTTTTCAATCTGCGTCACTGCTCTGCACCTCGACTTTGATTTCGCCTTTGCTTTAGCAGTGGCATGCATCTTCTTGATGGCTCTTTCCAATCTCTTGGAGTTGGGGCGTCCAGGAAGATTTTTCTTTGCATGCTTCTTCTCTGTCTCCGCCAGTTCCCGATTGCATTGGAAATTGCCGTCGGTGACAACGTCAAGTTTACCGCGCGGTTGCTCGTATAACGGATCGTCCCGGGCAGCATTGAAAATCACGTGCAGGCCTTTGTTGTCCACGTCGAAAACTTCGTCGCCATCTGGCACTGGGTCGTTGACATCAAAGTCAAAGACGCCCTCTTGCAAGCGCAAGAAACAAAATATAGCTTGCCAAATGGCACCGCTTAGTTGGTAATTATTCTTTACAGATTGAACTGCTTTACTGGAATTCCCGATGCTGATGTCAGGATACGACAACGATATCACTGCCGCCTCGGCACCCGCCGATACACCTGCGCGACACATTCGATGCCACATCTGCACAAGGTAATTATATGTGAAGCCAAGTTGTGCGTGCACTAGAAGAATTGGGTTGTTATCAGTTTTCGTCATAATGTTTTCCTTTGAACCAGAACGCGCAATGTAGTTTAGTTTGTAACGTAACCCACAAGATCTGTTCGTGCAAAGCTTCGTTGAGTGGCGCACCGTGCTCCACTCAGCTCCGTTCCAAACAGTAGCATCATGCGTCCAGCAGTGCCCTTGCTTCTTCTCTAAATCAGAGCCGCATTCTTTGCACGAATCTATATCCGGCCAAATTATCGGAATAATTTCTTCTACCATTGCAGAGCTGACTTCTCTGGGGTCGGCTAGAAGCCGACTTGTTTCCGGTTGGCAAACAGCCAAGATGTTTTGAGCCGATGGCTACTGCCGCGACAACAATCAATATTGCCATCGCAACGATATGAAAGCGCACGCATGATTAAGTGCATCTGCAAGGCATTAGTTCTTTTTTCTCAAACGCAACATTAAATCGAGTTTCTCCTACATCGCTAGCAGCGACAGTATGCAAGCACGCGCGTGGGCTTCGCCGCTAGCAGCGGCGTTATACAAACGATCGGCATAAGTTTCGCTGCTAGAAGCAGCGTTTGTATATGCAATCGACCAGCAGTTGAAATCTCAACTACCAAAATGTACGAAGTTAAAAAGCGAAAGGTGCAAATTGACAGCAAGCAGCTGCCTTCAGATTCAGTCGCAGAGTTGCGCGAACCTCTATCAGTACATACCCTCACGTTGGTGACCAAACACGTCCTCCTCATCCAAATCGTTGTTGCTTGGGCGAGATCCCGCTGACATTCCCGCGTTGACGCGAGACTCATGAACAGCGCGGGCCACTTCCTCTCTGTTAGTTTCCTCCCACGCTCTCTCCATGTTCTCATCTTCGCCGACTAGATCTGCCTCGGCCGTGGTCCTCTCTTTTTTGGGTGCGCCAGGAATCTCTGGCTCCTCTGCCCTGCTGCGCTTCCTCTCAGGCGTCTCAGGCGTATCAGCAGTCAGATCAAACTCGCTTCCGTGGTGAGGCTCTGCTTTCATTGATAGAATGCGCTGCCTTTCTTGCATGTCCTCGATGGTACCACAAAACGCAATCGGGGCTGCATTCGCGCTGCGTTCCAAAGAGCTAAACCCAGCAGCCGTCAATAGGGGATGGTCGTATGACTGAGGCGCCATTGATGGATCATTGAACAATCCTCTGGCGCCCCGTGCAGATGAAGGCCTGATCGTTCTGGAACGGGGAATCGGCTCACCTCTCATAGCCCTGCTCAAATATTCCAACGACCACTTCACATCCTCATGGTAGTTCGGCGGGACCTCCTTTAACTGTCCATTTTTCCACTTCTGCATAAGGATTTTCACTTCTGGTTTGAATATATCCATTTCTTCACCAACCGGCCAATGGATGATTGGCACATCCACCATCTCTTTGGTAGCATTGCGGTGGATGATCCCTTCGCGAGTAACGACGATGGTGTGGAAACGACGCCTGAATGCAACCCAGTCCTCTTCGTCGGCCTCTTTATCTATTGACGGCATAATAAGTTTTTGCCAATCCTTGTCGGTGATCTTATCTTTGCGCAAAAACCTCTTGGACAATTTGCTGTCGTATTGCTGACTCACAGCTTGGCGGCACGAATACATGTCGAACCCTGAACCTCCCCACCTGGCCCATAGAAGAGCATCTACCTCTGCGAGATACAAAAAAGCTTTCACCAGATCGGCGCCAAGCTGATAGAACTTCCCGTCATCAAAGATACACGGCTTGAAAACATTGTTTCGCTCGCCTCTGAACATATCAATAAATTTGGCGGTCGCTATGGCAGGTTGAACATCGTCTCTCTTTTCTTCTTCTATCCAATGATTGGACACCATGAAGGCGTGCGTCCGTGAACACAAACTTTTACCGCATTCCGAAATTCCGATCCATAGAATTCCATGTTCCTTATGCGTTGCAATCTTATCTTTCAGGACCAAGTCCATGAACCACGGCTTCAAATCTTTATAGGTTGTGAAATTGAAATCAATCTTTCTGGCAGTAGACGCGCCTCTTGCCAAACAGTCTAAGAACGATCTGCACTTTGCTTCTGGCCAATCCAAGATTGGGCTTCCTGGCTTTTTGGTCCACACGTCAACCCACTCCGCGAATTGCCCTTCGTTGTTTGAGGAGGGTCTCATCTTTCGCATGAACTCGCAACCAGCTGAGATCTCGTTGAAATCAACTTGCTTCTCTTCAACATCACCCGACCATTTGCCGTAGCGAACTTGAAAACCACCAAGCCCTTCAAATAGTTTCTGGAATATTTTCTTAGTCACCACTGGGTTGTGAGGCCACCACGAATGGCAGTGCAGAGAGCCGCAAGCCAGTTCTTCTTGCACCTTCACAAGCTTTTGCTGTTCGTCGAACATAATGTGTTTGATGACGTGCCACTTTTCGCCGGCGGGCACTATTGCCAGTTGCATTGTGTACGCCACTTGCCAGGAACCCGACGGACCGAATGGATGTGGTAAGTTTTTGTAGTTCCCTTTGTCCATCTCTTTTGCAATCAACCCTTTCACATGATCATTGTAATTGCCGTTCCACTCATTGCTCCAATCAATATTACCGTGGAAATCATTTGCCAAATTCTCCACAATCTTTTTGGCATCGTCTTCAAACTTCCCGCTCCATTCGAAAATGCAATCAACAGCCCACTTGTTTTTCTGACTAACGTTCGTGTGTGGGAAGGCGTAGATAGGTAAGTCTGCAGCTTCGGTCAACGCAGGAGCATCAAACTTGATGATTGGTTTCTCCGTAACAAAATGCAGCTTGTTATTGTCAAGTTGCTTTTCTGTGTCTGCGAGAATTTGATTTGTCTTCCCTGGCATTTCTAACGCAACGCCTAATGTTTTCATGCCGCCGCATATAACGTTAGCCATCAGCTAACCTTCTTGCCAACAAGCAGTCAGCGCAGTTTGTTTGCTGGGTGTGCTTGAGCCTCTGAGGCGAGGAGAAGGAGAGGAGGAGGCAAATGATAATAATGATAATACATAACGAAAATGGACAATGATACAATAAATCAAGATTATGGTAACAATACATATCATACTCTATCACGATAGATGAATTGAAGCGCAGTTACCTTCAGAATGCCCTTGGCGCATTCTCTGGAATATTTTGTCGCACCGGCAATATTCATCTCCCTGCGGCGGCCGAAGACGCAGAAGGCCTTCGACATTCGGAATCAGAGAGCAGGGCGGCCAAGAATGCAAATGATGATTATGATAATGATACATATACTGCAATATGTATAAGTATGTATTGAAGCGCAATTATCTTCAGAGGACGCTTGGTGCACTCTCTGTCGCACCGGCGGTCTCGCCCCCAGCGCCGGCGGTCTCTCTGTCGCACCGGCGGTCTCTCTCGCACGTCTCTGTCGCACCAGCGGTCTCTCTGTCGCACCGGCGGTCTCTCTCGCACGTCTCTGTCGCACCAGCGGTCTCTCTGTCGCGAGAGAAGGCGAGGAGGGGAGAGAATTTTTCCAGTGTCGCCGCAGCGAGCGAGCGTCTCTGCAGCGAGCGAGCGTCTCTGCAGCGAGCGAGCGAGCGTCGCTGCAGCGAGCGAGCAGTCGCTCCCGGTGTCTTCGTCGTCGTCGTCGTCGTCGCCGCCGCCGCCGCCGCCGCCGCCGTCGTCGTCGTCGTCGTCGTCGTCGCCGCCGTCGCCGCCGCCGCCGTCGTCGTCGTCGCCGCCGCCGTCGTCGTCGTCGTCGTCGTCGTCGTCGCCGCCGTCGCCGCCCTCGTCGTTGTCGTCGTCGCCGCCGCCGCCGTAGTCGTCGTCTTCGCCGCCGTCTTCGCCGCCGTCGTCGGCCTGCTCCTGGCGCCCTCGGGGGCTGCCGTCCACACTCCCGCCTCGGAGTGTGGACGACCGCAGCGCCGTCCCCCGAGGGCCCAGGCTTGTCGTCGCCGTAGCGTCGTCTTCGCCGCCGCCGCCGTTGCGTCGTCGTCGTCGCCGCCGTCTTCGCCGTCGTCGTCGTCGTCGTCGTCGTCGTCGCCGTCGTCGTCGTCGTCGTCGTCGTCTTCGTCGTCCGCCGCCGCCGCCGCCGCCGTCGTCGTCGTCGTCGTCGTCGTCGTCGTCGTCGTCGCCGCCGCCGCTGCCGCCGCGTCGTCGTCGTCGTCGTCGTCGTCGTCGTCGCCGCCGCCGCCGCCGCCGTCGTCGTCGTCGTCGTCGTCGTCGGCGTCGGCGCCGCCCTGTCCCCGTCCCTCAGTAGGGCGAGGAGCGGCCCTTGCCCCAGTAGCTCTTGCCCCCCCAGTTGTTCTGCAGCTCGTCCTTTTCCGGCGGGGGGGGCGGCGGCGGCAGCGACGACAACGACGACGACGAATATCCTCGCCGTGCGCGTAGTTGCAGCGCTCGCCCTGCTTGCAGAAGCCTTTGGCCCAGTAGCGGCAGAGGTCGGTCTTCCAGCGCGAGTCCTTGTGAGCCGTTATTTTTTTCTAATTCGCGCTACTCTTGCGTCTGGCCAGACCAATTCTAGCCTCGAGGTGGCGCGCGGGCCACCCCGAGGCTAGAATTGGTCTGGCCAGACGCAAGAGTAGTGCGTTGGGAGTTTAGGGTTTCTGTCTTTGTAGTGCTGCTGCTTCTCGTGCTGCTCCTGTTCGTCCTGCGCCTGCTTGGCGCGCTGCTGCTCCTCGTCGTCGTCGTCGTCGTCGTCGTCGTCGCCGCCGCCGCCGTCGTCGTCGTCGTCGTCGTCGTCGTCGTCGTCGTCGTCGTCGTCGTCGTCGTCGTCGTCGTCGTCGTCGTCGTCGTCGTCGTCGTCGTCGTCGGTCTCCTTCTGGACTTTTTCCAGCTGCACCCGTGCGTAGTCCAGCTCGCACTCTGCGCGAGCCTCGTCCGCGCTCACGCGAGGCCAAAGGCTCTGGAACTGATGACGACGACGACGACGACGACGACAAGGACGACGGCGGCGGCGGCAGCGGCGGCGGCGGCGACGACGACAACGACGACGACGACGACGACACCTTCCAGGCAGCTCCCTCCACCCAAGCGGCCCGGAAGCTCGCCGGCGCCAAGCCAGGCTGACGAGGAGACGCCATGCCACCGACTAGAGAGAAGGGTTATGGATTCAGCTATGGATGGCTTGTGCCAGAGCTGATACGGATGTCTTCGTCGGGGTCGTCGTCTTCGTCGTCGCCGCCGAGCCCGCCGCCGAGTCCTCTCTCCTCCTCCCTTCCCTTTCTCCTCCCTCCTCTCCTCCTCCTCCCTCCTCCTCTCTTCCCTTGCTCTTCCCTCCTCCTGCCTCGCTCCCTCTCCCTTCCCTTCCTCCTCTCCTCCCTTTCTTTCCTCCCTCTTTCCTTTTCTTTTTCCTTTTTTCCATCTTAAGAGGATGGACGACCCCCCACTCGACAACGAATCTTTTCAGATTCGTTGTCGAGCACCCTCTTCAAAAAAATATATTTTTTTTTTTTTTTTTAAAAAAAAAAAAAAAAAAAAAAAAAAAAAAACTTTCGGCTTCGCAACACAGAGTTGCTAAAAAAGCTTCCGCGAAAGCCCTTGCGAAATCTTAAGAAAACCATAGGTGTTTCAAGATTTTCACAAAATGCTACCAAACGGGCTTCGCGCGCGCGCAGGTCGAAATCTGTCGAACGCCCTTGCGCGTATGCCGTCGCGAGAATCCTTTGCAAAAAACTGGACGAAGTGCAGACGCGCGCGTCGTCGCGCGCGTACGCCGAAAACTTTCGAAACCCATTGGCTTCGGAAGGATTGCAAAATCGCGTGTCCAAAAAACCTACAAACACACAAGGTTTCGCGACACGGAGTTTCAACAAAAGCGTGCGCGCGCGCTCTTGCGTCGTCGTCGTCGTCGCCGCCGTCCTCCCTCCTCCCGCGTCGTTGTCGTCGTCGTCGTCGCCTACGTCGTCCTCTGTCTTTCCTCGTGTTCGTCGTCTTCGTCCTCTTTGGCGTCGTGGTCGTTTCCGTCGTCGTTGTCGCCGTGGTCGTCCTTCCTCCTCCCTCGTCGTCGTCGTCGTCGTCCGTCGTCGGCGTCTCGTCGTCGTCCCTCCTATTTCGTCGCCGTCGTCGTCGTCGTCGTCGTTGCCGTCGTCGGCGTCGCAGTCCTTCCTCCTTCTTCGTCGTTCGCGTCGTCGCCGTCCTCCCTCCTCCCTCGTCGTTGTCGTCGTTGTCGCCGTCGTCGTCCTCCCTCCTTCCTCGTTGTCTTCGTTGGCGACGTCGTCGTTTTCGTCGTCGGCGTCGGCGTCGGCGTCGTTGTCGTCTTCGTCGTTGTCCACGTCGGCGTCGTCGTCGTCGGCGCCGTCGTCGTCGTCGGCGTCGGCGTCGTTGACGTCGTCGTCGTCGGTGTCGTCGTTATCGTCGTCGTCGGCGTCGTCATTGTCGTCGTCGTTGTCATCGTCGTCGTCGTCGGCGTCGGTGTCGTCGTCGTCGGTGTCGTCGTCGTCGTCGGTGTCGTCGTCGTCGTTGTCGGCGTCGTCATCATCGTTGTCGCTGTCGTCGTTGGCGTCGCTGTTGTTGCCAAGTGCCATGCGGTACCCACCGTCACGGTCTTAAGAGATTTTGCAAACCAAGTTGCGGGGTGGTGGGTGGGATGTTTGCGCGAGCAGTGGAGTGGACAATTCACTGCGAGCAGAAGTTAATTTCGCAACATAGATTGCAGCACCCAGATTGCACCACGTACATTATCTTTTCTAAGAAGGAGAGGTTCTACCACCCTCCCTCCCCCCCGGACTTATCGATCCCCCGGGAACCTATGCAAAACACGTATGTTTATGACTCAGTGCCCATCCTACCTGTGAGTTCATACTATCCCCGCCAGGCCAGCATCGTTCCCCCTTCGGTTCCCTGGTATAAATAATATGCGCGCACACTCGATTATCAAAAGTTGTAAGATTTCAAGCACCCCTTGCAAAAAAAAACGAGACGAAGTGCATACGCGCGCGTCGTCGCGCGCGCATGCCGAAACCCTTCAAAAACATTCGTATCCGGAAGGATTTCAAAATTGAGCGTTTAAAAAACATGTGTGTTTAATGTTTCAGATTTTATATTAAAAGGGGGCTCGCAACACGGATATTCAACTAAAGCGCGCGCGATCTTACGAATTCTTAACTACAGCATTGGTTGTTCAACACTTCCATAACACGCTACCAGACGGGTTTCGCGCGCGCATGTCGAAATCGTTCGAACGCCCTTTGCGCGCGTGCTGCGGTGGCACGATCCGTGTCAAACAATACCATGCGAGCCACTATCGCGCGTCTGCCGCGCGCGCATTTCGAATTCCTTCCAATACTTTCATCACCGACGCGAAGACGCCGTCATCGTCGTCGGCGCGATCAGCATCGGCGCCGTCACTGGCTGCCCCGTCGTCGCTGTCAGCATCGCCACCAGCATCGCTACCATCATCATCGCGTCTACTGCTGTCGACGTTGCCGTGATATCGCGCCCGAACAGGTCGCCGATTCGCACAGAAGTGCCCGTTGGGATGTGCCGAGCGGTCGGCGCCACCGCGTTCGCGTCGGTCGCGCCAAACTAGCTGGCCGCTGCGCGCGCGAGCATGCGCGGGCTAGCGCGGCCGCACAGATGCACCAGCCAACACCCAGCATTCATCGCAATCGCTTCCGCATGCATTTTGCAAACCAAGTGGCGGGTGGGTGGGTGGGATGATTGCGCGAGCACTGGAGTTGACCACCTCAAGTTCGGAAAGTGAATTCCCACCGCGTGGATCGAGAAGTCTCTATTGGACCGCGTAGACTGCATCGCATAGATTGCATTAGATAGATCGCACATCCTAGATCGCACTGCAGATGTTGGACAACATAGTTTGCGCCACATGCATGGGGCAATATATATATAGAGAGAGAGAGAGAGAGAGAGAGAGAGAGAGAGAGAGAGAAAAAAAAAAAAAAGAGAGAGAGAGAGAGAGAGAGAGAGAGAGAGAGAGAGAGAGAGAGAGAGAGAGATGCGCTTGCACGCGAAGGTCGAGAGTGATTTACCCCCTTGTCGCTTCAGGAAAAACTCTCAGAAGAACCGTCTGTGCCAGCGTTGAAGGTTGAGAGAGGCTGATCCCATTGTCACTACAGCGTTCTCTCCGTAGCCCCCTGTTTTTGCGCTCGAATGGAGCCCCGCGGGGCATGGGCGAGATCGTTCCTGCAGGCCGTGCCGAGCGCGCCTTCTACCCCGTTCGGGCCATCCTCGCCACCGAGGCGGGTCAGCTAGCGCGAGGGCTGCTAGCCGACTGGTGGTCGCCCGTGCCCGAGGCGGCTGCGGAGAGCCACGAGCAGGAGGCGCTTGTCTGTCCTGAGGTCACGTGCCCACCCTGCCTGAGAGCCCCACCGTGCCCGGTAGGGGATGACCGACACCGCCCCGCTCGATGATGTCGGCACGCTGCCGGCCCTTATCCCGATAAAGGTCTACCGCTTCCGCGAGTATCCGGACGCCGGTGGACTGAGAGAGCTGCCTCGAGATGGCCGATCGTTTGCGCGCGCCGAGCTCGACCGCGAGGCCCCCGAGGCGACGACGATGCCGATCCCCGCGTGCGAGCGAGTGCTGCTGGAGGACTTCGCGTCAGGCCTGCTGGCGACACGTCGGGCGCCGGGGAGGGTTTCTCCCGAGGCGGCCGCCGCCGCCTCGGCGAGGCGACCAGCCGAGCCCGCGGCCGCCCCTACCTTGAGGTATGACCGGATTGTTTTTTAGTCCTGCTGTGCTAACTAAACATCGGGATTAAAAATAATACCCAGGACTATAAATAGTCCCGATGCGTTCTGCGTGCAGAACAAGTGTTGTTTTACATATAAATTGCAGACATGTTCTTAATCGCCCGTGCGCGTCAAGCGTTCGACCGTCTTGTCCACAGCGCCAAGCGTTCCTCTCCCTTGTCCGCAGTGTTTCTTCAAACAAAAACAAAAAAGACGCGGGGGAAGAGGGGGGCGGAGAGAGGGTGGAGCAGGAGGATTAGAAAAGATATGCTTGTGCCGAGGAAGGGGAGGAGAACGGTGCGCAGCCGTTTTGGCTGAGATCTCACACATGACTAAGAGTTGTCTGTAAGGATGCCCCCAAAAGGATCGAAGGCGCCCCCGCGGCCAGCCAGTAGTGCAGACGCTGAGAAACTAGCTGCAGCGTGGACGGAGCACATCACAGTGCCAGACAAGCCGCGTCCTTATACCCTGCGGCGGTCGGTGGTGATGAGGAAGATGGGGATGAGGATGAGGATGAGGATGACGATGTGAGAGGGGAGCTGAGGACAGACCCTTCGCGCACATCCTCGCTCCTGGCATCCTACCCTCGGCCCCCCACCATGTCATTATCAGCGTCGCACGCCCTGCATGTATCATTGCCCGTATCTGTCGGGCTTCCTCTCGCTATGATTAAGCCTGCTGCACGGGATTGCCCGCGCCCTCCCCTTCAATGACGCTGATCGTCCGTTGGGTGACTCGTTCCCCCTCATACGTAGATGGCCACTGATCATGCTGCGCCTATCCATCTCACGGCGCCCCCCCCTCCCCCCCCCGCATAAGGTTGAACTACGCGACGAATCTCGAGGATGAGCATAATGTAGGGGAGCTGGTGAAACAACTGGACTTGCTGAGGGCTACCAGAGCAGCGTGCCGCGTCGGAGGTGCATGTCAGAAGGTGGCCGAGGCCATAGCCCTGGGGTGTGGTGGGTAGGAACGGCTATTAACACATTGGTAACCGTTCCTATTCATCACATCCATTCCGTCACGAACCTAAACATCTCACCTCCCGAGTCGCGACGATCGATCGTCGCGGCTCGCGTTCATTCGTTCGTTCGCGCAGGCTGCGCTGCTGCGGGTGGCCATGGCGAATGAGAGCAGGTGGAAGCTGAGCAAGTCCACTCGAGCGTGGGCGACGGACAATGCTAATATGATGAGGGCGATGTTGCGCCACGTGAATAAGGCCATCAACAGGAAATCGGGCTTGAGCGAAACGGGGGAATGCACGGGGCTGAGGGCGCATGCATCCCGCCTCCACGTTGGTTCTTAATGCTGCGTCCCTCAGCCCTTGCCCAGTTCCCCCTCCCCCCCTCCCTTCACTCTACGTATCCTCTGCCGCGCCATGCATCCTCAGCCCCAGTTGTCTCGTCATTGCTGCCTGTGCCCATCTCCGCAGATGGCGCAAGTGGAACAATGAGAAACGACGGGGGACAATGGGGGTAGGCGGGGGCGGGCATCCGCCAGGAAGCCCAAGTCGCCCGAGTGGGTCAAGCAGTTTGCCCTGGACGACGAACAGACAACCGACAAGGACCCGCGTATGTTTGGATGGGGTTCGGAGACACGGAGGAGGACGAGGCTGATGAGGACGAGTTAGATGATGATGAGGGGGAGGCGGAGGATGATACGGAGGAGGATGCTGAGGAATAAGAAGATGATGTGGGCGAGGAGGAGGATGCGGATGAGGAGGATGTTGAGCTTGGTGACACTGATGAGTATGATGATGATGCGGAGGATGATGATGAGGATCATGAGGATGATGATACTGAAGAAGACGAAGAGAAGGATGAGGAGGCGGACGCGGACGAGGATGAGGAGAAGGATGGGGGAGGACGGATAGGAGGATGATACGGAGGAGGAGGACGAGGAGGGTGCCGATGAGGGCGGGGGGGGGTGATGGGGGGAGAGATTGTAGGAGGGGGATGGGGAGCAGGACGCGGACGACGAGGAGGAGGATGAGGAGAGGACGGAGGATGAGGAGGCCGACGAGCAGAGGACATCGCTGAGTTCGCGCTGAGCGCCATGAGGGAAGCGAGTGACGATGCGTGGGCGTGGGTTGAGGCCGTGGAGGGTCTGTGGGACGCGATGATGGAGTCCCAAGTGCACGTGCTGAGGGACGCAATTGATGCCGACGTCCCAGATGCTGAAATCCAGATGCTTATCGATGTGATGAACAATACGCTGCTCGTGAAGGTACGTGTTGGAACAACGAAGAGGGGTCAGGGGTTAGGATGTGGAACAATGACTGTGGTATATAAATGGGGGTGGTGAAGAGTGTGAGCACGGGCGGCGGGTATTCTGGTGAGACTAAACCGCATGATCATGATGATTGGGGATGGTGGCGGGTGCGATGATAATCATGGTGGCAGTGCCGACGACGGCGGTGACGCTGCGTGTGGTAATGGATATGACGATGAGGTGGTATAGATGATGGTGATGATAGTGGTAATGTTGGCGATGTTGTGGTGATGATGATTGTACACGCGACGATGATGATGGTGGTATTGATGTTGATGGTGATGACGTTCACGGTGGTGGTGCTGATGAGGTTGATGGTGCTGATGGTGATGGTGGTGATGCTGCTGCTGATGATGATGCTGACGGTGATGGTGATGCTGATGATGCTGATGATGGTGATGATGATTCGGGGTATGCTGATTATGATGGTGGTGCTGAATTTGCTGCCTGAGAGTTGACGCTAGCCGTGCAACTCTTCAGATAGAGATGGCGCGATGCCACCGAGGGGCGGACATCCGCCACTAGGGGGCATCACGCTGTCCCGAAGGAGCGGCCCGACAGCCGCACGGCGACGAAGCATGCGAAGAGCCAGATGATCGACTTCATTGACGAGAAGAACGGCTACAAGCTGGGCTACAATAAGGAGCTACAGGCCAGATGCAACATAACCACGCTCCACACCCCACACCTACACCATCGCAGTGCACCGTCCCATTCCCCGTCGGTTGCCCCAATATTCGATCGGGTCCCGCAGTCGCATCGAAGTCAGTCGCAACCTCATCATCATCATCATTATCATCATCATCATCAGTGTCAGCATCACCCTCATCCACATCGTTTGACTCGAACACGCGCGACAACCCAGACACGATCGACTAGATGATCTCGTCGCTCGTGACCGTTTCGCCATGCGTGCGATATCACACAAGGTTTTGCTCGTCTCGTCGTGCTCATCATCACCATCAGCCTATAGTTCGCATGTGTTATTCGAAGCGTCGCGCGCTGTCCTTGCCCAATTCGCTTGAGATGTCAACGGGTAGTGAGCACGCGCGATCGGTTCGAACGATGGGGGTAGGCTTGCGCCTGTATCGACTCGCTCGGTCACGCCACGTTCAAATTGAATGAATGGGTGCCAATCATGGTGCGATGATCGACTGGTCGGGGGATTATGGGGGCCATGTGCTCGCATCGGCATTCACTCAGCTTCGGTCAGCGTCGGGGGTGCCCCATCGGTCGATCGCAGCAGCCACGATATGGATACATCCATGTTCGGCGCGCTGGTTGGAGGGGGCGGGGATAGCATATCCTGACTCTCCCAGGCGGCATGGCGAGTACCAGTGGACAATCCCAGTTCGCAGCCGGACTACGCGACAGCATGTGTATGCAGCGACAGCAAACGGCTCGTGGCTACGTGGCCAGGTTCCGACGAGTCCGGCCCCATGACGTGGAAGGCGCACGAGCTCACAATACATGCCACGTCCCCGAATCGCGACGATCGGCCGACCCGACGCCCCACCGACATTCACCGATACCAGAGAGATATCGATGATTACCGATGACGCTCGTCTTGGCTGATCGTCGTATCAGGTGCCTGGCACGTCGGCAGCTGATACACTGGCGGCTGCAACTGGTGCGTCAGATGCAGTGTTGTGGCAGATACCGCACGAGGACTCCGCCCTGCAGGTCAAGCTGGTCAAGAAGCACGACAAGGAGTGGTTGCAGTTGGCCGTCAGGGGGAAAAAGACACAGGTTATGCAGCTCGTCGGTTATGCTGACAAGTCGAACGCGACGCAGTTCCTGACGAGCCTGGGTGCCAGGCACGCAAAGGGGGAGCCGAAGGCGAACCTCGAGAACGCCAGGAGGCAGTGGCTCATGGAGAACGCGGCTCATGACGCACGCGGCGCCAGGAAGCGGCCAGCGGCAGCTTGCCCGAAAAAGCTTGTGGCTGCAGAGGAGGCCGCGGCCGCCGAGGGCGGGCAGCCTGTCAAGGACGACACAGCTGCATATGAAGCAGAGGACGAGGAGCATGAGGCTGAGGAGGACGAGGATGCAGAGGAGGAGGAGGAGGCGGGCGATGCGGCCAGTTCAGACGTGGCCGCCGAGGTTGGCGCAGTTCAAGGAGCAGGCGGGGGCAGCCATGCAGGCGCGGCCACCAATGACATGGACGAGTCGCCCATATCGGACGTAGAAGTCGAAGAGAAGTCGGTCATCGCAGCCTTCCTGACCAAGGATGTGACGGTGGAGACATGCCCGCCCGAGGTCGAGGATGAGGCCGAGGAGGCGACGCGGAGGAGGCCAGCGGCGGCAGGAGGTGCGGCCAGGAAGCGGCCGTCGTCGGATGCATCGGACGCGGCCCACGAGCACGCATCCAAGGCTCCTAGACCAGGCGAGGCGATGGAGACGCCGAAGAAGCCGACCTCGGCGGACCAGATCCAGTCCCCCACGTCAGATGCGGCCCAGCAGCCCGTCGCGTCGCAGACGGCGCCGACGCCAGTCGGTCCAGCTCCGTTGTCCGATAGTCAGCCTGTGCAGCCGCAGCGTCCCAGGGCCCCCAGATGCATTGAGATTCCAGACTTTTGATAGAGCCACATAAGGCTCGAGCTTGCTCTCTAGAGGGGCGTATAGGCGATGTGTGCGCGTGGATTGGCATGTGTTGCGGGTTTGCGTTGGACAGGGCGATGGGGTGTCTTGGGTCTTGGTTGAGGGACACCTGCCAATGCACGAAGGGTGTTCACGTCGGCGGTTACGAAGTTCAACATACTAGAGAGCGGGCCAACACGGCAGGCACGCAAGTACAGCTGCAGCACCATCGCGCTGTTACAGTTATCCCGCCCTTGTTCCTGCTCCTCACCCTCACCTTAAATGTTGTTATGTGGAGACATCCTCCGCATACTCCTCCTCATCACCATCATCCGCCTCATCAGCATCCTCCTCCTCATGGTCGCCCTGTCCCCACCCCATCCCTCTCTATACTCAGTTCATGAATTCGGTCACTCGTGGTGTAGACGTGCATCCTGCGCACCTTGCACGGGACGCCTGACTGTTTATCGCTGAGCGCTGTGCGACATCAGCAAAACGTGGCCCCTCTGGGCATAGACCAGATGCCGCATGAGTTCGGTACGAATGGTATAGAAGCATGGGCAGCACGTATATCCCACCACCACCCCCACAATACATACCACGTGGCACCATCACTGTACCAACACATCTTACACGATCGTTCCACACGGTTGTTCGGGTGTGGATGTAGACCCACCATTGTACTACCACATCGGCTACCACCCATACGCGCCACCAACATTACCACCACTAGGTAGGGTCATGTCACGGCGTGAGGTACATCGTCACCACCATGTGTCGGCATATCGATATCGAATCGGTTCGATCGACCTTCGCTGCCGTTTAAGTTACCCGAGGCGCGATGCGCCGTTTTGAGTGGGGCATTGTACCGCGGAGCCCACTCCGCGCTACACCGATCGGCCGCGCATTCGCCAGCAGCGTCGGCGGGGCCATGTCGGGGGCGGCCTGTGATTCCAGGGAGGACTCCGAGCCCGAACCATCCACCCAGGTGGCCGAAGGCGCTGCCGCGCTCGCCGCCGCGCAGCAGGCGCCGACGCTGGCCGTGAACGCAGCCGCGCAGCTCGATGGCGACGACGACGCTCCGTTGGCGCAGTTGAGGCACGCGTCCGATGTCGATGCCGCCCCATTGCCAGCTGATCGCGGGGGTGAGGAGAGCGCCCGCGCCGCGCGGGCGGAGGCGGATGCGAGGTGGAGGGCAGCGCGCGACGCAGAGGATCGCGCAGGCAGTCAACCCAGGCTGCTGGAGGAGGCGCGGCAGCTGAACGAGTCCATGCAGAAACTGATCCAGGCGCAGTCGCAGCAGATGAACGATCTCATGATGCAGGTGAGCGAGCTGTCCAAGAAGCGCGACGCACCAGCTGAATCGGCATCGGCATCGAAGAAGCAGCGGGCCGACGGCATCGAGGGGGGCAACGATGCGGCCACTGACAACCCCACGCCCATCATCATCGACGACAGCCCCGAGGAGGCAGGCGGTGCATCCGACGACCCCGACATGAAGGCAGCGCCGGTTGCGTCACAGGCGGCCGCGGCTGAGGATGAGGAGCAGGCGAGGCAGGAGGAGGGGGGCATGGAGCGCACCCTGACGAAGTCGCGGGCTGAGACGAGGGGCGCTCCGCGCACCCCCCCGCGCCCAGAGGCGAGCCACAGCTGGGACACCCGACTCAGCGGCGCAGGTGGCAGTCAATATCCTGATCGTTAGCCGAACCCATCGGACCACCCCGAGCTCTTTCGGCGCTGCTTCAAAGATGACATCGCGGACGGGGGCAGCATGTCCGCGCCTGCAGGCGGCGAGGCGGCACCGCGCGGCCACGAGGCTGGAGGTGTGTCTGGTGAGGATGGCGCGGAGGCGGCTGCAGGAGTGGCGACTGGGAGTGCACCCCTGGCATGTGGCGGAGATAGTGGCGCACTCCCCGCACGTGTGGAGGTGCTCGCCCGAGTCGTTCCTCCCTCCCATCTCCACGGCCATCGCACTTCCAATCCTCCTGAGCACTGTCGATACTCCAGTGTGCATTCGCCGCCCTCTTCCCGCCCAACTGGCTAGCATCGGTGATCACCGCTGGCGGTGAACATCGGTGGCTGTCATGCTGGCGAGGAGAGGTCAAGGAGGTGAATGACAATGATCGATGGTGATTCGGAATATTGGATGTCACTGCGGCCACAGACGCCGCTCGAGACGCCGCCCAAGAGAGCCCTGCGCCACAAACACTCGATCGAGGCGCAGCTCTAGAGGTTCGAGGACGGGCTACGACTGGCGGCGACTGTGGACGAGATCGGGATCAACAACATGTTGCTCGAGTTCTTCCACTCATCGGACACGCGCGCGATCTGCGAAGCCAGGGGCGTGTGTAGGGACGAGTTGACTCCGATGGCTGCGGGGCTTGCCGATGCGGAGCAGTGCGTGAAGATGCCGAGGGCGACCGACGAGGTGGGGCACGGCAGCGTGGAGCCCGTTGCAGAGTCATCGCGGCTCGACTCGATCGACACGACAGGCTTCGACGCGAAGGCGCTCGGTGAGTTTGCTATGTGGCGCGCGGCGGAGTCGACCAACTTTCGATTTCCAGCGAGGGCTGCTGCTGGGAACCCCCTCGCCTCGAGGTTCGAGCGGCGCAAGGCGGTCAACCCGCAGATGAAGAAGGACTATGATGCCCTGAAGGGCAACCAGGATGCGCAGATGCAGTTCAGGCAGGACTGGGCCAAGGAGACGTTCGAGAACTACGTCGTCGTGAAGAAGAAGATCACTACCCCGGTCAAGTCGCAATGGCGCAAGGGGCAGTACATGCCGTTAGGCCGCATCGTCCACAAAGAGGGCGGGGGCAAGTTGGGCTGGATGCAGGCACCGTGGGTCGAATCCGTACAACTGTAGTTATAATGCAAGTGTTCTCGGCCACCCTCCTCCCGCCCATGCAACCATCCCCGCTTGCCGCTGGCGGCGAGCATCGATAACCACCTCAGCCTCTGTCAAGAACCACCTCTCACTTCGCTTCCCCGCAACCACAACCAACACCGAGACCTGTTCTACCACTAGTGCGCAGCAATATGCAACCACATCCATAACCACGTCCAAAGTTACATCGGCAACTACATGCCACCACTTCCAGCTGTGCGGATGCCCCACAGGCAGTGAGGCACATTACACAGGCGATGCAGTTAGGTCCGCCATGGGTGGTGTTCGACAGCGCCACCAGGTCGTTACGGGCACTGTACGTGACGGAGGGGGTGAACACTGAGTTCACTGAGGCGTGGTCTAAGTACGAGCAGTGGACGTCGGACAGCATCGAGAGCGACGTCATGCGGGATCGCCGCCTGGAGGGTCAACAGGCGTTGAGGGGTGTGCACATAGACCCACTCGTCTCATCAACCCCCTCCTAACCCTCCACCTCCCCCAACTCCTCTTTCAACTCCAACTCATACTACCCCCTCTCACCTTGCCATCCCCTCCCCCACCCCCCTCGTCAATTCCCCATCGTCGCCCACCGCGTGCCCCGACCCCGCATGCGTCTCCCGACTTCGCCCAGGATCGTAAATCGGTCGGAAGAGCCCTTGGAGATTCATTGTGGATCCCCCCCGTTATACAGTCATGCAATTCCAGGCATCGACTGGCTGCGCGGGAGGCGCGCCGACGGCCGCGATCGCGGCTGGCGGGCAGGACACGTGGACACCCCTCCTAAATCGTTCATGCCTGCTCCGAATTATGAATCCTCATCATCCCCATCTCTGTCCTCCCCTGGCGTCGCCGCATCCTCTGCCTCATGCAGCGTCGTTCCCCGCCCCCCTGCCTGAGCCTGATCTGAGACGATTGGCGGGGGGTCAGGGTCGGGCCAGGCGGCCCCCGCATGTCATCCCAGCCAGGACCCAGCGACGGCGGGCACGAGGCCGAGCTCGCTCACGGTGACCGCTGGCGAGGCAGCGCAGCAGACGGGCGCGGCCGTGGCAGCGACGACGGCTGCGGCCGAGGAGGCGGCGAGGAAGGCTGCGCCCGCGGCGGCGGGCAAGGCTGGGGCCGAGGCGGCGGCGGCGCAGCCTGCAGGTGAGGAGGCGGCAGGCGGCAAGGAGAAACCCAAGAAGGCGAAGACGCCGAGGGAGAAGGACCCCATCAAGGAACTGGCAGCAGGTGCAAAGAAGCGCATCAGCACGTACTCGACGACGATGTCGGATGTGATGACGATCGTCTCTGGCATGGAGTCGGACAAATCGTGGCAGTGGGCACTGAAGGACGATGACGGCGTGGCCCTCAAGAAGCAGCACAGGCTGCTTCAGGAGCACGTGCGCACCAAGGAGAACTTGTCGCGCATCCTGACGAACGACCTTGGGAAGCTCAGGAAGGAGCTCGGGGATGGACCCTTCTCGGCGGCCTTGCAGGACGCCATCAACCTCGAGCCCAAGCTCCACAAGATCGCGGGCCTGGTGACGCGCCTGCTGCAGGTACACAAGTGCAAGCTGGACGCCAAGGCTCAGAAGAGCCAGAAGTCGGGGAGGGCAGCGTAGGTGCTCGCGAGGCTGCATCAGCCTTGATATTTTCAGTGGTTCGGACCGAATGTGCCATCCAGCGGGGAAATCTTGGTGGTCGATTGGATTTTCGCAGCTTGTTTGAAAAATTTGATGGGTTGTCCGAAATCTCCATGGGATATCTGGTTTGTAGGGCTCATCGAGGCTCACCGGTGCTCATCGGGCGTTCATCGGCGCTCACCGGTGCTCATCGGTGCTCACCGGCGTTCATCGGGGGATCACCGGTGCTCACCGGTGCTCACCGGCACCGATGAGATTTCGATGAGCACCGATGAGCTCATCGATACCGATGAGCGTCACACCTGTGAAATTACAGGGTCGGAGCCGATGAGCTCACCGCACCGATGAGCCCCTCACCGATGAGCACCGATGAGCGCCATGGGGTGTCTCTCGGCGAGCCTCAGATGGCTGTCTGTGTAGGTTTCTAGGGTTCTCGAAAGCGTGCGTTGCGCATCTGCAGGCGAGTTGCAGGGCGCGGGCGGCGTCACTGGGCGGCGCAAGAGTGCGAAGATAACGAAGGTAGCGAAGATGACCGCATCAGAACGAACGAGACGGATGAGGGCGAGTAGTTTGTGGAGGCGAGGATAATCATGAGGAGCATGGTGATGCCGATGATGGGGGGATGGATGTATAACGGCATGCAGAGATATGGGGAGATGGAGGGAGATAGATGTGCAGTCTGTGGCCACCGAGTTTCCTACACAGACGTGCCCCGCTGCAGATGAGTACCTTCGGTCGAAGGCCCACCGATCAGGTAAAGGGGCGAGGCGAGGGGCAACCGCCCGCCCGTGCTGCCGACGGGAACGCATTGCGTTGCGAATGCGCATGCACGTGCTGGACCACACCAATCATGTGCAACGTGCCCCACCCGCGTGGTGCACGTCGGTTGCGCGCTGTGCACGTTCTGATACTGCGATCGTGTGTGTGTCGAGACGCTCTAAAGAATGTGGCATCCGATGTGGATGCCTTCATGTGTGATGCCGCTGATCCCCCACTCTCGCTCCCCCCTGTCCCTCCGTCCTCCCTCGTCCGCCCTCATACCTTTCCCCTTCCCACCGCCGCCCCTCCCCCCGATGTTTTCTGTGCACCGCAGCAATGCTGCACCCACACTGTAAATGATACCACGGCCCAAAGCAGTTTGCAACCATGGGCAAGCGCGCCCATTGCCGAAGCACCGACGCGGCATGCAGGAAGCCCAGACTATACGCACAGAGTGGCCAATGCGAACGCGATGCAGGGTCGGAGCTGCTACGGATGATGCTGCGCTTATACGCGCCAGATAAACTTACAGCAACAGATTCATGCCAGCTCTGTCATTACGCAGACAAGGCGAACACGCCAGGCGCAAACTTTGCACAGCACGCCATGGCGCCAGGCAAACAGAGTGGCAAATACCAAGACTTACTGTCCAGGGTATTGCCATCACCGTCGGGTCTCATATGTGCCCCTACGCCTGTAAATCTGAACAGGCGGCCTGCACGCACGACCAGAGCAGTACCTGTGAAGTGTGTGTACGAATCGCTCGACACCGAGATTCGGACCGAGCCTGCTACGTTCGATTTGATGCATTCCGACCCTGACGTCCGCGAGCCGTGCGCGCTGGATCTCCCTTGCTGCACCACTCATCCTGCGGCGGTGGGCGCTGTGGCCAACGGGCGCGACCTCCCCGTTCCACTCGCCATATATCTAGACGGGGTGCGCTACATTTCCGCGGCTTCTGGCCGCACCGACAGCACCCTTGGTATATGGGCGATCAACTTATTGTCGGGAAAGAGACCTGATGTCGGCGACCCGCTCATCGGACATGCGCGCGTGCGGGCGCAGAGGATGGTGCATCATACCCCCGCACTTGGAGGTGGCGAGGTGGCAGATGGAAGCGATTAAAAGAGGACGCAGACCGCCGCGGCGGCACGACGGATCAGACTGGCCACCGAACGACCCACTGGGCTCGCAGATGGAACTCTCGTTCAAGGGGGTCCTGGTGTGGATCAAAGGCGATTGGTCCGAGCATTCGAAAACACTGGGCATGTCGAGCTGGGCGTCGTTGTACAATCCCTGCCCCTTTTGCCACATGTGCTTGGACGAGGTGCACGGCTCCTACGATGACCTAGTTGATGGGATGCCTTGGCCACTTCGCACACATGACGAGTTCTTTACAGCGTGCGAGACGTGCGAGGTGCACGTGCGATTGCGCCACGACAGAGATCGGAGGGATTTGCTGGCGAAGCTGAAGTTTAGGAAAACCAAGAAGTCTCATGGCGGGCGAGTTCTGGACACTGACCTTATCGTGAACGGCATCGCCCTCAAAGCAGGAGGCAGGTTAGAGCCATCTGTGTCTCTGATGGACACGCATTGGTTGGAACGTGTGCGGCTTCCACTGGCGATCACGTTCTGGAGGGAAACAGTTGGCGTCGGTGGCAAAGTTTTGGACCCGATGAGCCACAGGTGCCCTTTATTATGTAGGCACTTGGGAACCAGTCCAGTTCGGTCTCTCGCCATAGATTCGCTGCACTGCCTATACTACGGACCACTACAACGGTTTGTGAGCGCTGCATTGTGGAGAATTGTGTTGCGAAATCCGTTCAAGTACGGCGGCCCGCTGGACAACGTTCTCGAGCTTGGTTCCCGCCGCATAAACGCTGACCTTCAGTTGTGGCAAGAACAACACTGCATACCACATTCCATCAGGGTCGGCACGTTCACGCTCAAGATGCTTGGGGACCGCAAGGGTCGGTCGCTGCAGGACCCCGCTCTGGTTTCCAATGGTGCATATGTCGGAGTGGAACTGGTAGATACACACGCGAGAGAGAGAGAGAGAGAGAGAGCGCGATAGAGAGAGAGAGAGAGATAACCCACCCATGGTATTAGTATATGCGCACAGACACACGCACACGGTGGACACGTGCGTGCACATAACAAGTCAAGCCCGCCGCTACGCATACTATGCATGCAGGTTTACGTAGCACACATGCACCTACATGTTCTGTGTAAAACTACGCAGGCCGGCGGTCGAGTCTGAAACTACGACGTGGGCGCGCCTGCTATATATCTATAGATATATACATACATGTATATGGATGCGCACGCGTTTGCATATGCACACGGTGGGACACGGGATATAAAGAGCCATGGGGGTCGACAGGCACGAGCGGGACGCAACGTCTGCAAGTGTTCGAGCGAGTTCCCCCCCGACCGCAGGACTGGATGCATCCTGGGTGCTCTGTGTCATTCAAGGCCGCCGAGATAGGATACCTGGTGCCATTTGCCAACGAGCTGCTTAGTAAACACGGTGGTCGGACTGCGTATGGCGACGCCCTGATTGATGCTGGGCTGTCGTTGGGGACATTTCTGGAAGAGATGCGCACCCATACGTGCGTCGTGCCGCCTGAGAGTATGCGCAAGATGCTGATGGCAATGTGGGTGCACCTAAAGAGCTGCCGCCTGGCTCACATCGCGTACACGCCTAAGCACCACCTGGTGTGCCACCTGATCTACAGGCGTGCGTTTTTTTTTTTTGTTAGCGGATAGTTCAAATCAAACCCGCCCTCCCTACCTCCCTCCCTCCCTCCCCAGCCTCCTACCTCCCCTCCTTCCCTCCCACATCCCTCCTCTCCTCGCCTCGCCTAGGTCCTCTGTCGATCATGCTGGGCGCATTCGCTCACTGCGTCGCCCCATCCATGTCCCGCCTAACGCCCACACTCCTCCCCCCCCCCAACATGCGCGCTGTGCCCATGGCTGCGGGCGCGGCTGGGCGGGGGGAGGGGAAGTCGGACAGGGCGCGTGGGCGTTGGGCGCGGGGCGGGGATTGGGCGACGCTGGCGTGTAGAACGATGTAGGTGCACAGCAACGTAGAAGGCTACCACGAGGAGGATTGACGATGACCGAGTATTGGACCACTACTGGGTGTTGCGAATAGCAGGCGCATCGGCGACATGCATCGCACGCGCAATGTTCCGCTAGACGCGGTCGCCCCAAGCAGGTCGCTGTCCTGCAGCTCGGTCTCCCCCAAGCAAAACAACGACATCGGAAATGCCTGGACGATGCACCAGCCGTGTCTGCCAGGGGGGTGGGGTCAGGTTTGGACGTGGGCTAGTCTGGGCGTGAAGGTTTCCGAGTTCACCTCGGCGTGCAAAAACTGCTCCAGGATCAGCGACCATGGGTCGCCGAAGATGTATACGTGTTTCCTGGACGAGTCACTAAATTCACTGCTGAGAGACGTGGCAGTGTATGCACACAGAATGCGGTTCGAGACCAGGGTGTTTTCGTTGTTTCACTTGCAAGCTCAGTTACAGATCTGCGAACACTTCGTGGGCCAGGAATGTCTCGTGCTTATATCTGGCCCTATCTGATCATCACTGTGTTCCTGCAGCGTTGCGGTCTGGGGCGCGCTGGCCTTCCGCATCACGGTGCAGGTATGGCGCGGGCTGTCGATGGAGCTGCTCGCCTTCGGACTGAAGGGGTGGTAGAGGACACAACTCTGGAGCATGGTGGGCGAATGCTGCTGTCATCAGTTCGCCTTCTACTTGACCACGCGCCATCGATCCCACGCACCACCGCTTTTCTGGAAGTATTCTCAGGGCGAGGCGAAGCGTCCCGTTGTGTTTCGATACTGGGGTACAGGGCGCTGACGTACGACAAGTGCGACGGGCCACATCAGGATATCTACACGTTGGTTGCACCTGGGATAGTAAACTAAGGGTAGACAATCATCACACCATCCATCATACCATCATATTACTCACCCGTGTATCGTCATCCATATTCCCCGCCATCCTCGTCAACATGTGCATCTCTCATCTCGCCATCGCCCGTGGCAACAATCTCACCCCCACCCGTGTTAACTACCCCTTTCATCCTCATGGTATATGGTGGGAGATGGTTGCATATGGCCACAGGTGGGTCTCCTCTACTGCTTGTACATTGTGTGCGCTGTGGTACCTAACGGCGTCTGCCACATGGCGCCGCAGTGCAGCACGTGGATAGGGGCAGCAGTTGGACACACCAAACGTACGCGCAAGAACACTGAGGGGGACACTTCGAGACGTGACGTGCGCCAAGCTAACTATACGGCGTACATCACGTCTGCGGGCGGACTTGAACACGTCTCGGGGGGCACGCACACTATGTAGATAGCAATGTATGTGGTAAATAAATGCGCACAGTGCGGGGTCTGGTTTTAATCTACACGTACAGAGGGGGGACGGGGGACAGGGCTCACCGAAGCTCACCGATGATCACCGAACACGGTGAACGCCGATGAGCTCGTGCAGTTCCGAGTCTAGGGACTGTGGCGGTCGCGCGTTGTGGTGTCACCCCTTGCAGGTCGTACATCGTCTGCCTGGCGACTAGTAGGGGCGTCTACGTCGCGATCGAGCAGCCGCTCGGCCCCATGTACTTTCACGACGCAGCCGTTGCCAAGGCAATGGTCCGAGTCCAGGCTAAACGATACTTCTTCTGGATGGGAGGCTGGGGAGCACCTACTCTGAAACCAACAGTACTGTGGGCTACGGGTGACGATGCAGCTCTACGCCAGCTTGTCAAATCTAAGAAGGATGCGCAATCGAGATTGGGTGACCGCGCTCGCCCACTAGCTCCAGTGGGCCGTAGGTTCAAGAGTACGGGTGCGACTGGGTGGAGCAAGAAGGGGTGGTACAACGGCCGCAGGTCTGCCATGAGTTCGTCTGCGCACTACCCGAGCGACTTCTGCGCCATGCTGGCGCACATCGTGGTTCGCGTTCTGTTGTCTGACAGCGGGCGCTCCATGAGCGCGCGCTGAGGTTTGGGGGTGTCTCGGGCGGGCGAACGTTGTCGGGGGCTGCATGGATATGGGTCGTTAGACACAGACGCGCCAGTGACCCGCGTCGCATCACTAGTATACCGGCACTATATATCACACGTGAACTACACAATCGCAGATGACAGGTCGGCCAACATCACCGACAGCGTTCGCTCGCATGCACATGTTGAAGTAGATGCTAGCGCACACCGACAAGTCTGGCGAACATAAGACGCATGTCACCCCCCTGTCCACCCCCCAGCCACCATCGCCCCAATCAGGCCTAACCCTATTGATGGGGCTCCTGCCCTTCCCTGTCACCACCATATTTTATATGCTGCTCCTCCCGTGCAGCAGTCCGTCGCGCGACCCCGGGAGTGGAATTATTTCTATTGGCCAGACCTCATCGGGCTCCTGATCAACCCATCATCCCCGCATCGTCATCATCATGGCCACTACCATCGGTATCACAATCACCGCCATCATCGTTATCATCACCATCCTCATCAACATCAATATCCTCACGTGTACATTCAGCAGCTTCATCAGCAACGCAGCCACCATCACGATCGTCATCGGCATCATCAACACCAGCATCGTACCCATCACAATCAACATTAGCATCTGTATTATCGTTGCCATCGCCATCATCATCAACAACATCATCAACATGCGCGTCACCAACACCACCATCATCACTACCACCATCAACAACCTCATCACCATCGTAACCCGTCACAGGCCAGCCGTGTTTCCGCTGACTCTTCGGGCCTGGCTCGGTTGCAACGGGGGGGCGCGCGCGTGGGGTCGCAACCGACATATGTCCAGCACGTGACGGCCTGGAGGAGGTGGGGATGCGGATGACGGGGAATGAAGGAGGCATGTAGGAAGATGAGCACGAGGGGGGATGATGACACGGATGCCGATGAGGACACCGACGACGAGGAGGGAGGAGGAGGGGGCTGCCGATCACGTCGAGAGGGACGGTCGAGGGATCCACCCGCTGCCCCCACAGCCACTTGGGCTTCGAGCGCCTCGGGCGCACCCCCCCGCCACGTGTGGAGACGGGGGGGCGCCGCGGCGAATGCCATCTGGCCGCAGCGGGCGGGGGCTCATCCTGGTCAGCGCCAGCGTGGTTGGCTCTCGGCCAGAAGGTGGGCATCCTCTCACTCGCCATCCCGATGCCACTCTTCCCCACCCCCGTTATATACCCACCCAGCCCCGCTCATCCACAGGCAGGAGGGCTAGGCGGCGGAGCGAGAGTCGAGGCCGCCGCCGAGAACGCGACGATGGCGAGAGCGCTGATCGGAGGAGGAGGAGGAGGAGGAGGAGGAGGAGGAGCACGACGCCGCGGAGGATGGCGCGGGCGACATGGCGATCAGACATCGTAGACGTGGACGGCGACGCCAACGCCGTCGACGCAGATCGCCTCGCGGCTGCAATGCAGCTGCTGCGGGCACGGAAGAGGGAGCGGGAGCAGGAGGAGCGCGACACCAGGCGGGCAGAGCGCCTGGAGCGCACCTACACGGCAAAGGCTGAGGAGGACACGCGGCGATCTGCCAAGGCGATGGCGGCCGCGGCCAATCAGCATCGCGAAGCAACACTACGAGAACGTCTTCTGAGAGGCGAGCTGCTCGACATGCAGAAGGATAGGCAGAGGAGACAGCTAGCCGCTGTGGACACGGCAACTGGGGATCTAGTGGCAGAGACCGATGAGATGCTCGATCGGCAATACTTGTTGGACGTGCAGATGGCATTGGCGGCGGCCGTCGACGACGACGTTGAGGTCATCCCCGTCACTCGAATCCGTCTCGTCCTCTTCCTCCTCGCATTGTCATATGCTAGTAATGTTCCGGTTAGTCCTGATAATCTTCGTTACCCCTCATTCTCGTCGGTGTAATCGGCCTCCGCAGGTTCATCCTTATCATCAGCATCCTCACCCGCTTCCTTCTCCTCCTCTATGCGCCCCCTGTTGTCGACAGAGGTGAAATCGGAGGGGTGCCGCGCCGAGCCCGCGTCGAGGCTGCCGCCGTCCAGTCCGACTCAGATACCCACTCCGACTGAGCTGCCAAGTCCGACAGAGATACTTGCTAGCAGCTCCAGGTGTTCGGTGCGCACGGCGGTGCCTGCGTCGGACGATGATGGACAGCGTGGTCGAAGCCCCGCGCCAAGGAGCACGCCCATGCAGACGGCGGAGGCGGCGCGCAGCAGCCAGTGCAGCGAGGGTGCTCATGGAGGAGGCACTGCGCTGAGCGAGGTGGAGGGCTCCAGCCACAGCTCCGACTACACCTACCCCGACTACACGGTTGGCGTCATCAATCCTTCCTCGCGCGTTCCCTATGCGTTGCCCCCTTCTCGCCTCTCTCCTCTTAGGCTGAGCAGGCCGCCGAGCTGCCCCTGGAGAGGTACACGGGCGGCGAGTCGGCGCGGAGGCGCGGGGAGGTGCCGCCAGACTGCTGGAAGCTGCCGAGGAGGGCAGCGGACGCGCAGGACCCTCGCTCGCACTGCATCCCCGTCCATCGCACAACGGCGGTGGTCACCGACACTCACCGATGTTCACCGTTAGCGGTGACAATCGATGATCGGTACCAACCGCACCCTCATCCTGACCCTCCTCGCCCTCCCCGTCATCCTCCTCCGTCTCCTCGTCCACTCCCCCCTTCCATCTCATCATCCTGCTCCTCTTCCTCGTCCTCCTACTCCTCCGCCTCCCCCTCCACCTCATCCCATCATCCCCATTCATCCTCTTCCGTCCTCCTCACCCCCCTCATCATCCTCCCCCCCCCCCCGTCGCCCACGTCCACCTTGCCTCCCGTCTCTGCTCGACGCGGCCGTGCATCTGTTCCCACGAGGGCGGCCTCGTGCACAGATTCGAGCGCCACGTCTGCGTCGGCGACGACGTCGCCTTCAAAGGCAAGACGGGCAACATCAGTGCCATCACGGAGGATGGCATCACAGTCAGGTGGCACAACGGATCACTATCGCTGGTGAAAGGAGGTACGCCGAGGACCGACTCATCCAGGGGCGCTCCGACGAGCGAGCAAGGACTGCGCCAAGGAGCGCGGGTCGTGGCCAAGAGCCCAGGCGGAGAAGGCAGGCGGCGGAGGAGGCGCAGGAGGACTCGCGGCCAGAGGAGCCGATGAGGCCAGCCAGACGCGGCGGCGGCGGCCGCCGCCGCCGCGCGTCAATCACGGGCGCAGGTGCAGTACAGACGACCTGCGGCCCGTCGTCGCGTGGAAATTGTGATGGCTCTCCTCTCCTGCGTGTCGTCATCTTTCTCTTCCTCCTTCTCCTCCTTTTCATGCGTTTCCTGCTCCTTCTCCTACTCCACCTCCTCCTCCTCCTGTCTCCTCCCCCTTCATGCGTCTCCTCATCTTCCTCCTCCCCCATCCAACTCCCCCTCCCCATTCTCGTCGTCTTCGTCGCAGTATTATTCTTACGTTTCGTGTTATTACTGGTCATTGCCTTCTTATTATTATTAGTCGTAATCGTCTTATCCCTCCTCATGTTCCCCCCTCCTCTTTCTCTCCCCCCCTCCTCCTCTCCTCCTCCTCCTCCCCCCCCTCCTCCTCCTACTCCTCCTCCTACTACTACTACTACTACTACTACTACTACTACCACTACTACTATTACTACTACTACTGCTACTACGATTACTCATCCCACCCCCCACCCCCCTTTTTGTTCCCCCCCCCTCCCTGTCCTCTTTCTCCTTTTATCGTCCTCCCCCCTCCTCCCTTTCCTACTTTATCTCGTTCTCGTTCTTATCATATTCCCCCCCCTTCGCCCCCCCCCCCCCCCCCCCCCGATCATCCTCTTCTACAACCATGCGCAAGATGCGCACATGGAATTGCCCCCATAATACACAACGCTTGGTTTTTGATGACCTGTGCGTCGCGCCTTCCCGCGGGCAGATATTTTCGCCCCTGGGCAGCCCTGGGGCCTGGAAAGGTTTTCGAAAGTCAAGCGTTACATGCATGTCACGGCCCACGCACACTCGTGCCCCCTCTTTCCACGGCTTCGTTCCATCTCCCCCTTCTCTCGCCCCCTCGACCTCGCCCTCATCCTCCTCGACCTCTTCCTCCATCCTCCTCGAGCCGTGCTTTCTTGTTATGGCCCAAGAAGGTGCGTGCGCGATCGTGCATCCACTGGCCATATTGGCTCAAACCGTCAGTCATTCTCGCGCAGAGCAAAAAAAACAATAACTGTATATAACTAACGAACTACCATGTAACACGAATATGTTTGGGGACTATTACTATAAATAATGACCAACATACATAACATAATCACCGGACTAAAAAAACAATCCTTCCAGACCTCTGGGCACGGGGGGCGACGGCCGCCCCCCGCTGACTCCGCCGCCCGCCGCGCCGTCGGGCCAGCTGGCGGCCGCGGCTGCCACGGACGTGGCCAAGGGCTATGTCTGGGTGCTGGCGGATCCCACTGGCCGACACACCATCGGCACAGAGATCGACGGCGGCGCGCAGGTGCTGCGGACGCCCAGCGGCCTCGACGACCCCGCGCATGTGGGCCAGGAGGGCAGTAGCGAGACCAACGAGTCTCAGCACATGGAGGGCCGCCCGATTGCGCTCGTGATGTCCAAGCGCATGCTGCAGACGGGAGGGGCCCCTCGCCTATGGCCGCGCAAGTGGATGCGAGAGAGTGGGATCGCCGGGGCGGGCCGGGTCGCACATGAGATGCGGACCCTCGCGAAGTCCCTCTGGCTTGCGGGAACGGCGGGCCAGGACAACATCGGCGTCCTACTGTACGTCGAGGCGATACGTCGGCGCTTGGCGGGCATCGTGGCGGCCTACGCCAATCCAACCGAGCCTGCTCGGGACCTGACCCGCTACTACACTGGCCAGACGCTGGCCGCGGACGCAGTCGGCCCCGAGATGCGCAGCTTCGTGTCCCGGCGGCCAAGGAGGACCGAGAGACCGATGCTGGCGGGCTGCGTGGATCTCCGGCCGAGCACGGCGCCAGTGGCTCTGCTGGTGACGGAGCTGACGGCGGAGGTGACGGCGGGGGAGGTCATGGCGGGGAAGGTCGTGGCGGGGGGCGGGCGCGGACGCGGCGACAAAGGCCGCGGGCCTGGCGCCCCCCCCGCTGCGGCGTGAGCAGGGGGCTGGCCGAGGAGAGCCCCGACCTCGGCCGAGCACTAGGGGCCGCCTCAGGCCGCGTCGCGGCCATTCGAGGGCCACGAGATTTCCCCCCTGCGCCCCTGCTGGACGCGCCGCCGCCGCCGGCGGCCGCCCCGGCGGGAGCCGCGAGGGCAAGGCGCAGAGAGCAGCTGGAGATCGGAGTGGCGAATGAGGCGATCAGTGCACTTAATTGGCTGGCAGGGCATCGAGCGGGCGAGATGCCCCTTCCCATGGATGATGCCCAGCGGCATCTTCGCGAGCGAGTTCGAGGATTGGCATCGGGCCGGCGCCCGGACTTCGCTCCCTTAGCGGCGGCAGCCCTCAAGCGGATGCTGCGCGCCCACTCACCGTATGAGGCGGGAGTGACCACCACTCGTGTCGCGCCCTTCAAGCTCGACCGCATTTCCTTGCCAAAGTCCGTTCGGAGCTGCCCTTCATGCTGATGAGGTAGCCCCACAGGAGGTCGCTACATACTTGTTGGATTATCAAGAGCGCATGCTGAGGCAAGATGAAGTCTCGCCCAAGACCGAGCCGCACTTGGACCCCGAATTAAAGTTCCACCAGAAGGAATACCAGCGTCTAGTTCGGATGCTGTTCGACATCGGCATGGTCGATTGGACTATGAGCCCGAAGTGTCGGATAGGGTTGTTCTGTGTTCTCAAGAGCGATGGCAAGTCGCTCCGATTGATCGTCGACGCTCGTCGTGTGAACGAGGTTTTTGCTGACCCACTCGGGGTGGGCCTGCTGACGGCCGAGGGCTTCAGCCGAGGCGAGGTGGCGCTGCCGGCCAGCATGTCGCCACAGCCCCCGGAGGCGGTGGAGTACCTCAGCAAGCTCAGGCTCGTGGCGGGCACGTCGGACGTGGCGAACTGCTTCCATTGCCTGAGGCTGAGGCCCGAGATGTCCGCGCATTTCGGCCTGCCTGCGGCCCCCGTGCACGTCTTCGGGCTCGAGGGGACTGTGACGAGAGGTCGGCGCCTGGGAAGAACCTCGCTGGTGTATCCAGTGTGGGCTGCGTTGCCGATGGGGTTCACCTGGAGTCTCTGGTTTGCCCAGCGTATAAACGAGCTGCAGACCTTGCGAGGCGCCTCTACTCCCCTGGGGGCCCCCCTCCATGACAGAGGGCCGCCCTTGACGGTGTTGCAGCCAGAGACGGCCGCAGGTCAAGCGCAGCACTACGTGCACGTCGACAACCTCGGGATCCTGCACACCAGGCGCTACGAGGCCGGGGAGGCCATCTCGTCTTTGCAGCGACACTTCGCCGAATTGGGTTTAGTGTTGCACGAGTCCGCGGTGACCGACGAGACGTGCAAGACGCTGGGCGTCGAGCTGCTGGGCGGGGGCCTCCGATCGCGAGTGGCCTCGGATCGATGGCGGTTGATCCGCCGTGCCATCGAGGCTCTCCTTCGACGCCCAAAATGCTCGGGCTGGGCACTGGAGGCGGCGGTCGGTCACTGCACCTTCGCCGGCCTCGCCAGCCGAGGATGCCTCTCGGTGTGGCACACGGCGTACGCTTTCATGCACAAGTATCGCGACGGGGCCGGCTACCTCTGGGACGAGTGCTTGCAGGAGCTTCGTGCGTTCAAGGAGCTCATGCTGTTCCTGGAGAGCGACAGGACGCGGCCGTGGAACCCGATGGTCTTCGAGACTGATAGCTCCGTCGAGGGGATGGGCATCGCCAAGGCCATGTGGGGCCCGGAGGATGTCTCCGCCGTGGGCCGGGCGTTGGAGCGATCACGTTTCAAGCGGTCTGGTGGCTGCGGAGCCCGCGAGTCTGCCTTGGAGGCCGCAGGCTTCTGGCGCGACACGTCGGGCAAGTGGCAAGTGTCCGACTCGGACGCAGACCCAAAGCCGAGGGCGCCTGGACGGTAGATTCCAGTTCGAGGTGCCAGCCAGGCTCCTCTCGTCCAGCCTTTGGCGCACCTGCTATGCACGTAAGTGGTTGTTCGATGAAAACACTCTTCTGAAGGAAGCGCGGGCGGCCCTTGTGGCCGTCAAGCGTTCGGCTATCTTCCAGAGAGCCCACGATTTGAGACAGTTGGTTCTAGGTGATAAGATGTCAGTCGTCCTTGCTGTCAGTCGTAGCAGGTGTCGCGAATTTAGGCTGCTCGCTATCATCCGACGCATCCAGGCCTATTGCCTCTCTAGGAACATACAACTTCTGGTCCGCTGGACCCCCTCAGAGTTCAGTTTTTCGGACCTGGGTTCCAGGGTGTTCAGCGGGCCCGATTCAAGCAATCTGATGGTCGACGAGCTAGACGCCAGGTTTCGCTATTTTTGGGGGGCGGAGAAGAATGACAATGAGAAGCCCTCTCCCTTCTATTGTCCTGACAGTAATGCTCCATCCGTTTCCTCCCCCGCTTCCGCCCCTGGCGGCCCCTCCGTAAACATCTTGGCCCACGCCGTTCTGTCCGAGGATGATCCACCGAGGGGCCTGCGCGACCCGCGCTCACCCCGGCCCCAGGGGAGAGACGCGCTTGGCCCGCGAGGACTCCCATGGGAGCCTGGCCTCGCGCCTGATCCCGCGGGCCGCGCGGGGGGCGAGGCTGGAGCTGTGCCCGCCAGCTCTGCGACCATCCGCTACAGGGCGCAAGCAGAAGCAGATGGACGCGGGCTGCTGCAACGAAGTCGACGACAGCGGCAGCACCGCGAGCGAGCAGAGCGGAGGCAAGCGCGCCGTGCCAAAGCGGGCGGCGGCACTGAGGAAGAAAACTCGCCAGCGGCGGTCGAAGTTCCTCTCCGAGACGGTGACCAGAGCCATGGACGGCGGACTCAACTTCCTCGATGCCAGCAGCGTCACGAAGCCAGAGCGGGAGCGGTGCGAGAGGGAGGTGATGGAGTTCACCGACTACTGCGGCCACCCCCCGGCTTGGGCGCTGAGATCAGCCGCCCAAGTGGACAGGGCGCTCTCCCAGCATTTCGACTACCAGTTCTTCCAGGGCCACGAGGCGGCCAAAGGGGAGCAGGCCCTAGCGGACCTCATGTACTCGAGGCCGGAGTTCGGCAAGTGGGGCCCCCAGAAGCTGCCCAATGCCCGGCGAGCGCTGCGAGGCCGGCGCAAGCGGGCGCCCGCTCGCAGCCGCCGGGCGTGGGCCTTGGGAGTCTGGACCGCCTTGGCGTGGCGCCTGGACGAAGCCCCAGGGCTGCTGATGTGCGCGTTCCTCTTGCTCTCGCTCAGTGCGCACTGCCACCCCGGGGGGCTCATGGGAATGAGGAGGAGGGGGCTCATCAGGCCCACGCTCGGCGTCTCCAAGAATTGGAGCATCCTCCTCTTCCCCAACGATCCATCGAGAGGTCGGAGACGGGCCTGGCGGACGTGTGCATTGCCCTCGACAACGAGTGGGCGCAGTGTCCGACGCCGCTTTGGCCGCTGGCGATCAAGGGCGATCCCGACGGCCTCGTGTTCACTTCCGAATACCCGGCCTACATGCGCGCCTTCCAGAGCAGCGTCAAGGAGCTAGGCATGGAGGACAGGATCTTCCCCTACCAGACGCGTCACAGCGCGCCCTCCATAGATGCGTCGAGGGGCTGGCGCGCGGCGGAGGAGGTCCAACGGCGGGGACAATCGAAGCAGATCAGATCGACGATCCGCTACGAGAAGGGGGCCAGGCCAGGGGAACGCTGGGCCAGGCTCCACCCGAGGCCCCACATCGTCTGCGAACTGTGCGGAAGACATCTCGCGGACATCGTGCTGCGACGCCCTCGCCCTGTCAGCCTTCGCTTGCTGGGCGCTGTCTGCGGGGAAAAATCCTAGTCGACTGCTTCGCGGGGAGCGGCGCCGTCAGCGCAGCGAGCCTAAGACAGGGTTGCCAGGCTAGGGGGCATGACTCTGCGAGAGGAGCTGACGAGGACCTATGCCGCCGCTGCCTTCGCAAGCACATCCAGTCCCAGGTCCTGCGAGGCGAGGTAGCTGCAGCCAGTCTGGCGCCTCCGCGCGGGCCCTGGGGTGTAGCTGCCGAGCGCGGGGGGCAGAAGATTCGCTCCAAGAATGAACCATGGGGACTACCGTGGCAGAATCTGACCCCTCGTCAGCGTGAAAGATTGCGGCTTGGCAATCAGACTTTTCGTGCTGCGCTGTGGCTGTTGAGAATACTAGTTCGCTCACGTGTACCCGCTATGTTAGAACATCCGATCAATCCACGAATTGGCATGCGCCCGAGCTGATCCTTTTGGCTCGACAATATAACGGTAGCTTTGTTATTCTAGACCAGTGTGGATGCGGTGCTAGGTGGAGGAAGCGAACCAAACTTCTCTTTTTCAATGTGTTCCCCGAGGACCTTTCAAAGCTCTCACGCCTCTGTCGAGGCCCCCAAGGGTGCTGCTCGTTTTCTGGGAAACAACATATAATCTTAGAAGGGCTGGCCTCTCCAGGGGTGAAATCGACAGCTGTCGCCGCCGCATACCCCAGGAAGCTTGCCGATTTAATGGTGCAGACACTTCTAGCTCCCTCTAGGCCCGCGTGTGCTAGCCACTTAGAGAAGTCGCTTTTTCAACGCCCACCCACTGCCACCCTGTGAACCATTCGGGCTCGGGGTTGCCAAGTTTGGACCGTGTCACAGCTCTCGCTATGACGGACGGTACGCAGTAGCAGAATTGTTCACCGCCTGGATAAAGCATGCAGAATTGTTTGCGTTTGCACGTGAAGGCCGAGAGTGATTCCCCCCCTCGTCGCTTCAGGAAAAACACTCAGAAGAACCTTTTGTGCCAGCGTTGAAGGCTGAGAGAGGCCTATCCCATTGTCACTACAGTGTTATCTCCGTAGCCCCTTGTTTTTGTGCTCCCGCCCGCTTACAGCTTCGAGTCACTTCAGACTCGCCCAACCCATGTTAATGCAACTCTGGGGTTGTCAAGTTTGGATCGTGTCACAGCTCTCGCTATGACGGACGATACGCAGTAGCAGAAGTGTTCACTGCCTGGATAAAACATGCATAACGATATATATATATATATATATATATATATACATATATATATATATATATATATATATATATATATATTGCACCACACACACGGCTTATAGTTATACTGCACGATATAGATTCTCCTTTTCTGAAAAGAGAATATCTCCAACACCACCCCGGCGTTATCCGCCCCCCTTTCGGGTATCTAAATCATATATGAGTATGACCACATGTCCCTCCTAAATATGAATTTACACTATCCCAGGGGGGCCTGTATCGGTTCCCCTGAGGTTCCGAAGGGGGAGAAAAAAACAAAAAAAAAAAAAAAAACAAAAAAAAAAAAAAAAAAACAAAAAAAAAAAAAAACGCGGTGACATGTTTTGCTCGAACATAAGATTTGTTCACACTCCGTTGCAACAAAAAAAAGACGAAGCGCACACGCGCGCATCGTCGCGCGCGCATGCCGAAAACTTTCAAAAACCTTCGGTGTCGGAAGGATTTGGCAATCGAGATTCAAAAAACATTTATATATATATATAAAAAGGTTCAGCAACACGGATTTGCTAAAAAAGCTTACGCGCGAGCTCTTGCGAAATCTTAAGAAAACCATGGGTTTTCAAGATTTTCACCAAATGCTACCAAACGGGCTTCGCGCGCGCGCATGACGAAATCTGTCGAACGTCCTTGCGCGTGTGCCGTTGCGAGATCCTCTGGAAAAAAACGGGACGAAGCGCAGACGCGCGCGTCGTCGCGCGTGCATGCCGAAATCCTTCCAAACGCACCGGTTTCGGAAGGATTTCAAAATCGTATGTCCAAAAAACCAACCAAAACATAAGGTTTCGCAACACGGATGTTCAACAAAAGCGTGCGCGCGCGTTCTTGCGTCGTCGTCGTCGTCGCCGTCCTCCCTCCTCCCGCGTCGTCGTCGTCGTCGCCTACGTCGTCCTCTGTCTTTCCTCGTGTTCGTCGTCGTCGTCCTCTTTGGCGTCGTGGTCGTTTCCGTCGTTGTTGTCGCCGTGGTCGTCCTTCCTCCTGCTCCCTCGTCGTCGTCGTCGTCGGCGTTTCGTCGTGGATCCCTCCTATTTCGCCGCCGTCGTCGTCGTTGTCGTCGTCGTGGTCGTCTTCCCTGCTCCCTCGTCGGTGTCGTCGTCGGCGTCGCCGTCCTTCCTCCTTCTTCGTCGTTGTCGTCGTTGTCGTCGTTGTCGCCGTCGTCGCCGTCCTCCCTCCTCCCTCGTCGTTGTCGTCGTTGTCGCCGTCGTCGTCCTCCCTCCTCCCTCGTCGTCGTCTTCGTTGGCGACGACGCCGTCGTCTTCGTCGTCGTCGTCGGCGTCGGCGGCGTCGTCTTCGTCGTCGTTGACGTCGGCGTCGTCGTCGTCGTCGCCGTCGTCGTCGTCGTCGTCGTCGGCGTCGTTGACGTCGTCGTCGTCGGTGTCGTCGTTGTCGTCGTCGTCGGCGTCGTCATCGTCTTCGTCGTTGTCATCGTTGTCGTCGTCGTCGTCGGCGTCGGCGTCGTCGTCGTCGTCGTCGTCGTCGGTGTCGTCGTCGTCGTTTTCGGCGTCGTCGAAGTCGGTGGAGACGTCGTCGGTGTCGTCGTAGTCGTTGTCGGCGGCGTCGTCGTCGTCGTCGTTGTCGCTGTCGTCGTCGGCGTCGTTGTTATTGTCAAGTGCCATGTGGTACCCACCGTCACGGTCTTAAGAGTTTTTGCAAACCAAGTTCCGGGTGGGTGGGTGGGATGGTTGCGCGAGCAGTGAAGTGGACAATTCATTGCGAACAGAAATGAATTGTACAACGTAGTACGTTGTATATCGATTGCGTCACGTATGTTTGACCGCGTAGATCGCATCACATAGCGTGAACTATATCTAGCGCGCGTCGTAGATTGCACGACGTAGATTGCAGAACATAAACCGCACCACATATATTGTTCCATCCAGGGAAACATACAGTTTGGGGCCCACGCTTGCAAACATATTTATGTCGTGTGCTGTTCCTATATTGGGGAACCCCGTCCGCCGCTCAGGCCGCTTGGGGCGGCGGCGTGCGCTGGGAGCAGAAGAAGTTGCTCAGGACCCTTCGGCCAACCTCGGCTCGTCGAGCTCGTCCTCCGCAGTTGGTGGTCGAGCCGCCCTGCTCATCGGCAACCCCGCCCCGGGATCCAGGGGGCCCTGAGGGTTCCAGAGGAACGAGGACGGGTAATTGTATACATAAACCCAATAGATAGGGAAATCTATAGAGAGAGATAGAGAGATAAAACAAATTATCCCAGTGCGACCCTACCTAGGAGTTGGAACACCTAGGAAAGCAGCATTAGTAGTAACAGTAACGCTAAACTAAAGCTAAGCTAAAGCTAAGCCACAGCTAAGCTAAAGCTAAGCTAAAGCTGAGCTAAAGCTGAGCAACAGCTAAGCTAAAGCTAAGCTACAGCTAAGCTAAAGCTAAGCTACAGCTAAGCTCAAGCTAAGCTAAAGCTGAGCAACAGCTAAGCTAAAGCTAAGCTAAACGCTAAGCGAAAAGCTAAGCGAAACGCTAAGCTAAAGCTAAGCTACAGCTAAGCTAAAGCTAAGCTAAAGCTAAAGCTAAAGCTAAAGCTCCCAGGGGACTGGGGGGAACCGCTCCCAGGGGACTGGGGGAACCGCCCGGGGCGTGTTCCACTGCCCGGCCTCTTTAAGCTAAGAGAGTAAGAACCCTTCTAGGCAGAGCTTAGGTAGGGAACAATCAATTGGGATCATAACGAAGGAGGAGGAGTGAGATAAAGTGAACAGGATGGGAAGAGGAGGGCGGAGAGAAAGAGGGGGTGAGGAGAGGAGGAGGAAGGGGAGGACGAACGTGGGCTAGCATGATGCCTGCCAGAATCCCGGGGAAAGGGCTTCCTGGTGCCTTCTATTATTCCATCATGTATAACCCGTAATGTAGGACGACGATCACAAAACAAAAAAGCACAGAGGAACGGCCCTGCCTACATGTACAGATGTTCCCATTCATATATGTATATTGCCCAGGACCCCCCCCGAAATCAGACCCCCCGAATCCCGGGCCCCCAGGACCCTCTGCCACCAGACGCCCGAAGACGACCCAGAGAAGACCCGCAAGAGGCTTTCAAAACGCAGAGAACTTTGATTTTCCACGGTTTTTGCATGATTGTAGGAATGCCTTGTTCTTCTGTCTTCTGGGCATCCGAGACCGCCTGGGAGCCCCGAAAATCGCCCCAACCATCCGAAAGGGCTTCCAGGCAGTCCAAGAAAACCCCAAGACGGCACAACAGGGTTCCAAGATAGCCTAAGAGAGCCCCATGACGGCCCAAGATGGCCCCAAGATGCCTTCCGAAGCATTCCAAATCAACCGGGTCGTTCAGGGAGACCGCGGTTGGAGGCAGGGTTGCCCGAGGAAACCCCCAGAGGCCCCCAGATGACGCCAAGGAGGCTTCCAGAAGGATTTCTAGAAAGCCTTAAAAATTTCCGTGAGGCCCCCTGAGACTCTCCAAGGAGGAGATTCCGCAAAAAGAGCTGAGCAGGATGGGGAAGAATTCGCTTGGTAAGGCGAGAATGACGAAAAATAAGCATGGAGGAAGGATCATGAATAACATGAGTATAACGGCGATGCAGGAGAAGACAACAAGAAGTTATCGCTAAATTGTCTGTTTGATCTTCCTGCCCCTCCGCCTGCATACCAAATTTCAAGGACCAAGGTGCATGGCGCGAAGCGCCAATGCAGCCTTGTATGTATATACACATACATACATCCATATTACATACATACATACATACATACACACATACAGACAGACAGACAGACAGACAGACAGACATATTTGTGCGTGTGTGTTCCCAAGAGGGTGCTTGCACTTAGGGGTTCTTACTTGCTGCTGTGCGGGAACTGGGCCTGGCTGTCGGTCTGGCGGCTCCGTGGCCGCCGTCGCCGCCCCGTCGCCGCTCCGTCGTCGCCCCTGTTGCCGTCGTCTGGGCTCGGCTGTCGGTCTGGAAGCTCCGTGGTCGCCGTCGCCGCCTCGTCGCCGCCCGTCGTTTGGGCTCACAGATCGCAGCCCCCCAGGGATGGCGAGATTTAATCTGAGTCCCTGTGGTGCCTCACTCCGCTGGGCCCCCCAGCAGCCCTCGAAAGTGGCGACAGTTTCACAGATCGCAGCCCCCCCAGGGATGGCGAGGTCTAATCGGAGTCCCCGTCCCCGTGGTGCCCCACTCCGCTGGACCCACCAGCAGTCCTGGAAAGTGGCGACAGTTTCACAGATCGCAGCCCCCACAGATGGCGAGGTCTAATCTGAATCCCCGAGGTGCCTCACTCCGCTGGACCAACCAGCAGCACTCGAAAGTGGCGACAGTTTCACAGATCGCAGCCCCCCAGAGATGGCGAGGTCTAATCTGAGTCCGCGTGGTGCCTCACTCCGCTGGACCCACCAGCAGCCCTCGAAAGTGGTGACAGTTTCACAGATCGCAGCCACCCCCAGAGATGGCGAGGTCTAATCTGAGTCCCCGTGGTGCCTCACTCCGCTGGACCCACCAGCAGCCCTCGAAAGTGGCGACAGTTTCACAGATCGCAGCCCCCACAGATGGCGAGGTCGAATCTGAGTCCCCGTGGTGCCTCACTCCGCTGGACCCACCAGCAGCCCTCGAAAGTGGCGACAGTTTCACAGATCGCAGCCCCCCAGAGATGGCGAGGTCTAATCTGAGTCCCGTGGTGCCTCACTCCGCTGGACCCACCAGCAGCCCTCGAAAGTGGTGACAGTTTCACAGATCGCAGCCACCCCCAGAGATGGCGAGGTCTAATCTGAGTCCCCGTGGTGCCTCACTCCGCTGGACCCACCAGCAGCCCTCGAAAGTGGCGACAGTTTCACAGATCGCAGCCCCCACAGATGGCGAGGTCTAATCTGAATCCCCGTGGTGCCTCACTCCGCTGGACCCACCAGCAGCCCTCGAAAGTGGCGACAGTTTCAGAGATCGCAGCCCCCCCAGGGATGGCGAGGTCTAATCTGAATCCCCGTGGTGCCTCACTCCGCTGGACCCACCAGCAGCCCTCGAAAGTGGCGACAGTTTCACAGATCGCAGCCCCCCAGAGATGGCGAGGTCTAATCTGAATCCTCGTGGTGCCTCACTCCGCTGGACCCACCAGCAGCCCTCGAAAGTGGCGACAGATTCAGAGATCGCAGCCCCCCAGCCCCCAGGGATGGCGAGGTCTAATCTGAATCCCCGTGGTGCCTCACTCCGCTGGGCCCACCAGCAGCCCTCGAAAGTGGCGACAATTTCGCAAATCGCAGCCACCCCCAGGGATGACGAGGTCTAATCTGAGTCCCCGTGGGGGCTCACTCCGCTGGACCCACCAGCAGCCCTCGAAAGTGGCGACAGTTTCACAGATCGCAGCCCCCCAGCGATGGCGAGGTCTAATATGAATCCCCGTAAGACGTCACTCCGCTGAACCCCCCAGCAGCCCTCGAAAGTGGCGACAGTTTCACAGATCGCAGCCCCCCAGGGATGCAAGAGAAAAGAGGAGGAGGAGGAGGAGGAGGAGGAGGAGAAGGGAGGAGAGGAGGGGGACGGGAAGGAGGAGAAGGGAAGACGCGACCGCCGTGCTCTATTCAAAACGAGTACCCAACGCAGGAGGGTTGGGAAAACAACACAGGATTTCGCAACACTGATATCCTAAAAAAGCTTACGCGCGCGCTCCTGCGAAATCTTACGAAAACCATTGAATTTCCAGGATTTCCAAAAACAACACAAAAAAGAGGGAAAAGGAAAACACGCATGCCGAAATCTTTTGAACGCCCTTGCGCGCGTGGCGTCGCGAGAATCCTCTGCAACAATGAGATGAAATGCGAACGCGCGCGTCGTCGCGCGCGCATGCCGAAATCCTTCAAAAACCGTGGGTGTCGGAAGGATGTCAAAATCGTGTGTCCAAACAACATACAAAAACACAAGGTGTCGCAACACGGATTTTCAACAAAAGCGTGCGCGCGCGTTCTTGCGTCGTTGTCGTCGTCGCCGTCCTCCCTGCTCCCTCGTCGTCGTCGTCGCCGTCGTCGTCCTCTGTCTTCCCTCGTCGTCGACGTCGTCTTGGCGTCGTCGTCGTTTCCGTCGTCGTTGTCGCCGTGGTCTTCCTTCCTCCCTCGTCGTCTTCGTCGGCGTTTCGTCGTTGTCCCTCCTATTTCGTCGCCGTCGTCGTCGTCGTCGTCGTCGTCTTCCCTCCTCCCTAGTCGTTGTCGTCGTCGCCGTCGTGGTCCTCCCTCCTCCCTCGTCGTCGTCATCGTCTTCGTTGGCGACGTCGTCGTCGTCGTCGCCGTCGTCGTCGTGGTCGTCGGCGTCGTCGTCGTCGTCGGCGGCGGCGTTGTCGTCGTCATCGGCGTTGTCATCGTCGTCTTCGTCGTCAGCGTCGTCGTCGTCGTCGGTGTTGTCGTCGTCGTCGCTGTCGTCGTCGTCGAAGTCGTTGGAGACTCGCCCGCAACGTCTACCGTTGTCGACGTTGCCATAATACCGCGCCCGCCCAAGTCGCCGACTCGCAATGAAGTGCCCGCTGGTACGTACGTGCCCAACGATCAGCGCCACCGCGGCCGCGTCGGTCGCGCCAGACCAGCTGGCCGCTGCGCGCGCGCGTGCTTGGGTTGGCCCGGCCGCAGAGACGCACCAGCCAACGCCGAGCATATCGCAATCGCCACCGTATGGGTTTTGCAAACCAAGTTGCGGGTGGGTGGGTAGGATATTTGCAAGAGCATGGGATGTGTCAACTCGTTTGTTAAAATCAATTACACCGCATCGGTTGCACCGCATAGTACGCCACGAACACTACGTGGAGCCCATGCTGGTTAACATATTTGTATGTGTACACGCACGCATAAGCGTTCTACCAATGGGAGGGACATTGGGACAGGATAAGAAACGAATCTCATCCACGACGTAGGCGCCCACGAACAGGTGTGGAACCCAACGTACGAATCATCTCCCAGGGCGCTGATGATTGACTGCACCCCTGGACATTTCTTCACCGCTATCCTACATTGATCGGGGGCCCCCTGACGCTGCGGTGGCCACGCCGTGTGATGAGTCAGTCAGTGGGGATTCTAGGTGACCGCCCGGTTTTGGGATTTGGGCCGTTCTCCGAGGACTTCTCGGGCGACAGGGGTTTCCGAGAACCCAAAGCCGTGCGGTGAGGTTTTTGAGGGTTCCGAGGTCGCCGCACGGTCCGTCACCGCACCGCTCTGGGGCCCGAAATTAGATCACCCTCGGGGTGCCTAGGAGGTTGGCGGGGGAGGAGCTCGCAGCTGGCATGTCGAAGAGAAGGAGGCCCGCGCACCGAAGAGGGGGGCGCACGATAGCCCCCACCTTGAGGATGGCGTGCACCGAAGAAGCCCTGGCAGGGGGGTCGCGTCCACAGAAGGGGCCCTCCAGGGGGGAGTCGCCTCACGGGGACAGCGTGCTCGTCGGAGATCGACGCTGCGCGCGGTCTTTCCAGCGCCAGCCCTGAGAGGCTGGGCAGGAGGAGCTTGCAGCCGGCACTGCCGAAGAGAGGAGGAGGCCCGCGCGCGAGGAGCGGCGCGCAGATCGTCGTGGCCACGCCGGGCCGCCTGCTGGACTTTGCCGTGGAGGCGGAGGACCCCAGCCTCCTGGCGGCCGTCGACGGCCCTATTCGGCCATCTTGGACGCTCTCGGGGAGGGTGGTGAGGAGAAGAGACTCGGCCCACCTGCAGCAAGGACGAGGCTGAGGAGGGTGAGGACACAGACGAACCTGTGAAGGCAGCGGCGAAGGAGGCGGCGGGGGTGGAAGGAAGCTCTGCCCCAGGTGACGCCTTTTTCTAAGAAGACCGGCGAGTATATCGTACTATTCTTTTTGTTGGGCCGCGGCATGATCAACGTTTTCTCTTGTACGTTCGTACGGCTGCGGCGCGACACGCTGACAGCGTCCCAGTCCCCAAGCGTCAGCGTCCCGAGCCTTTCCCAGCCTCCCGCCCGCGGAGAGGAGCGACACGCCATCAGCTCGCAAGGCATGGCGTGTCGCCAGGGCAGCCGCCGCGACACGCCAAAGAAAAAGTTCGCAACCGTAAGACCAGAAAGATGGGAGTGCCCGAATCAAGTCAGAGCCGAGTGTTTGTGTCAAGCAGTTTTGGCTTCAGACTATTGGAGCAACCCCCAGGGCCTTCCGAGGCAGCCGTTGGGATCCTCCCGGGGCATGTTGTAATTCTGGATTCCGAGCCACCTCCGGGAAAAGCCCCGGGAGGCTCACACGATGCATGCCTGGAGTGCCCGCGAGCGTTTTAAAGCCCTGTGAAATCGTGGGATTGGGCCCTCATTTGTAGTACATGCACAGTTTTATGAACGTAGGGCGTTGCGTGATCAAGGCACGGTAGCAGATGTGTTGCCAGTTCTAATCAAGATCGTTGCGCAATTCGGTTGCATGTCGCGTTCATGGCTCGTGAGCCGTTTTCTCTTGCGAATGTGTTGTTGCTGCAAACTTCGGCTTCACCCTTGTTCAAACAATCGCAGAGTGCCCATGCAGCTTTCCCGCAAGCGTTGCTTTTAGAGCTTCACGTTGCATCACACATGTCTCACACTCACGTGCAACTCGGCCACCCGACTCCATTCTCGGCTTTCTAGCTGCATGAGTTCGCCGCATCGCCCATTCAGGATGAGGGCAAGACCTTACTGAGCACCGTTCAGGTACATTGGGCTTGTACACAATCGCGTTTGGTTGATTGCATTGTCGCCTTGTTATTGCATGCGACACGCACGCGTGAGATACGATGCACGGCGCTGCCATGCCACGTTCATCATACGTATTGGCTAACTCCCACCCCAACAGTTCAAAACATACAACATGTTCACGGCACCACTGCCATGTAGCCGTTGCATGTATGATACTACTCGGTTGTGCAAGTATGGTCGGGCATCCGTCTTATTGTTTCTTCATGTGTACTGATTCGTTCTTGGACACACAGTATGACGGCTGGTGGGACTTGCTGGAAAGAGAGGGAGGGAGAAATTGATCGAGGAACCAGCATAGTCATGTGGGTCGTCCTGTCTCAAGGCAGGTCATCGTGCGCGTGGGTGAGTATATGATCACAGTCAAATGTCCAGGTGCATGTGAATATGGCCAGCCTCCTCCTCCTCCGCAGCTCCCACGCAATCTGCATGCACACTGCCAGATCGCAAGGAGCAGGAAGAATGTTATCCTGGTCTTCCTCATCTTTCTTTACTTCCTCCTCCTTCTCCTTCTCCTCAACAGGGTGCTCGAACGAAGGGGGACCAGGAAGTGAAGGTGCGGGTCTTTGACCAGGGTGCAAGAAGGAGCCAGGCCCTGGGCAGGGAGAAGGCGGGCTTCGGCCACGATGGGGGCCGGGGCCCGGACGGTAGTTGGCCCCGGACGGGGACCAGGACCGGGAATCAGGGCCGCGGAAACCAGGGTTTTCCAAACCAGGGTCTCGCCAGATCCAGCGGGAGAGAGCGGGTAATGGAGAAGATGCCTAATCACCCACGGCTGCAGTTCCATCGGGCGTGTCAACGTCTTGGTTTGCCAGAGTCCCCGCTCACGTGGCCTTGAGGGAAGGTGCTGATCCTCGACGAGGGCGACCGGATGCTCGAGGAGGGCATGAGCGACCAGTTGGATGCGTTGGCAGCCCGGACGGCGCCCGTTTGAGGGGCGGAGGCGGGAGAGCACAGGTGTGCAGAGTGATCGGGCGACGAAGTCTATACACATCCACCTCCCGTGGTCTGGGAGGCACGTACACCGATCCTGGGCCCAGGATGGACATGCCCAGTGGCGGTGAACCTGAATAGATCTCGTCGCCTTGGGTTGATCGGGGGGATGACGCAGACAGCACAGGATGGATGGCAGGTCGGCCTTCGAAGATGCAGTAGGGCATCAACTCGATGGGCTTCTGTCCTGAGCCAGGCGCGGTAGGCGGTGCATCCAGAAGCTCATCGCCGATCCGCCGACATACAGTGTTCGATTATGGGTGTTGTGTTGGCGACAATGAGCAGCACGTTGCAGCTTGGCAAAATTGTGTGGCACGCTCTCGTGCAGTCAAGGGGAAGAAAGCGGAGAAGGGTGCAAATGGGGAAGAAGAGGGGGAAGCAGGCGGGAATTTGACGAGGAAAGAAACAGATGGGAACAGAGGGAGAGAGAGACAGAAAGAAGTTTGAGGGAGGAGGGAGGAGGTGAGAACCGAACATGACTTGTGAGGTACAGAAAGGAGAGAGGGCGTCGGATCGGGGGGGCATGCGCATAGAAGCAGAAACATGAACACGAGTCCCAGGGCCTCCGGCAGCGCCGGAGGCTCTGGGAGCAGAGAAACACACACCCCGGTCTAGGCCAGGGTCTCGGCGGCTCAGGCAAAAGCCGGAGTCGTCGGGGAGAAAAAACACAACATGGAGAGAGCATCGCAATAGTGCCTGCCCTGCCCTTAGGGGCTCTCGCGTGACTTGTAAAGAGCTGGGTATGTTGACCCAGGGCTTGGGGGATGCCGCAGCTTGCGCACTGGATTGCACTCACAGGGTCCCGTGTTGCCTCGGGAACGTTCAGATGCTGCGGGTTGCGTTGTGCCCTCAGAGGTTCCCCTGCGCCACTGGGAACTGTTGGGCGGCATAGGTTGCGCCACGGGTTACGCCACGAGTTGCGCCATGGGTTGCGCCATAGGTTGCGTCGCATCGTTTTTTACACTGAACTGCATTGCTTGTCATGATTTCATTGATTGGTCTTTTTCTTTGCCTTACACTGCATGCACTGCGTTGCGTTGTAATGCGTTGCTTGTCGTTTCTTTTTTGTGCGCTGAGTTGCAGTATGTTGATTGAATTGTTTGAGTGTGTACTGGCTTGCATGGATTGTGCAGTCACTGCCGTTACCTTGCTTTGTTCTGCATAGGTGTACCATTTCATTGTGGGGGGTCCACGTTGGAATCGTTTCTGATAGTGCAATGCGTTGCTCAGTAAATTGGGCATCTCGGCCACCTTGTGCCTGTTGGTGGCCAGCTTGGGCAATCTGGAGCAATTTCGGAGCCAACTAGGGCCATCTTAAACCCTCTAACGCCTCGCGCGATCCCCAGGAATTTGAAAGGGAGTAAACGAAAACCTTTCTTAGAGGGGGAAGACGGAGGTATTTTGGAACAGTTGGCACTCTACACCACTTGCGCCCAGAGGGTTGGTGGGATTCTAACAGATTGTCCCTTGCATGGCGGAGAAATTGCGCACGGTCAGGAGAGGAGTTGCCCAGGTGTCGCCAATTGTCTGCCGGCTCCTCAACCCATCACGATATGATATTTATTATTCCTTCTCATTACCGTTCTTTGCCTTCGAATCATTCCCAGTCCGCCTTATTCTCGTTCTCTCCTCCTTGCTCGCGCCGCAGACTGGCAACGATGAAGAGGCCGGACAACATCGGCCACGCTTCTTCCTCATCTTCATCCTCCTCTTCCTCTCGCTCGTTCTCTCCCGTGCTTTCGCACGAAGACGAAATCGTACCCTTGTCACGCCTCCTCCTCCTCCTCATCCTCATCCTCCTCCTCCTCCTTCTCCTCCTTCTCTTCCTCCGTCTTATACGCGGTCCTCGTGCTCCCGGTCCTCAGCCCCAGTGCCGAGCGACACCTCCCGAGCTGGGACGACGATTTTTTCGGGGCGCGCGGCCGTCCTTGGGGAGCCGAGAGGCCGACGGCCTAGGCAGACCCAAGTGGGAAGGGGTAGCGAGCTTGCGAGGGAGGCCGCAGGCATGCAAGTGGCCGATGCCCCCCCAAAGCTCAGCATCCGCACTGGGCCGCTCATGAGCGGACCGCTGCCCCAGTGGCGAGCGACACCTCCCGAGCTGGACCGGCGACGTACTCGGGGCACACAGCCGTCCTTGGGGAGCTTGGAGGCCGTGGGCAGGGGCAGACCCGAAAGGGAGGGTGTAGCGAACTTGTGTGGGTCGCCCATGGGCGGGTTGCAGCCCCAGCGCAGAGCGACATCTCCCGAGCTGGACGGGCTGGTGACCCGTCGAGCTGCGTCATGGTCACCTACAACCCTATCTCCTGGGCGACGGCCGTCCAGTTTTTGGAGTGGGCCACAGAGCACTATGGCAAGGAGTTTGATGTTTTTTTCCAGGAGCATCGGCAGTCGGCAGACAACCTCGCAGGCCCCAAGATGTTCGCGTACCGCGTGGGCTACCACATGTCCATCGCAGTGGCGGCGGTGACGGGATCTTCGGAGGAGGCCGCGTCAGGAGGCGTCGCCGTCATGACGAGGCGGCATTGGGGGGCGGCTGACTTGCATCACGATATCACTTCCCACCGTGTTTTTGCACAGCGGGTTCAGCTCTCTGGCATGATGCAGGCGCTGCCTATCTCAGTCTATGGCCGCACCAAGTTCGGCCTCACTGGGGGGAACATCCAGTTGCTGCACCAGGTGGCCGAAGTGGTCTCCAGCGCTCTGATCCCCTGCGTAATCGCGGGGTACTGGAACATCGATGCGACCGCGCTCTGGGGCTCAGGCTGGACCGAACACATTGGCGCGTCGATCTTGAGGCCTGAAGAGCCTGCGTGCAATTGCCGCTGCTAGGACTTTTTTGTAGCGAGCAGTTACTTAGATTTTTACGTGCGCCATGTCGCGGCTTGGCTAGACACGCCGTCTGGCCCGCATGCAGTCGTCACCATTTCGTTCAAAGGCCTCGCCGGCAGGGCGAAGGTCTGGAAGCGAGTGGCCCCGTCTCGTTCTTCGCTGTTGGACCTGGAAAGGGGCATCCCCGAGCTCGCAGATCCCTGGTCCTGGCCAGATGTTCCAGGCACGTCTACGAACGAAGCTGCGGCGGCTTGGCTCAATTCCGCGGAGGAAGTGCTCTACCTCAGGAAAGAATATCCCCACGGTCGTGACAGTGGTGCGGGCGTTCAGCAGGTTGCAGGCTGGCGCTGGTTCCTCTGGACGCGGCCTGGAGCCAGGACATGCATCAGCGGTCGAACCCGACGACCCAGGGATGGCTATCGCTTCGCCGGATGGCCATACTTTATATGAAAAGCACAAGTGCGCCCAACAAGTTACGACGGCGGGCCGCTGCGTGCGACAGGCTTTATCCAGAAGCGCATGGCGCTGACCTCCGGCCACTCACCTCTCGCTCGTACTTTGACTTGCTGGGCTCGGAAGTCCAGCGCGGCATAGCGGTGGGCCTGTTGCAGAGCGAAGTCGGTCACCGCTTCGCCCGAGAGGCTGCCGAGGCTCGGGAAGGGTGGTTTCCTTGGGCCCAGAGGGCGGTCGAGGCTCGAGGTCGAGTGGCGCGTCGTTTCTCCTGGGGCCCCAACGGGCCTCCGCAGGGCGTGGTCGCGGACCCTGGGGCCGAGCTTCCCATCCCGTTGGTTGGGACGCGCTCCCACATGCGCTTCAAGACTGGCTGCCCACGCGGTGCAAGCCGTCTGGAGGGGAGGTGCACCCTCGGAGTGGGGACGTCGGAGGAGCGGAGGAGTCGCTGCCGCCGATCGCGGCGCGGGATGCGCTGGGAGCTGCGCGCGCGTCTGGGCCGCCCGCTGGCCCAGGCTGGGATGCTTTCCATCCCCGACTCCTGTTGCAGCTTCCTTTTCCTCTCGCGAGGGCGTTCGCCTCAATGCCGAATCGACGGGAATCGGGCGAAGAGGCGGGACCGACGCGGCTCGTCCTGGCGGTTTCTCTTGACGGGGCGACGGGGGGGGGATTAGGCCCATAGGGCTGCTCCCCCTGTGGGCCAGGATATGGAGTCGCATCCGCCAACGGGTCTGTGCCCGATGGGAGTCCACAGTGGACGCTGCCTTTTTCTGGCGCCTCAGTTCCTGCGGCCCGCGATAAAAGCGCCCGGGCCCACGACGCCCTCGAGGCTTTCGCCGGGGCCGAGGGCTTGGCTTCAGATGCCCTCTTTTTGGACCTGAAACGTTTTGACGAGAGCATCTCTCATGCTGAGCTGCTGGCCGCCGCCAAGCAGTCCTCCGTTCCGCTCCCACCCCTGAGGCCGATCTGCTGTTTATATAGAGCCCCAGGGCGGGTCTCGTGGCAAGGAGCGATCAGCCGCCTGACCATGCCCAACGCCGCGACAGCGGCAGGCTGCTCGCGCGCGACCACGTTCGCGCGCTTGCTCCTCTCGGCCACGCTTCGCACTGCAGCGTCGTCTTTCCGAGCGGCGCGCCTCGAAAGCGTGATCTATGATTTTTCGTCTGGTTCCATCGGATGGGAATCGGCAGTCTCTCGCGAGCTAGCCGCAAGTTTTAAGCTAGTTAGTGGCACTGCGCAGTTCACGGGTCTCCCGACTTCTTGGAACAGGGCTGGAACGCTCGCCTCGCCGCCCGAGCTTGCGAGGAAGCTGGCGCTGGAACGCAGGCTCCCCGAGGAATCCAGGGCCCAGGTCCACAGAGACCTGGGAGGACGCCACCGATGGCTCCAGGCGCAGGGCGACCGTGCCCCGTGCTGGATGTGTAGCGGCCCACGCCCGGTCCGTCCGCCCTGCCGCCTCGAAGGAGGTCGGCGCCAGAACGGCCGCGGCGCGTCGCGTTGGCCCCGCCGCCCGGGCCCCCTGTCGGGATGGGAAAAAGCACACAGGCACAATTAGTCGTCGATGTCCCCAGGAAAAGATGGGGAGATGTGGCAAGGGGAGGGCAAGACGAAGACCCAGCAGATATGGGGAAATGGGGGGAAGCCTGTTATCCGTGTCTATTTACTCGTGTGTCCCAGGGCCCCCTTCACTCCAGGAGGCCGACGTCCAAGGCCTCCCAGGCGGCAAGCTAGAGTCCCTCGGGGCGGCGGCGGGAGAGGCGGAGGGCTGCCGGCCCAGGGGCGTCCTCCCTCGTGTTCGCCTCGATGGGCGCGCGCGGAGGTCGGAGGAGAGGCCCCCCCCTGGTGCAGCCGTCAGCGGGCGCGCTCCAGACTCGCGCGCGCAGACTCGGATCTGGCACGCGTCCTGACGCGGTGCTCGAGTCTTTGTTTGAGAAGGGTGCTCGGACTGTCCTCGAGCCGGAGCCGCGGGCGCATGTGCGAGACCCTGTGTCTGCTCTCATCCTCGCGTGCGGATGCAGTGCTGTCTGCTCACACGGGGCCTGGAAAATCTTGGGAGCCTTCGGGCCGCGGCTGGGACCTCAGCGAGATTTCCCCCGGGTTCCTGGCCGAGCGGGCCCGCATCGTTGCCCGCGTCACCTCCGACCGTCAGGTTCTCGCCCGAGTAGGTCTCAGTTGGGCTTGGGGGGCCTCGGTTTTTGTGAGGCCCCTGCTCCCCTACTGGAGGCCGAGCCCCGAAGGCGTCGAAGGGGGAGGTCGCGGTGGCGGTGGGGGCGGTTGGGGGGTTCGGGAGCAACGATCCCTCAGGAGCCTGGTCATTGGTTCGCACTGGTGCCAACATCGCCTGGCCCAGCACGACAGTGACCTGTCGGAGGACGGCCTTCTGCGCGGCACCAAGGGCACCCTTTTTGACAGACATGTCGATTGTCCCGCTAGGGCAGCGTGGAGGAGGGATGATATTCCCCCAGAGGTTGCCCAGGCGGCATCTTTCCTGGCCTCGGGGCCCATAGTGCTTGAAGAAAGCTTTGCAAGAGGCCTCCTCTCTGACCCTGGCCAGGCGTTTGCAAGGAAGCCTTGGGGCCTGCCCATAGAGTTTCGAGTCGAAGGTTTGTCGTCACCGTTGGTGTTCCAGGGAGACCATGTTGTTTTGCGACCGCTCGGGGTTCGACTTTGAGTTTCCGCCCATTCGAGTGGCTGGCTGGGCCATCTATGACGCCAGCCGCACCTTCTTGGCTGGCTGGCACGGTTCGGTTTTGCCGCACTTCTTGCTGGGCTTGGCCGCTAGGGGCGGAGAGGATTTCGCGGTTCTCATGGCGCCAGGCATTTCGCAGGCTCGCTCACGTTTTACACAGACTGCGTTGGCACGCTCGCTTGTTGTCGCAGTCCAGAAGTAGGGCGCAGGCCGCAACGCCCGAGGTCATGTGTGGGCCCTGGCCCATGGAGCTGGAGGCCTTGAGGGCATGCAAGCGAAGAAGGTGCCTGCACATGCCACCGCCTACGACCGCGTTCGAGCAGGAAGGTTATCACAAGATTGACGCCCTAGCCAAGCAGGGAGCAGCGCTGGCCCGCCACACCGAGGCAGATCGCCTCCTCCTTGGTATGTTTGTTGGCCCTCGCCAAATCCGCCCTCAAGCTCATGGCCCGCGCAGAGGCGCACTATGGCGACCAGGAAGTGTTGGACAACCTTGGGGCCCAAGCGCTGACCATGGTGTTTTTGGAGGCCCCTTCGGGTACGAGGCCATGGAAGGGGGCGTTTGAGGATCAGGGCCCCGCCAAGGGCGGAAGATACGCCGCCCTTGGACGGTCCTGCCCACGACCCTCTTGGCCCAGAGCTCCAGGATCTAGCGCCGCCCTGGAATGTCGGGGGCCGCTGTGATCTCGACGGGGGCAGGGCTCTTTAGCATCCTTTTTTGCACCACTTGCGGCGAATACGCCAGAAATTCCAAATCCTCGCACGGCCTCAAAGACCGCTTTCTCGGTCAAGAGCTCTCCCTGCAAGGTGCAGGGAAGAAAAAATCGGACGCGTTCGCTTGGCTCGTGCACCCAAACAGAGCCCATAAGTTTGGCCAGCACAGATCTCTTGGGGGCCTCGCTCGTCGCCTCTCTGGTTGTCGGTGGGGTGGTGTGCAATGGGAGGGGGAGGAGGAGGAGGAGGAGGAGGAGGAGGAGGAGGAGGAGGAGGAGGAAGAGGAGGAGGAGGAGGAGGAGGAGGAGGAGGAAGCGAAGGAGGCGGAGGAGGCGGAGAAGCACAGGGCTAAGAGGCAGTGACGTTCCCAGGTTTGCGGGCCAGCCCGTCCTCTGCCTCTCGGAGGTCCGCCAATGGTTTGGTTTGAACGAAGAGCGGGCTCGGCAGCTCGGCCGACTGGTCCAGCGGCGCGGCCCCGACCCGCTCGACAGTCGAAATTCGGTCTAACGGTTTTTACCTGGGCAAGCAGTTGTCGCGGGCCCCTGGCTGGGATGGCGCCCCCCCGCCAGGGTGACCACAAGTTCCTCTCCGATGGTGTTCGCCCGAGGCTTCTCCGAGGCCAGGACCCTCAACTCTCGCTCCCCCCCTCCTCCAGGAGCGTCCAGTCCTCCTCCTCGTCGGTTTGCTCGTCCTCCGCCCTCGCCTGTTGCATCACCGTCACCGGCGCGCGCAAACCCCCCTCCCAAGACGGGCGGGGGGGGGAAGCCTGGCGGAGGCGCCCGTGCGGCAGACGCTCTTCTTCTCGGCCACCTGGCCCGAGGAGGCCGCGCGCCCGGCGCCCCGCACGCCCTCTCGGCGCGCGGGACTTCCGCCGGAGGCACGGCCTTGGCCCCGTCGCGCCAGCACGCCCGTCGCACTCGAGGAGTAGCTGGAGGAGTAGCTGGAGTAGCTGGAGGAGGAGGAGGAGGAGGAGGAGGAGGAGGAGGAGCAGGAGGAGGAGGAGGAGGAGCAGGAGGAGTAGGAGGAGGAGGAGGAAGAGGAGGGAGGAGGGAGGAACGAGGAGGGAGGAGGGAGGAACGAGGAGGGAGGAGGGAGGAACGAGGAGGAGGAGGAGGAGGAGGAGGAGAAGGAGGAGGAGGAGGAAGAAGAAGAGAAGGAGAAACGGTGGATGGAGAAAGTGTCCACACGTGTCTCGACAAGACCTTGAGTTATTAAATTACGTCGGACCAACATGTACACCCACCTCCCCTAAATTAAAAATTGACGGGTTTTGGCGGTAGGCCAAAGGCCAGAGACAAAATGTGGACACTTCAATTTTGGTTTCAGGGGGGGAGGGGTGCGAAGCAAGAGCCGGATCCTAGTTTAAGTGGACCAGTGCTATGACCAGTTCTATGCCCAGTTCTATCCAGTTGTACCAGTTGTACCAGCTCCACGCACTTCTCCACGCAAAGGGAAGCCGCGGGGCTACCAGGGCGCGCCGTTGTTTGTTTGTGTTGTTTGGGCCCCTAGCTTCGTTCGATTAGCGTTGCCTTGCTTTGCGTTGCATGTCCGCGGTTCGCATTGCAGTGTGTTGAGTGCGCATCATCGCCACCATCACCGCTATCATCACACGTGCCGTCGTCAATTTCACGCGTGACCATTTGCGCTGCCTGGATTCGAATTGCATGTCCAGGGGTCCTATCATGGTCTCATCCATCTGGTCTTACGGCCCTCATCCACCTGGTCTTCAGGCCCTCCCTGACGTCCGCTGAGGTGGTTCGTCCGTTCGTTCGAGCTTCGATCCTCGCTTGAGATTCTTGACGCTTCGCGTATCCCCACCAGCTCCATCCCCGCCAGTCCGGCTTCCTTTCCGCGCAATACGCGGTTCTCTACGACGTTCGCGTCGTGACCCTGTGGCCATGGGCCGGGCCCACAGGTGCCCCACACTCGGGCCGGTCCGTTGCCCTTGCTCGGGAGTGGCGTTTCCCTGGATGCGCGCGCGGCGTCTCGGAGTGGTCCAGCCTTCCGCCGGACGCGGTGCTTCCATCCTTTCCGTCCCACCGAGCCCAGGCAGGTCTACGCCATCGTCATGGTACTGGCCTTTGGCGCCCCAGCCGGCGACAGGACCAGCGTGTACTTTGCCATCCCCCACTGCAGGATCAAGTGCACCTCGCGCCGTCACCTGAGTGGTCTAAAGCCGCAGCGCGTCCCCCACCATCATGTTTGTGAGGATCGCACGTGCAGGTCATTTTCCTGCTTTGGCACCTCCCATTGCGTGGGTTGTCGCCGCAGCGCGTAACACCGAATTCCCTGGCATTTTGCCCTGGGCTGCACGATGCCCGCGCTTCCCTGGGTGCCTGTTCAGCCAGCCAGCCCCGCCCGGCTGCCCCTGCTGCCGCCTGGTGAGCTGGCCCGGCCGGCTTGAGTAGCTCCCCGCAGCGAATTAGGTTCGCCCGTCGGCCCGGACGACTTCTTTTGCCGCCTGCGCGTTCGCTCGCGGCCGCGACCAAAAAAATGTATCCCCACCAGCCACTCGTGGGTAGGCGGCCTCGGGTGCTCGTGGTTCAGCCTGGGCATCCTTCCCCGGCCTCACCCTCGCGCCGCCCAGGCGTTGCACGTTCGAGGGCCGACCTGTTATGGTTGGATGACGGCCAAGACGTATGGGGTCGCCCTAACTACAGCCTGCGTTCAGTTCGCGTCAGTCGCCTCCTAGTCGGGTGGCTTCGGACTGCGCCTCCTCTTTACGGGATTTAGTGTGCGACTTCACTGGCGCCACCACTCGCACCCGCATGACCGTGGCGGGCATCGTGGGCCTCCTGTTGCCCCACCCTGGTCGCACCGTGGTGCTCTTGCGCGCCAATTTGGCTGCGCTTCAGCCTCTTTTGGCCAATTCACGCGCGCGCATCGCTTTACGTTGGTTGTTGGCCTTCGGCTCAAGCCACCCTGGCATCTACAGCCACAGCGGTTGCTTACGCTTTGCATTCAAGATTGGCCCCCGGCAGACCCTGGCAGTCGGTCACCCTGTCAGTCAGCACTTGCAGCCGTTGCACGTTTGCATTGCCGGGCAGTGTTGCATCCCCGCTCCCACTCCGGCGACTTCCTGGTCCCGTTCTGAGTGCCGGTGCTCGGCCTGCTTCTGTTTGGCGAATTAGAGTACTTCGCGCGGCCCGCCTGGACTTTGACACGCTGCTGTTGCGCTCTCGCTCGCGGCTGTTGACAAAAAGTATCCCCACCAGCAGCCTGCATCCCCCTCGCGCCGGCCCGCCCGCCGCGGCGCTGCCTGAGGTCGCCGGCCCGTCGGCGTTAGGTAATTCGGCTCTTGCGCGGCCCGCTCGGACTTGATTCGCCGCTGGCGCTCCCGCCTGCGGTTGCGACAAAAATGCACCCCCACCAACCCATCCAGAAACGATGCCCATGAGAGTTGACGGGGGGGGAGAGGAAGAGACACGCACAGTCAAACAGCGAGGGAGGCTTGAGCCGTCTTGGAGCGGTTTTGGAGTCTTGGGGCCGCTTGGAGCATCTTGGGAGCCATCTTGAGCCAGCTTGGGCTATCTGAGCCATCTTGGAGGTAATCTTGGGCTCTCTGAGGCCGCTCGGGGGCCTCTTGGGTGCATTTCGGGTGCCTTTTGGAGCCCTCTTGGAGCCCTCTTGGGTGTCGACTGGGACTATCGCTACTACGATACAAGAGAGCTGGAGCTGCGCTTCGCCTAAAGCGAAGCTTCTGGACGGGCTTCCCGGCCCCTTTTCAAATTTGGTAGCGGAGCTGGCCTATGGTGGTCAATGTTTGCTCTACTCCTCACCATCCACGGCGCTATCTTGGACTACTGACATCGTGGAACATCATGGCGTGGTGGGCTTACGCGGAGGAATGTACATAACTACGCACAAGCACAAGGACACTTGCAGTGCGACCTCTGCTCTCGCGGAGGACTCTCATTCGAGTCCTACATCTCTGCGCTACTACACTCCTGAAGTCCACCCACCTAGTCAAATTGGATTTTTTCGATGATACCATGCATGGCAACATGCGATATGATAACGATCCGCCTCCAACCCCACGCAGGCTTACAACAAAACACCACGAACCTCAGCCAGCAACATCCGACCACGACCCACGGGGCCATTGGATTGACATTACTATATTTGGTCTTATGTGGGTTGCCATCGGGCGTGTTGTGGGACACATGCGCGGCGGAGACGACACAAGAACAATCGGCCCCCACTGGGACCCGGCCGATCAAGCACCTTTCCGTGAATCAACGCGACCAGAGGCACTATGACGCCCTCCCAACAGGCTGCAGCACTGCAGCGTGGTTTGGGAGGCTTCGCACGGACCATATCCATGAGAGTCCCCCCAGCAGTTATCAATTCTGGCGTTAACATTGGTGGACGGCATTCCGATGGCGTCACCTACAGCACGTTTCCTCCTTAGCACGAAGTTTGAGAATTTAGCGGAGGAGCCCAACTTAACTCGGAAACGGCTCTCATCGATTTTCGAGTCCATGCGGGGGAACGGATGGACCAGACATTGGCACGTTTCGAGATAGCCCGTTATGATGCTGAAACAGCAGGCTTAAACATCCCCAATTTCCAAATCCTAATCGTCATTTTGTTCAGAGCCTTAGGAGTGGGGACGTCGCGTGCGCAACAACTCCTACAGCCACTCAACCACCAAATACCGGAGAATCAACAACAATTTGATCCTCCACGAACGCATGAGGTCATATGCTCACATCGCTGAGCGACCCCCTGGCAATATTGGTGGTATTTTTAGCCATGGTCACCGTCCCGGTACCTTTTCATGCTGAAGCCATTGCAGGGCAACCTGCTACAGACGTCTGGAATGACGATCCGCAACCAACGGATACCACCACACCATTGGCCCAAAATGGTGGCCCGGCTAGGGGGTCGCAAGACTCCTGGGCCAGATACCAGGGGCCGTCTACAACGGCGGCCCCCGCGCAAGCCACTACCCTTGTAGGCTCAGCGGGGCAACCCGTTGAGTCTGACTTCGACCGACACCGACGCGTCATCAGGCGACGAAACGACTGCCCCAGGCTACTCCGACATGCCCACGTATCTTACGGAAAAGCAGCAGGCTCAATGGCTGCTTCTAGGATATCAGAAGCCTAAACGCAGATGGAGACGGTTGATGAAGAAGCCAATTCGCAAGGTACGACGCACTATCCGATGGGCATTCAGGGGGGAGGGCAAGGGTCGAGGCAAGGGTAAAGGCAAACGACGGTGATTGCATGGCAGAGGTAAACTAGCGCACCTGGCATCTCTCACTGGACCACAGCATGAAGAACGAATTGCCCCGGGGCGCAGGCAGGGGCCGCAGGCGCACCTCAGAGAGGGGAAGAAGAACAAAAAAATGAAAGAATGAAGAAAGACAGGAAGAAAAAATGCGCCGGGGCAACCCGAAAGATGCAGACGGCAAAACCATGGAATGTGACATCTGCCATAGCGCGCAACATTTCCGCCGTGAATGCCCCCGACGCGATGGGAGAGGCAGGAGTGCATCAATACATTCGGCTCAAACCGACTCGGACATACAGCATGTCGATTCGGAAACGCCAGCGGCCGACCCTGCTGACAATTGCACTGCAGCCGTTAACTTCATGGATGCCGGGCATCTAAGCGCCAGCATGTCACTCGAGAGATACGCCGATGGGCTCTTGAAGAAGATCAACCTGGCAGACTGGCTAGGCATACCCATCGCGGGGCAACCTGCACACGTTCGCTGAGGATGTCCATGCACCCGCCGACGTAGATCCTGATATGGCGAGGGCACCCGCGGATTCTGAAGCCACAATTCCAGCGACCGAAGAGGAAATATAAATGATCCTTCATCCTCAGGCCATTGACAAACCGACAAACATGCAATCGTATGACGATGATCCTTCGCGGGGGAACCCGCGAGATGCTGGCGACCTTTCAGGGCGCATCCAGTACGAATTTGGACAAAGGGAAGGTCATCATGTCACGTTCGTGGCTCATGGGCGGTCTCCGAGACGACATGAGCGATCAACTAGCCGCCAAGTCTGGAGACGCGCGAATCGCTCAGACGACGACGAAGACGAGTGGGAAGCTGAGGACCGGCGCGCGCAGCGTCACGGTCGCGCCCGCAGCCACTCACGCGGGCGTTCGCGCGCGCCCCAGCGGCGCCCAGCGCCCTCGCCCTCCCGACGCGAGGGCCCCAAGAACCCCACCGAGGAAGGAGGGGCACGACATTCGCCACTGGCATTCACATTGCAATATTGAGCGGAAAGACAACGGCAAGATCGTCCGCACCAACAGAGGCAGGGGCACCAAGACGCCAGAGAACCTTCGACAACGGGACCTCAAGGGGTCCGTCATCAATGACCGGAAGGTATACCGGGGTTTTGTTTGCACTTGCGAACATGTTGCCGACCACAGACCTAGGTGCCCGATGCGGCGTCCATCAAGGAGCCCTAATTTCGGAAGAAACCCATGGGTCTGGCCCCATGGTGACGGTCTGGGTCGCAGCGTGGATCCGACCAATCATCCACCTGAAGACTGCTTGACTGAAGCTGACTACCAGCCGATTCCTGAGAAAGATATCGACAGGGTCGAACGAATATGAAGGCACCTTGCTCCGAATCATTACCCCAGGGTATATAATCGAGAGCATCTTGCGGGGTAGCCCGCTTCTTCCAAACAAGAAGGTGCTGGCCAGCCAGAAGGCGATGAAGGGGCTGGCAACCTGGTCCTTGCCAAAGCAGTGGGCCCACCAAAGCCGCCCCTTCCGGGTCTAACTCGCGCTGCCCCGACTCGGCCTGCACCTCTGACACGGACTATGCCCGCGACATTGACACAAAGATAGATGATCGTGACATGATGACAACAGAAGATATGGCTCTCTCCCCAGACAGGAAAATCGCGTACCATTCCAAAGGGGTAGGTTTGATAAAAATCTTGTTAAAAGAAAAAGAAGGGTTGCAGCTGATAAGTACGAGGTTGCAAAATATGGCCATGATCACGAACATGGCACTTAGCCTGTTCAGCCGATTGCCCCTGGCGCTGGGGGTCAGACTAGACAACCTCCAGCGGGGCACCCGCAACGGAACTGCCAAAAGGACTTCCTCCCAAATTGAAACCAGGAAGGAAGGTCGCTCCACCCCCATCCTCGCAATCTTCAAGCCCGCGCAGGTCGCTTGAATCCGACCAACTTGCGCCACCGCCCAAGCAGAAGAAGAGGACCAGTTCAGATGATGCCGATCCTGGCAGCGATAAGTCCCGCCGTTCTGCGGGGAAACCCGCAGAGAGACATCGCCCCAGGGGACCAGCAGCGGCCGCTGCAGCAGCGGCGTTTCAAGGCGACAGCGCGCCTACGCCAAAGGACCCCGCACGCCGGCGCGGCCCGACGCCTGGCGGGATTCACGGGGCAGGCCGGGCGCCATCACTGGAAGGATCATACAAGGAAGCCTCTTCATCAAAGGACGGCGCTAAGTTCAAGGCGTTGGAAACAACCTCGAAGGCATCGGGAGCGTCTCCCAGGATCAGTCAATACAAGCACTTTGACATTCGTGAGAAGGGCAAGGCATCTGGGAGCCCCAGCTCATCAGCAGCGCCGGCAGCGCCTGCTGTGTCTGAGCCAGAGAGGACGCATGGTGAACCAGCCGCTGCTCCAACGGGGCAACCCGCCGCGACTCTCGAAGCGCCTGAAGAATGCAGGCGATATTGGGAGCACCTGGGCACTGCCAACCAGATGAAGATCGACCCAGCGCACAGGCCCTTTTCTGACGACGGGTCTGACCGTTACGTCGCGGCGCAGTGCAACACCAAGCGCACTACTGCACACGCTGACGACGCGGCGCGCACGCGCCAGGTTCGCAACATTTTGCAGGGAGAACCTGCAATCAGTTATGCGTCCGAGAAGAAGTACCTGAGGGGGGTCCTCAAAGAAGGCGAACATCGACACAGCGGTACTGGACGACCAGGACAAGCGTGAGCGTTCGGAATGGCTCACCACCGCCACACGTCACAAGCCATCCTATCTCGTTCATCTTTCTGATAGGTTCGTCGCATCGGTCACTTCTCACGATGGGTGCCACGGCCGGGTAAAGCTCAAAGACTCATTAAAAATACTGGCCGCCCGAAGGATACGAGAGCTGGCACGAACGCCACCTGGCAACAGTCAGGAGGTGCCTTCGCAACCGCCACTGGGCCTATCAGGCGCCGGCGGTGTTGGACCTCTGCGGAATGCTTGGCCGCTCAGGCATGCAGAAGAACAGGCCCCAGGTTAAGCAGCTCAAATTCACTGGGCAGTCTCATCCGACGTACTTTTTGCGCCCAAGCTATGGGCATAGCAGCCCTGGCATAAGGCGCCCCGAGCCCCTGCACAAAAGGGTAGCTGACTTGACATCACCACGGGGCACCCTGCTACTTGATCCATGGTTCAGAATGGGTCAATATCCCAAACACACTCCATGTCGGGCTGTCATGCCGCGCCAATGAAACTGGCAATGGAAGGGGTAGACAACTTATTCACGGATGCCCATATTTACTTGGAGACAACAGAATCCAGTCAGGCCTGCGCATAGATTCCGAAGTATTGGTTATGGTAAGCCTCAAAAACCTACCTCGTGACAATATCGCAGCTTGGCGCTCCGCCAACGATATTATTATGACGGCAGGCCGGGAAGGCAGGATCCCGCCAAGCCACGTCGTCCAGCCCATAGGCATCTCGCCTAATAAGACTCAGTGTAGACATGATCGAGTTGGACAGGCGTGGGTCAGTCCTCTATACATCGAGGACAACAAGCGGGGCAACCTGCGTGCGAACAGTTGTCTTCCACAGTCCGTATACCAAATTGCATATGACGCATCCACGATGAGGAATTGGATGATACCCCAGACCCCCTACAACCCGAAGGCCCCCGAGCCAGCGCCCGTGCAAGGGGTCGAATGTACTGCCATATTCACGATGTATTAGGGGCACCATGCGGGGGCACCTGCAGGGGGGTCAGATGGATCATGGATTCAGGCCCAGAGCGCGGACTTGTCTGGTATGACATCTAATGGGATCACGCCCAATGACGGGTTGCATACAAACGACCCGCGGCGTGCCCAGGCAGAGCCTGCGTCAGCACCTGCAGGGCAACTTGCGTCGTTCGCACCCATGAGCAGGACAACCGTAGGCGGGAGCGCAGGAGCGCGCAGCCAGCCCGCTCATCAAAGCTCCTCTGCCTACCGTCACTTGACCCAGCTTGGACTGCAAACGGCTGATACCGCATGGCTTCAACAACGTATCGGGATGTTCGTCACGGACCAGGTTGGGTCCAACGATCAGCTTCATGTCCAACGAGTGCGCGACGATCGAGGCATGACCACCACCGAGCGGGCATGGGCCACTCAGGCACTGGTTGGATACGCCACTCTAGCGCTCGGTGAGCATCAAGACCTCGCGCTCCTACTCAAGGACGACGAACCCATCGGGAGATATATTTAGCGCGCCATCGTTCGGCATTGGAGGAGCATGGCCACACAATTTGCACAGGGTAACACACACGTCGGCACCGTCATGGGAATCACAGAGGCAGCTCAACGCGAAGCTCCACCCATGCAGGCAATCACCGTCATGCTCATGGGACGCGAGGAAAGGACGCGTCTCCAGGATTTCGAATCCGAAACACAGGAAGTACGCAAGCGCATTGCCTCATCCACCCTCCCCAGCATGCACGAGTGGGACATCCTTCTTGTCACCTTCATCTGGGACATTGCGACACAAGCTGGACGCGCGCGCCTACTCGATTTGTTTGGACGCCACCAACTCGACACCAGAGCAATCAACACAGCGGAAGCCTACTGGAGAGAGGCGTCGGTTGACACCATCGAGCTCGATTGCGCCAAGATGGGGGGAATAGTCATGGAACACCGAGCCGAAACAGGATGGCCCACACCCACACCACGGCCAGGCGGGCACATTGACCGCACGCCACAAAAGTTGATGGTGCAAAAGCTTGACGCCCAAGGAAATCTGCAGTACTCGGTCTTCAACGCAGACTCAGACAGAAGCCTCGAGGCCATTGAAGCTGCGCCCAGGATGGCAAGACTCAACAACAGACAACCGCGGGAGAAGCAGATGTCAACGGGACAAGAAGGGGCAACACAAGAGGACGACACAAGACCAACCGTCGATGCGGAACAGACTGCGAGAAACACCCATTGTCGCACAGGAACGATGGGCGGCGCTAGTCGCCAAACACCCGCCTGACTTCAACCGCGCTCAAGGGAGGCCGATGTTCCCAGCTGGACTTGTTAGGGAAGCTGCGAGGGAGCCCCCGGCAGACATGGTAGTCGATCCGGAATCCTTGCTTGGCGACGTAGACGCCGACACAGCTGCCACCGCTTTTGCCCTCCCGTCCGCACAGACCACGCAGCAAATCAGGCAAATGATAATATATTCAGACCAACCCAACGGGCCAAATATCACCCTTACGAGCCTACGCGCTGCGCAAACTGACACCATCTTCGAGACTATCATGGCCACCAATCGCAAGTGCACCGTTTTGGTCCTCACGATAGAAGGCTCCAACACACCGGGGGGCCCGATCCTGCTGAACTGCTCCCCATTGCCAACGCCCACTGGGGAGCCCGATCTGCCGCTCGTCGATCACATCGCCCCAGTTGGACGGCCTCTGGCCACTGGAAGGATGACCCCCCAAAATTTTCAGCCACTGGCCAGCCAAGCTGAATTTGGAGGGACTCCACTGAGAACTGTCATCCCTCCCGGGCCAAATGCACACTGGGGACGACATAACCACGACAGATCGAACGCTCTTCATGTCGTCGTTCCGGGAGCGGAAATGAGAAGGTCTGCGCGCAAATATCCCGTTGGGTCTATCATTTAACCAACGAAGACAGCAATTCGCTACAAGCTGCCTGAGCCACCTCCAGAATTTCGCCCCCAAAGGACGCCACACTGAAAAGGCAAGGACTGGAGGAGCTTTACCACCATGCAGTACGATGCTACACCGATCGACCTGACGGGGACGAGCGAAACGCCGAGACACAGTTAGCCTCACTCCACACAGGGATCGACTGGGTGGCCAGCGAGCACAGCTGGAACGTTGCCATAAATCCGCCTTCCACCCCCCTTGCGCACTCAGTCGTCTGCCAAGCAGCACGAACAGTGCACTACAGAGTGGACGCATGCACAAATAAGCTACTACTCATCAGAACGCCGGAAAGGATCGCTGCCGCACTGCTTGGCAGACTCTTTCAGGAGGCCCCGCAGACCTTGCCAGGCAGATCTTACCAGAATTGCAACTCCACCGCGGAGGCTGATCTTGACCGGGAAATGGGACGGCGGCCCTACGCTGAGCAGACTCACAGACCCTGAGTCTGGCTCCCACCTCAGATGGAACATCGCAAACGCTGGACAGCTAACACATGAACAAATCGTCGACGCCATCGAACACACAACGGGACAAGACACCGTCGAGCAGGTACAGTGCAGCTGCGCATACCATCCTGACCTCAAGTGCTATCAGCAGGTGTCACAGGTGCTCATCCGCGCTGCTGCCAGCGACACCATGGCTGGTGCCTTTTGGTGGGAATGCCTATCTCAGGACCGAGAGCTCTGAATATCGCATCTTTCCTGCCACGGCAGCCAGGGGCGGAGCGCACAGGGCGCCCCAGATGCCGCGAAACATACAAGAACACCTGGACCGAGCAAGAAACCACGAGACCAGCCAAACGCATCGTGCGGCTATCCACCCACAGGTTCTCGCCATTCAATCCATCGATCAACACGGAGTCCAAATCGGTCAGGAACAGCACCGGTACATGTGCAGCGACTTCGCACAACACAGCAGCGAACACAACGACCGCAGTCGCAGCCCGCGCGGTCAAGGTAGCCGCGCGTACACCACCTCCGTTGGCCAAAGCAACATACGACTTTTGACGCGGCCGTGGCCACCTACCTGCTACCCCGAATCCTCGAACGCCATGCAGTCCCCCCCCCCAAGATCACCGAAGACTGGCTGTCGGAGAACAGTAGACGCTTCCGGTCCTTCCTAGGCGACGGTCGGTGAAACGCCGCCTCCTCGCGGGAGACACGACAGTGTGTCCGCGCGACGAGTGGGGCTCAGCCTCTGTCCAGGGGAACTCGCAGTTCTCGCCATCGCAGCCGGCGGCAGCCTCACAGTCACCACAGCAGGTGAGCGCGCTGTGCTGCACTACACACTGCCCTCGTGGACCACCGTGGCCCTCCCTTCGGCAATGGAAAACCATTCGGCCAGCAACTCCAGTTTTCGCCCCCTCACCACCATGGAGGCCTGCCGGGCCATCGGCCCTGTGATCCCTGCATCCACCGAGACCCCACCCAACACGCCCACTCCCGTCCAGCTTGGACTCAGCCCCCCACCGACCCCTCAGCACGTCCAAAGTGACAATCAACGCATCGATACCCAGCTTTCCCATGAAAGAGGCCCCGCGCGCCCAGTCGTCTATCCCGCGCTCGCCGCCCTGCCCCCCAGCACCCGGCGACGATGCCCCCCCCCTCCTATATTTGCTTCTGCCCAGGAAGACGCCGTCGCAGCGGCTAGAGCCATTCTCAACCAATATGGGGTTACGCTCCTCGACCACCTAGCACATGACTTCGCCCGAGCAATTCTTGGACGCCTGGAGATAGAGGAAAAAAAGAGCCGCCGCAGGAAACTGGATACAGAGATACTGCTGGGACGTTTTCACCAGACCCTGGCTCGTTCAGCTGACTGGCCCCATGCGGCTCGAGAGACCATGTATACCATTTGCTTCAGGGCCACGAAATCCCTGACAATTTCGACAGGCAAGCACCGTTCCAGCAATGGCTTGCACCAGTTGGTAAGGTTGACCCGCAGTACACGTTCGATCCCTGTCTTAACTCCCCTGGAGCGCGGGGAGACCTTGCACTGGCCACGCCCCACCAGGTCGAGGCCAACGCAGACGAGGCCACTACGGCCCTCAACAACAGAATCAAAAGCGCTGGAGCTTCCGACCGACGATGCCCCGACCCAGGACGCGCACCCAGACGCAGGACTCAGGCAAGCGGCCCCTGCCAAGTCCCTGCCTCCGCGACTCAACCCGCGCAGCCGATTCAGTCAATCCCCACTCCCGACACACAGCCCCGACCTTCGCAACAGCAACCTGTCACTCCCGCACCGAGGACTCAGTCAAGCCCTGCCCCCGCCACGCAGCCCCGACCTTCCCAGCGGCAAGCTGTCACTCCCGCCGCTGCCTCCAGCGTGAGCGCCCCGACCTCTCCCGGAGACCATGCCATGGCGGACATCCTCCTCCCCGACGTCTCCCCCGCCACCCGCCTCACCCCCGCTGAACCCCATCCACTGCAAGGCGACCCACCCCCCTCCTCGCTTAACAATGGCACGCAAACCACCCCGCAACCCCCGGCTGCCACTCCCACCCACTCCAGCCGCCGAGGCCTCCCCTAACGGGAGTAACCCTGCCACCTCTGACCAGGTTCATTCCCCGGCGCCCAGCTCCCAGGCCTCAGGCTCCTCAGCACACGCGACACAGGGCACTGATCGAAGAAACAGACTGTTGCCACTCCCTGGCGCAGGCGAGATTGATCCTGAGAAAACACCCACTCGGCAGGGCCGGCGGAGTTCCAGATGGACTGAATCTCCATTACACCATCACCGAGTGGAACGCACTTCTCAAGAGCACGAAGCGTGACCTTGGCCATTTGACAGAGGAGGTCAAGACTCCGCAGTCCAAGGACAGAGTTGAGAACATCAACTTCTCAAAGGATTGGCAGACTGCCATGTCACTCCTCACCTGGGGAACCACGATCGGCCAACTCCGCGCACCAGCCAAGAAGCTTTTCGAGCAATCTCGGCTGAGTGAGGAAAGTTATGGCTCGCTTCTCAGTCATTGGAACGAAGCTCGCCTACCTGGACGGGGCGCGGGGGCGACCCACATTATCATAACTCCAAGCCGAACTTGGCGATTGACAGTACCTGTAGCATGCTTCGGAACAACCCTTACGACCCCGCCTCACCAGACAAGCCTTGCTCACTACTACCCTGGACGACCATCCAGGCGAATGTCTGCCAAACTGCTCTCAACACCGGGACGCCACGCAACGAGCATAGTGACTTTTTCACGCCCTTCTACGTGCAACAAGTCCTACAGTTGGAGGACAAGAACATCCCAACCGACAGGCCGCCACAACCAGCCCCCAACCCCCTCCGCTAAAAGCGCTGCCGCGACGTTCATAACGAGCAATATCAACCCCACCAACCATGATGCAACCCAACCAGAGATGCCGGTCACAGTCGCGGGCCCATAACCTAAAAGAGGCGCACAGCCGCCAAGCCCTGGTCAGCCGCGCGCAAGACGGGCGGCACATCATATTCCATCACCCGCGCCGAAAGCACCAGCGCGAACAACCCGGGCCCCAAGGGTGGCTCGCGCTAAATCAGCTGCCACACCGACTGAGGCGGATAAACGCGGGACGAGACGTCCTGCCTCAGTTTTGGTACAATATGTGCTCTCCAATGGCCAAAAAAGCTGCGCGACTAGCCAGCAGAGCGGCGTCAGCAAATGCACGTTCGGTGCGACAACGTCCCGCCAACGAGGTCGTCGAAGAACTCAGCTCTCCCCCGAATCCAAGCGATCTGCTCCAGCGCGCCTGGTCGAGACACGCCGACCCAACCACTGGAAGAGCACCAGCGACACCCGAGGACCCGATACTTGTCGCATACTCCCAGGCAGGCTTGAACTCACAGATGGTCATAGACGCCATTCATGACCTCGCCAGACAAGGGGTCATTGTAGCACACGACATCGGGGTACACGACGGCCGAGTGATTGGCGAGGTAACGCTGGCAGCGCAAGCTTCCACGGGCGACTTCCAACGACGACCTGACCCAACCATTCTCCACAATGGCCAGAACACAGGCGACCTCAGCGCTATACTAACCAATCAAGGAGGGCAACAGGGTCGCCCGCTGCAGTCGGTCTCTTTGTTTGACGGGTGCGGGGCAGCCAGGTGCGCAGTGGGGGACCTACTACATCGAATGGGACGCGCTGATCTCTTCCGCACCTCCAACCTCGTAGACACGGTGCCAGCATGGCACACAGGGTCACACAGCACTGGGAACGCCCTGAGACACGGGCACGGGACGGCGGACCGCCGCACCGAATCCTCGCCTCGGACGTGTGGGACCTCCGCAGGAGGACACCGGGTGCTGCGATGACGGCGAGTGTGGGAACATTTCGCCTCCACCCTGGAGCCCAACGCCCTCCTCCTGATCGTTGGGGGCAGCCCATGCAACAATTTGTCACGCGCAGGGTCTCGACGCGGCCAGGACGGCCTTGCCGGGGACAAGTCGGTCCACTTTTTCGCTATCCCCCTTGCGTGGTCCCTCGCCAAATGCTACTGCAACGACATCACCACACATGTGGTCTTTGAAAACGCGGGCTCCATGCGCAAACCACACCTTGAAGGTATACAGAGAGCCATGGGCGAGGTCCCAGAAGACTGGGTGGTCAGAATCGACGCGGGAAAATGGGTGGTCAGCCCGCGAGACAGGCTACGGTTTGGCTCCTTCCCTAGGTCCGACCTCGACCTTCATGTCCCAAGGCTTCCCTCCCCCTGGGACATCGAATGGGCCGTCCACTTTGAAGGCGCAGTGCCGACGTGGACCAGGTCTCGTGGGGACTCCAACGAGGCGCTACCAAGTTGCTTCCAGATGCATCCCAAACATCTGCTCTATCACTCCAACTGCAGCCAACCATGGCTTTGCATCCGGCTCACCGAAGTGCGCAGAAGGGCGCAAAACATCCTACGAGAGACCAACGCCAGCGCCACGCACAGAGAATGCGCAGAAGGCCTGAAACACGTTATCAGTGGGAAGGAGAGAGATGGACAACAGGAAGGGGAACAAGTAAGATTCTGGGGGCGATGGCTCACGCAAGAGGGTTGGAAACACGGGCTCTGAGTACCAATTCCCGAAGAAGGCGCATGAGCCACCGGGGTGCTGGACTACTACCGCGCGATGGGGCTAGCCAACCGAGAACTGCACGACGCCGCCGGCAATCACTCTGACCCCCGATCCTTCCAACAAAGGATCGTTGGGCTCCTGCGGGACGCATGCCTTGCAGCAGAGCCGAGATCACCGAACACCGAGCGCGCTCGACATCTAGGCGGGTTTTGACCGTGCTTTCGCATTTGCCACGCAGCACTGCAGGCTCGATCGGCTTGCCAGATCACCATTTCCAGATGATATACGACTTTTCGTTGAGGCTCGAACATCATTCCACCTCTCTGCCCACCAACGGTAATCCTCCCCTAAACAACTTGGGGCCCCCCCTCCCACTACGGGAGGCCTTGGTCCCCCGACGGAGCAGCGCTGGTGCCGGCTGCCCGCTGTCGCGCCTGGAGGCTGCGGCACGATCTTTCCACTCGCCTCCTCGCTCGCCATGTTGCCCCGGTACGCTCGCCACGCGCCCTCTGGGCCGCGCTCCACAGCGATCAGTGGCAGAACCCCACCTGGCGTGACCTCTACGCCGATTTCATTCTCGGCGATCTGCTCGCAGGTCTATAGAGAGCTCGTGACACCAGGAAACCACGCTTTGCATGCTGGAACGTTCGATACATACGACGCACCACTGCACACAAGAACCAAAGTAACATGCTGTCCTGACTCAAGTCACCATTCCGGAGGTTGACCTCACTGGCTTGATACAACCCATCGACTGGACGCGGCCTGCGGCTGCGGGGTTACTACCAGACCAACACGATCTCCACGACGGCGGCGACGAAGAAGTAGACACCCAGCCACATCTGCCTCAGCAGTCACAGAGAGATGACTTCACCCCGCCCTATCTGCCTGCTTTGGTTATGCTGGGGAGACTCATGCTCTCGTCGGGCCTGCAGCTTTGGTGGAAGCAGTGGAGCAGGAAACGTAAACAGACCAGTCCGGGAGCACTGCTCTCTCTAGCGGCTCGCGACACTGGTACACTGCAACCTGTTGCCCCCCTAGCCGATTGGTTAGAGCGCTCCGGCTAGGACGGAAGGGAGCTCACTCAGGCGCAAGCCAACTTGTGGCTCCGTAGATGGGACCTCGAGATGGCCCAGAAACGCGCCAGCGCCCTCACCCCGTCTGAAAGGGGACCAGATGCCGAGCGACAGCCCCTCGCAGCCCATTTCAAGACTGGCAGAGAAATGTTTCAGAAACTGCACAACGATACAGGCATCCTGGACAATGACTGCAAGTGGACCGAGAAGCACGCCGAAGTTGACCAAGTTTTGATCCATGACCACCCCTTCTGGATGACAGCCCCAGACCTTCCACCCTGCGCCGACGATCTTCTCGACAGCTACTTCAGGGACGGAAAGACCATGGCCCTTGACCGCGCGCCAACCCCTAGACGGGGGCGGCATGCTTCACCGGCACTTGCTCCTGCACGCAGCGCGAAAGGCGTGGACGGAGAGCCTTATGAAGTTTACCATGCAGGCGCAAGATTCATTGCCTGCCTGATTGCACAAGAGTGGTACGTCGCTGACCAGAGTCCACGCGACATTGCTGCCGTACTTGGTCCTTCGGTGGACTTTCTTGTGTGGATAGGAAAGAAACCGGGCGCTGAGCTACCAACTGACATGCGACCATTGCAGTTACCTACCAGCCTTCGGCGTCTCTTCGGAGCCACCTTAGCCTACCTGCTTGGACCCCAGATGGAGCCACTGCTCTCCCAGGATCAGGCGGTCAAAAAAAGGCGGACAATGCGGGCCGATCATCAGAACAGCCACAGAGCATCTCGGCCGAGACCCACACCCGGTGACCCCGCCACGCGACACTTGGGAAAGAATGCTCGGCAGACACTACACGGCAACAGAGGGGTACACAAAAGAATGCACGGCAGGCCGCACACCCGCACCGAGCACAGCAGTCATTTCTGCGACCAAAACAAAGCCTTCGAGCGCCTCTCCATGCAATGGATTGGCCAGTTGCTTCAACGGTGGGGCCTCCCCGCATGGATACGTCACGCGCTCACTGCCCTGGTTGCCGACCGTAGCGGGCAAATCAACAAAGGGAAATATCGCGGCCCCAAACGCAAGCTGATGCGCTCAGTGGGCATGGGAGGGACTGCGTCTCCTCTCTTATGGTGCATTGGCTACGACCCCATCATCACAGCCATCTCCGATGTCACCGGAGACAGCTGCCCCACCTTCGTGGACGACCTCGCCTCCCTCCTCCAGGATGCGACACAGACGCTCAGGGCTACGATAGCTTTTACATGGGCCTCGAGAGCTGCTGGGCTACTTGTCAACTGCCACACATGCTGCGGGGTTGAAGCGCAAGGGAATACAAGCGTACTAAGGCAGCTCCTTGACAGCACGCCTGTAGATCTGGAGCCAACACCGGGCGGCACGCCCGACTGCACACGGATCACCGAGCTCCCGGTCGGGCTACTCTGTCGGATCATCACAACCAGCCAGGGCGACACACACACACACACACACCTACTCCCCCTGGAAGACTGCATGCCGATGCAAATTCAAGACTGCCGTAGTACCCGCTGGCCACCACTCCTGGTGGAAACAAGTGCTCGACCATTCCCCGTTTGGCAGCAGCTGCGCGCGGCCAACGTGGCCATATCTTGGCGCATGCATCGCCTCGAGGAGTCTGGAAGGATCCATGCCACCACGCGGTCGTTTCACACCGGAGCAAGCCGCAGCGCTCATCCAAGGCACACGGCAAAAAGCTTTCTCCAAAATCCGCACTCGCAGCACCACCCTCCGCCTCGCCAACCGCTCCCCCACGCGCACTGATGCTGCCTGGAACTCGTACATTGCGTCCGTCACCCCGTACCCTGCGCACTACTCCTGACCAGATGACCGCATCGAGCGGGACCTCCGTGCGCAACTCCGGGTCAATTTCGGGATGGCCGGTGCCACTTGGGTCCACGATTTCATACTCACCGGGACTGGGATTCTCTTCCAGGTACTGGGATCACCCACATGTCCGGCCGCACTGGCGCGCGCGGCGGCAGCACGCGGGCACGTCACGAATGACATCTGCGGCCCTACACCAGCGCAGAGACGGGCTCGGCTCCGCTGGAATCGCACTGTAGGGTGGGCGCGGCACTACCCCTCACACTGTACGCCCCCTCGCCCTGGCTCTCGAGTAAAGACAGCAGGCAAGGCCGCTGCTATCATTCTACAGGTGCACGACAACCCAGCCCTCTGCCATGGCCAAAATGTTGCGCGGGCGGTTTACACTGCTGCCTGGCACCAGCTACACGGACTCCCGATGCCGAAATGGCTCAGGCAAACCAGCGCAGACCGCAGGTGGGCAGCCGGCATCGGTGTCGACTGGAATATACTTCACCACGCCCCCTCCTTCACGGCTGCGGTTCAAGTGCTCGGCTTCCTCTCCAGCGGGATGCCAGGATCAGCGAGACGAGGCGCCGCAGACAGACTCACGCACGTCCGCTGCAATTGCATTGCCACCAAACAGCACGCAGGATTTGGCACACCGCCAGCTCCCGACAACACGGCCACGCCTGGTGCCACAATTGCCTCAGAGAATGGTCCAACCAGATCGCCCTCTGGGCTGGGCTCCCGAATAAACTGCTACCGTCGGAGCTCCACCGGGCAGCGCACGCCATCAGGGGCGACAGAACCACCTGCCTTCAGATTCCGCTCGCCTCTGGCTCCTATCAGGTCTGTCCGCTGTGCGGCACCGGCGAGGCAACTACGGAACACCTGTGGACATGGCGCACAGCAGTCGCAATGGCCTGGGACCGGGCCAGGCAGGAGGGGGAGCCGCTGGATCTGGGAAGCGTTGTCATGACAACTGCGTCACATCAGCAGATGGCAGCTAGAGGGGTCCATCAGACCTCCTTTCGTTACTGCACCAATCGCACGCTCACCCCTCGAACACCACAGGAAGGTGCGAGGTTGATCGTACTTGGCTTTGAAATTCCTGATCACATGGAACAGGCCGAAGACTATGAAGATATGCCCCCACCAGCGCGTGAAGGCCAGGATGCTGAAACTGCAGTTTAGGCTCCTATGGAAGAGTACTGCGCTGCGTGTAACCCCAATCCCCTGCCTCACCACGCGATGCACAGCTCAGCTACTCCGCGCGCCAACCGCGCTGCAGAGCGGGCGGGAGGTGAAATCATCAGGCTGCCCGTCCTTGGCCGCGCAGTAGCCTCAGGCGAGCACCTCGCTACCCTGCATGCACATCATCACAGAGCGGGCTGGGTTTTACCCGGGCCTGGCTGGTTCCCATGCCCACGCACCGATCCCAGGCCTACAGCCGAGTGGACGCGCTGGTATTGTCGCCTGCGTGACACACGCGCCACCACACTCCATGCCGCGCAAGACCTCGAGCGGGGAGTAGAGGTCACTGTCAACCCCTCTCCCTTCCCTAACCCCGACTCCACCTTGTGGCCGTGCGAAGTCACCCTTGACGGCGGCGCGCGCACATTCGGTGACCACGAGGTCGCTGGAGGCGGCGCCACGCTTTGGTATCACAACCCATAGACTGGACGCCCCGACCTCGTCGGAATTGGCATTGTGGCCTTACCCTACTCCGATAGCGCACAAGCAGCCGAAGTGGCGGGATGCAGGGCAAAGCTATCACTTCTAAGCTTCACAGCGTGTCGCGGGCAAAGAGCACGCGTTGTCGGCGACAATCTCGGTGCCATCAGATACGGGGCAGGCGCAGCCAGGTACAGACGTCTCACGCTCTGCCGGCAAATTGAAACAGGCCTTCGTTCCGCTGAGGATACCGGGCGGGCGCTGACCTGGCAGGCCGCGCGAAGAAGTCTCAACAAAGCTGCTGACCGCCCTGCCACTGCCACACTGGGCGTCTTCTGGGCCCACAAGCTGCACGAAGCTTGCCAAAATGCAACCGCCATCCTCTCCCACCGCGCCTCCGCCGCCCCTCCTCTTCCTCCCCTTGTCCTGTCTCACAGGTGGACCTCCTGGACACTGCAGGCACTGCAGCCGCGGTGGACGCACTGGAACGCCCGTAAGCCGTTTCGGCTCAGGGGGCGCGCGGTCGCCCCCCCCCCCCGCCCGCCGCCGCCTTGGCCAGCGATAGCCCACCGGGATCGCGCCTACACTGCCCTCTCCATTGCTGCATTGCTTCTAAAGATGCAGCGGTTAGCTGCCACAACGGGCATGACAACTGAGGCAGCATGGGGCAGCAGCGGGAATGCACATGTCTCGGCTCGCTTTCTGGCGCTGGGGCCGCACGACCCAAGTGGGCCGCAGCGGGGCACCGACGCTGGACAGCCCATGTTCGAGCTCCATTACATGCCGACGATGGCTTGGGGACACACGCAGACATGGGGATGGCTGCGCGAGCCCTGCCAGATGCACGCGTGGGATAAAGCGCACTTCTGCGGAGATCAACACAGGGCAATGACCACCAAACAATGGAAGGACGGCTGGCCAGATTCGAGTCAGTTCGATTCCGCTGGGAATCTGTGGACGCGCACCATCGGCACATGCACGGAGAGGGTCACCGGGCACCACATCACACGCCTCAAGTGGGATCAATGGGAGCCCGAGTGGAGGGCCGCGCCAGCCGACTGGGCGGAACGGGAACCACCGAGTCCTTGGATTCCGATGTGCCGCGGCCAGGAAATTGTCTCCCCACCAGACTGGGACGACGCCCCACTCCTCTACCCCACGACCTACCAGGAGTCCACGGCTATGCCGCCACTGAGAGTTAACCGGGAACAAAGATCAAGTCCGCCCACTAAACAGCGCCTGGGCCCCTGGAGCACCGGCGCACGCCCGAACACGGAGCGCCGGGGCACCGAGCGAACCCGAAATATCGACCGCCGACGACGCCGCTCGCAACGAGAAGGCAGCGCAAGCAATGGCACCACCAGGGCCTTCCGGCGATGCCTTGCCAGTCGCCCCCCCCTCAGGAAGAGGCCGCCTCGGCGCTCGGCACTGGCAGCCCAGGTGGCGCTGCGAGCGCAGCTGGCCCTAGTCCCCACGGCGCACCTGGCGCTGTTCCCAGCCGGCCAGTCCCCCGGACACAGGGCAGCTCAGGAAAACCAAGTGCGCCGTCCAATCCTTTCACCACACTGGGCGTCACAAGCAACGAGGAGCCGGAGACCACGGTTATTATGGGACGCGGACGGGACGCCGCTATTGTTATCAAGAAGATTTACCGTTTCCAGTGGAATCACGGTAGACAGGCGATCATTCCCTCAATTCCCATCGGAAGGGCCCCCAGTGGAGTCAGTCACTCTGCCCAACACTTGGGCAACTGACGTCAACGAACACGTCACCAGACTCGCCCCGATGAGGCAAGTTGAAATGCGTGCCAATTTCGACCCAGACTACGACGGAAAGACCAGGACTCGTTGGGACTTGAAAGCCAAGCGCACCTGCGCCTTAGACGCCTGCCTGGAACTGGTGACACCAGCGAGGCGACACTGGTTCATTCAGAATTACAAACTGGAGGACTGGATCGAAGAGAGCGAAGCCACGGACTACTACGTGGTCAGCTGGAACACCGAGTGGCAGCTGACAGCAGACTGCGGGGAGGAAGGAGTACGAGCGTGCTGCCGTCACACAAAGGACCCAACACCGACGAAATCGCCTATCTCCGCGCGGTCTTCCCGCGCTTCCCCGGGCGGGTCATCCCGGACGACAAGCGGGGGCTCCATCCGCATCAATGGCGCGTCTACCCATCCAATGGCATTCTGGTCAAGCACGACAAGGTCAACGGGCCACTACACAACACTTCTGTAGCGCCCCTGCCTGAAAAGACAGGCGCGACTCGCTACCGCGTCGACATCGCGCCCGGTGCGATCCAGCACGAAAAGGTCACAGCCGCCCTGACGAACATGTACCACTCCAACGTACACCGGACGATCTATGGGGGACCACGCTTGCTGCGTTGCCATACACGCTAGCTTTTGCGACAGACGACAACAAGAAGAAACGAAGTTCCAACGACACCTACAGGAACGCACTAAGCGGACACTTTCTGCGCCTCCGAAGTCGTGCAACGCTCGGAGGCGAGTTGCTCGATCCTGACCATTTTGGCGACCCGGTGAGCAGGCCGGACGCGTTGGAACCGATCACGGACGATGAATAGACGAACACCCAGGCTCGGTGTGGCAGCGCGCCAACAACGCGCCCGCAGAAGACACCATCGAAAGGGCCGTTGCAGCGCATGACCTCACCGATGACCACACGCAGGCACTCCGCTCATCCGTCAAACATCTCATCACGGCGGCACAATGCCCACCTGGTACAGGGAAAGCACGTTTCGCGCCGCACTAGCCAGGCTTTGGGCACATGTCGCGGGACTCGGTTCAATTGTTCTCGCCGTCGTTGGCTCCAACACAGCAGCAGACCAAACAGTCGTCGCCCTCGAAACAGCACGCAGAGAGGGCCGCCTCGAAAACTCACCGCAATACCCGAGCTGCGCTGAACGACTTGCAGAGGACGAACGCATTGCACATCCTGACGCTCACAAGTTGTCCGCCCCCAGTCACTATCGACGCGCATGGAACACCGAGCCCAACAGGTCCAACAAGAGTACGAGCTGGCGGAAGTCCAAAGACGACCCCAGCAGCAAATGCAGCATTACCATCGCGACCCACGCAGGCTCCCGGAGGCTCGACCAGCCCAACGCACCCAGGGTGATTCTCGGAATCATCGACGAGGCGGGCCAGGTCAACGAGGTCTCTGCTGCCATCTCCATCGGCATCATGGTCGACTGTGGAGCCCACATCGTTCTCGTGGGCGATCCCAAGCAGCTCCCGCCAACAGCACAGTCCCGGCACGCAGAATACTTGGGGCTACAAGTTTCCTCTTTCGGGAAAATTCAAGACCCCCTGGGCGAGGACAGCCCTGCCACAGTACTTCTCACAAAGTGCTCCAGGTGCCACCCCGACGCCCTTGGCTTCTCCAGGTTCGCTTACTACGAAAAGAAGATCGCGTCAGGCCTCGTCACGCCATTACAGAACCGCCCCATTGTCAACGGGCTTCCGTGGGTCAGGCACCGCCCACTGGACAACGAGCGACTGGAGTCTGTCGCCAAAAAGCTGGGAGAAGGCGTGGACGAATTCAGTGGCGAGATCAGCGACCTACACACCGAGGGGGCGATGCCTGGAGACGCCCACTGCGTGCTCATGATCGACAATCCACATGCGGACATCACCTCCAATGCCAAGAGCAGCTACGCCAACCTCCACGAGGCTGCCACATGCCTTGAAGTAGTTCGCGCGCTTGGCCCCGCCATGCTAAACTCTGGACTAACCGTCAAAGTGATCGCCCCCTACGCTGCGCAGCGGACCGCACTGTGCGGCGGGCGGCCACAGGGCGAGAGCGGTTTCTGGAAGAACGCCGCGCTGGCTGAATCGAAGCAGGGTAAGAAAAACCAAAGCATCACAGCGGCTTCAGATCCAAATCCACCAGGGCTGTCACCCACCCCCTTCTCCCCATTTTATTCCCAACCACGCGCGGTTAGCGCGCGCACCCGCTCTGCTCCTCCTGCCGGCGCCTCCGGCCTGGGCGCTGACTGCCCACTCGATGGCCCCCCGACAGCCGGGTTGGCACTTTCGGTCAAGGGATTGGCCGAAACGTTCCTTGACCTGATGGGGACTGGTCAGCTCTCCCTCTCCACTAGTGACGCCAGTCAGGGAGGAGAAGCTGCCATAGTCATCTACCTTACCACGCGCTCCAACGGGCCCTACGACTGGGGTTTCCTTGACACGCCAAACAGGACCAACGTCGCCCTGACCAGAGCTAAACTGTTCGTGGTCCTCATCGGAGACCGGCGGATGTTCAAGGTTGCGACCGAGTCTGCTCTTCGGACCCTCGCCGGACACGGCGCGGCGGTAGACTTCTGGGTGAGACCTGCCTCCACTGAGCCTTGGGAGGAGCGCAACAGGGGACGGGGGCCCTTTAGCCCACTAGCTCACTAGGATGCAACCGTTAAAATCGGGACCGCCATACCGGGCAGCAACCCACCCGCAACAACACGGGGCGCTGCACCCAGCTTCCAGAAGCAGAAGATTAAAATGCGAGGGGATCAGGTCAAAGGTTTCGTCTACAGCATCGAGAAGGGTTTAAATGGGGAGCCCTGGCGAAGCAGCTCATCAACTCGCTGAGAGCGCTCCTGGCCTCACCCGCTCTCTTCCCTGTCCTCTACCTTATTTCTGGCCTTCACCCGCGCGCCCTCAGCCCTGCACGACATCTCAACGATCCCAATCTTTACAACAGGAAGGTGTGGAGCCACAAAGGGTGCATCTATGATGTTACGGTTGGAATTGACGCTAGCAGTCTGACATACAACATTCTCTGGGCGCGCACGATGCGCGCGGTCGGGCTTGGCCACAAGTGGGGCGACTGCAGCAGCTCGCCCCCGGTGGCCAACCTGCCTGAAAGGCCAGAAGGCTGCCTACAGAAGCGCGCATCCAAGGACTGTCGGGGCTCGCCAGCTGGCATGGACAAGCAGCTACCCACAGCATGGAGTGCCACGACGACACAGCGTCCAATGCACCAACTTCATCCAGGGATGGACGGCCTGGAAAACATCATCAAAGGCGACCACATGCCTACTGACCCCACCGCGCGTGCTCAGACATGCACGGCCCTCGCGATGATGACGCTAGCGCTTCGGGAACCAAGGGCGCGTCTCTTCCCGTTCTCCGAACAAGAAGGGACAGGGAATATCGTGGAGGCCGCCCTGGGCATATGCGAACCTGGCAGCTGTACCGGCACCACATCCGTTGCATGGGACCTTCATTTCTGGACGCTGTTTGGTCTGACATGGAAGATGTCCAGTCACGACTACCAGAACCTGCATCGGAGATTTACCGACGCGCGAAGACACGTGAGCTTGTTTACAAAAGGATCAGCCACCACCACGATGTCTCGAAACAAGCAGAACGTCCGTCAGCGTGAGAAGAATGCAAGCGTTCTGACTTCCACATCAAAGGGATCCTGCCGGTGATCGACCAGCTCATGGAACCACTCCAAGTACCGCTGGCTCCTACGGATGGCCAGCCTGACAACGAGACATCCAGCTGCACCATCTGCTGGCTCTACAAATCCACCACAGGGAATCACAAGCATCTCGGGCGCACGACGGACCAGAAGCTGCAATATGCGGGCGCAGGGCGAGCGATGGACCAGAAGGACCTTCTCATACCTGAACCCCCATACAGCGAAACCTGGCGCCACAATGACACCGACAAGGCTTCGAACACGAGACCGGCGCTTCTCGCCGCCGCAGAACACTGCCAGCTTCTACTGCGACGAGCGCCAGAGAGGCCCCTCCACAAACATCGACGGCACCTGGGAGGACAACGATATGCGTCAACGTCTGGCTACGGCAAGGTTTGCAGGGTGGCACGAGGGACTCAACTGCCGTCGGCTGTGCACTGGGTGCTGGGTGGAGAGCCTCAAGAAGCAAGGTGCTGACGCCCCCACAGGCGACTCGATGCGCGAAAAGCTGGCCAACCTCCGGAATAACATGCCCAACACGACCGCAGCCTTCAGTCTGACGCCGCCTGTGCACCTCCCGACCGGGCTTGCCAAAATCGCAGACCCAAGAACAGAGGTTCTGTGGGCGGGGATGCCGGGGCCAGGATGCCAGGGCCAGGTGGGGGCCAGGTGGGGGGCATCGGTCGGTGTAGAGCGAGAAATCGCAAGGTGGGAAGTCCCAAGAGCAGAGGTTCTGCGGGTGACGACGCCGGGGCCTGGCGGGCCAGGTGGGGGGCATCGGCCGGTTTGGGGCGAGAAATCGCGAGGTGGGGGGTCCCGAGATCAAAGGTGCCAGGCGGGGGCCAGGCGCGAAAAATCTGTCGGTTCGGGGTGGCAAATCGCGGGGTGAGAGGTCCCAGACAAAGGTTTTGCGGGCGAGGGCGCCAGGGCGAGGTGGGGGCGAGGCGGGG
>CAUYUJ010021204.1:10000-21622 GCA_963575745.1 Prorocentrum cordatum | reverse complement strand
CCCCCCTTGCCCCCCCCCCGTTCCCGTCGCCACCCCCCTCCCCCCCTGTCCACGCCCCCCAGGGTAGCCCCCCGGGCCTTGGAGAACCGCCGAGGCACTCTTGGCCGAGGCCTAGAAACAAAACCAGGCCAGGCCCCAGAAATCGTCGTCGTCGTCGTCCCCCTCCTCAGCTTTCTTCCTGGATCCTCCTAAACCCCTCCTGGAGGAAGGAGGCGAGGGCCCCCTGTCCTTCGCAGCTCCCCTGTGCAAGAGCCAGGGCACGCGTGCCACTTGTTTCCAAACGGAGGGGATAATTTCCAACCCAACTTAAATTTCCAACTCAAGTAGAATTCCCAGCAGAACATAAAATGTCAACTTAGTATGTGTGTATTGAAATAATGCATCGAACACAATATTCGACACATGCAGTTATGAAATCACATGCCTGGGAGTGCGTGCGTTGCGTGGCACGGCGGATATGAATTGCTACTCACATGCAAAACCTTCTCGCGTGTGTCGGTCGCCTCGGTTCTGCCCGCTGCCCCACCCCCCTTTCCGCCGATACGCTCGCAACCGAAGCGTCGAGGCCCTGGCGTCCCCAACCTCCTCGACCTGTGTCGCGCGACGGCGCCCCGGGCCGCCATGGTGCGGAGCATGGCGTCAGCCCCGCGCCCGCAGGCTTGCTATGTTGTGACCTTCCCCCATTCGTTCCCCACGCTCCCAATCGCCATCGTCGTTGTCTTCCCCCGCCTCCATCTCCTCCTCCGCCTCATCATCCGTCTCGCTTTCCTCCTCCGTGTCCTATCCCTCTTCATCGTCATCTTCCTCCTCCTCATCGTCTTCTTCCTCCCCCTCCCCCATCGGCCCGTTGCCGCAGGCCCAGCGGCAGAGCAGGCTTGCGGTCTCCAGCAAGCCGCTGGAGCCCTCTGCCGCCGAGGCCCCTGCCGCTGGCCCCCCTGATGTTGCTGCTGAGCCCCCTGCCGCCGAGGCCCTATTCAACCTCGCCCTACATCCCCCCATCATCTCGCCCGTCCGTCCGTCGCCCCGAAAGCCCGTCTTCTTTCTCATATGATCCCCATCCTCCTCCTCCTCATCTTCCTCCTCCTCCTTCACAATTACTCAATATGAAAATACTCTCCCTCTTCCCCTGATGGCGCCCGGGCGATGGCCGCGCACCCCCCGCGCATTTTTTTTTTCACGCACAGGATCCCCGGGAAATCCCGGGAAACGACTCTCGCTGAGGCGCCGGCGCCATTTTTTCCCAAAATGCTGCTCTCGTTGAGGCGCCGGCCTCATTTCTGTTCCCGAATCGTTCCGAATCGTGCTCCCGCTGCAGCGTGGGCTTCATTTTCGGATCGGTGTTTGGCCTCCGTCGTTCAGGATGGCGTTCTCGCCCCAGCGCGGGCCTTTTTCTCGCGCGCCCATCCGCCCGCCACCACCGCGCCGCACCGCCACCACCACCACCACCACCACACACCACCACAGCACCAGTACCAACACCACCACCACCAGCACCACCACCACCACCACCAGCACCACCACCACCACCATCACCACCACCACCACCACCACCACCACTACCACCACCACCACCACCACGACAACCACGCACACACGCACGCACGCACGCACGTGCACCACCACCCACTACGCACGCGCGCGCGGAGCCACAGGTCCGCTACGACACGCGTCCGCGGATAGAGAAAATCAGCGCCACGGTAAGGGATGGGAGGGAGGGGTAGGACGTCAGATATGACGCGAGCGCACCTAGCTTGTTCCTCCTCCCCCTCCCCCCCCCCCCTCCCCCCCCCCCCCCCACCCTCGCCCCCCCCCCCCCCATCCTCCCCCTCCTGCTCCGACGGCGCCTGCTCCGCAACAGCCAATCGCCATCGCCGATAGCGCAGGCGGTGAAGGAGCGAGCGAGGAGGCGGCGACCCAGGCTGACGAATCGAAGGCATGCCGAGGACGACGACGAGGAACGAATGTCCGGCTGATGGGCCCAGAGGAATATGAGGAGGATGAGGGGGACGAGGCATCGAAGGTTGCGGAGGGAAGGATGGCTAGAGGGAGGGAGGGATAGCGAGGACGAGGAGGATGACGGTGAGGCGGAGGAGGAGGCGGGGATAAGGATGAGGATGACCAGGATGAGGACGATAAGGAGGAGGAGGATTGACAGGGCCCATCGGCAGCCCAGGCTGCAGAGCTTCCAGACCAGCATCCGTTGGAGGCACGGACGCCGCGGGGCGCGCGCGGGTGGGTTAGGGGAAGAGGTCGAGGAGGACGACGCGGGCGAGTTGGGCGAGTAGGGCAGGGCGGCGAGGAAAAGGACATGGCCGACGGTAAGGATGCGAAGCCCACGATGATTAGGGGGGGGGCGGGGGAGGAAAATTATGATGATAACGGTGATGCGGCGGAGGAGGAGGAGGGGGAAGAGGAAGAGGAAGAGGAAGAGGAAGAGACAGGCGTGACATGGCATGACAGGACAGACCAGGTCAGGCCATATATACACCCCAAAACGCGTGTCCAGTTTGCGGTAAGTCTCCAGTTAGTTTCCAGTCAGTTTCCAGTCAGTTTCCAGTTCCAGTCAGTTTCCAGTCAGCTTCCGCTTCCAATCAATTTCCAGTTCCAGTCAGTTTCCAGCAAGTTTCCAGCCAGTGTCCAGTCATACCCCCCCCCCCCCGCGCGCCCAGACGATGGCTGCAGCTGCTGCGCAGGCTCGCGACCGGCCCAGGGGTCGCCCGCCGCCGCAGGGATGAGGAGGAGGAGGAGGAGAAGGATGAATGGGGGGGGGGGGGGCGAGGAGGAGGCGGAAGACGAGGGGGGGGAGAAGGAGGAGGCGGAGGAGGGGGCGGGGATGAGGCGGACGAGGCGGACGCGGAGGAGGAGGAGGAGGAGGAGGAGGAGGGAGGGGGGGGCGAGGATGAGGTGGGGCAACGATCGCTAGCAGGGCCACCGTCCCCCCATCCTCATCGCATGTTTCTTCCCCCCGATCCTCCTCGCCATCCTCCTCCTCCCATCCTCCTCATGCCGACGATGATGGGCGTGGGCATGAGTGAGAGGACGATGATGATGGTGGTGGTGACGGTAACTATGCTGACGGGCGGCGGTGACGATCACGATTGCGATGGCCATCCGACGGTACGATCGATGACCAAGCTGGAGGGGCAAATGTGGGCCATAGCGAACGAGGTAGGATTGATGAGAAGATGGAGGGGGCAAGATGGAGTTGTCTCAGGTGCGGTGCTCGACCGTTTTGCGATGTCCATAGCCATTTTTGTGCACGAGCGCTCGCGGTGCCCAGCCCCGAGCGCTAGCATGGCGCCCAGGCGCAAGCCATCAGCATCGACGGTGCTGCAGCGTCTCATCGACGCCATGGGCAGCGTGATCACCAAGCCGAACTTTTTGGCGCACGGTACCAAGGAGAGGAAGTCGCCGCTGCGGCGGCCAGAGATCGAGCGACAGGCCAAGCTGATCAAGAAGACCGCCGTGGTGGCGCCGAGCCTGACGATTGCCACGGCGGATCTCATCGTGGTCCTCGGCACGTTGCTGAATGGGCGGCCATTCGACCTGACGGGCCAGGAACGCGAGGAGTGGCAGGAGGAGATGGCGCTGAGGCTGCGCACCATCCTTCGCCACTTGCAGCAGATGCGCATCAGGAAGGATAAGGCCCCGCAGTGGTTTCGAGTCTTAGGCATCCCGCCGCTGGCAGCTGGCGGTGCTGACGGTGACGACGGAGACGAGCCCGACGGCGGCGATGACGCTGCAGACGACGAGGAGGACTGCCCGCCCGACGACGAGGGCAACGACGAGGAGGGCGGCGAGGAGGAACCACGCGAGGTCGACGAAGAAGTGGACGCCGACGACGAGGCCGCCAAGTCCGCGCAGAAGACGCCCGTGGCGGCTGACTACACATACGGTTGCGACAACGCGCACAAGCTCGCGCGGCGCTTGCCAGCGGGCAGGACAGGAGCAGCACACCGCGAGTACGCCGTCGAGATGGCGCCGCCGCCGAAGCACACGTCCTCGTCCATGATGCTTGCGGTGATCGCAGGCGGCGTCAAGCGGCAGGTCCCGAGACGACGGTCGGCACCTTCTGCGCGAGCATGCACGACACCAAGACTGGCCCCAAGCATGGTCATGACACGTTCAGCGGCACTGACCAGAAGGGCAAGAAGGTGACCGTGGGCTTCAGGTGGGGCACGCCGAAAGGCAGACCGCGGCAGCGGTTTTGCACGATCACGGTCGACGGCGAGACTCAATTCACGCAGGTCAACGCGGAGCACTTCGTGTCCGACGACTCGCCGCTCCATGAGAAGGAGGCCGCAGCCGTGAGCTGGGCGAACATCATCGCGCAGAAGTACTGCAACGGCGAAGCCCAAAGCAGGAGGCCGCGAAGCTCAAAGCAGATTACATCGGCATCCGCACCGCAGAGGCGCTGTGCAAGAAGAGGCCCGCCGCCGCCGCTGCCGACAACATCCCAGTTCTCAAGGAGCCAGCTGCTGCGTCTGCTGCTGTTTCGACAGCGGTCGTCGCGGCAGAGCCGACCGACGCCGCGCCGTCTGGGAGCGCGCCGTCGGCGTCCGCGGCTCCAGCGCCCATGGCCCAGCAAGCGGATGCAGCGCCCGCGCCCCGGCAGGACATGACGGTCTGGAGTGAGTCGGAGTGATTGAGCCAGCTTGTCGATTGAGGGATGGGAGGGAGTTACAAGTTGAAAAGGGAGGTGGAACAGGGATATGGATATGGACATAGACACGGCAGCGGGGGGATAGAGTGAGAGGGCGACGGGGGGGGGGGTACGCACGCAGAGAAATAGAGAGAGAGGGAGGTATTGGGTGGGCGATGCGTTGTACACTAGGCGGGAAGGGGCGACGTGAATGGGAAGCTAGATTCAATGAGCGGGGCGACACGCTGGGGGGGAATGAGCTGCCGGCACGGAATTGCCGGTCGCTGCGATGCCCGGCGATGGCGCGAGATCGATCGGTCGCGACCGAAGGTCGCGATCGAGCCAGCCTGGCGACCCGTCACCCTCGCAGTCCAACCCCACCTCTCGCAGTTCTGTCTCAGATATGCCACCCTATCGTGCCCCCTAGCCCGAGCTCCTCTCACCTGTGCTTCGGTGTCGTGCAGGATCGGCACAGGCCAGGCATGCGCGCTTGAAACACCAGCCCAGTGCGGTCCGCCCTTCGCATTCTCTCTCTCTCTCTCTCTCTCTCTCTCTCTCTCTCTCTCTCTCTCTCTCTATCTCTTTCTCTCTCTCTCTCTCTCTCTCTCTCTCTCTCTCTCTCTATCTCTCTCGCGCCCCCTCTCTCTCGCCCACCCCCTTCGTCGAGCATGTCCCATCTTCCTCCCGCCCGCTCACCATACGATGCATCGTTGCCCGTGTCTCGCGAAGGTCCTCGACGCCACAATTCCCGCATGTGTTCCGCGCGCCTGGCCCTGCCGAATACCCCGCCCCCCCCCCCCCCCCCATTCAACGCCTACTCCTCATCATCTTCCTCCCTCCCACCACCTGCTGCTGTCCATCCTCCTCCTCCTCTCCATCCTCCTCCTCTTCCTCCTCCTCCTCCTCGTCCCCCAATTGTGACCTTGGTTGGATTTCGCGCCGCGCAGGATGGCACCATCGTTGAGTGGGTGGAGACGCAGAGGCGGCGGCTGAACCAGTGCCCGCCCGCTGCGCCCGAGGACCGCGCAAACCTGCGCTGCGTGGTGTTTGCACGGACGGAAGCAAGATGTTGAATCGGTCTGGAGTTGGGAGATAGCGCCCAATCGTTCTGGCGATAGGTTTAGGAGTTCCTCAGCGTGGGTCGGCAGGGGCCCCAGCGACGTCAGGAGTGCGTGCGCGCGCACTTGCATGTTGGTCTACATCCATTCTCGGGATGAACCTGGCAGCAGCGAGAGCACCTTCGAGAGCACGGTCCTGAAGGCGTTCCAGGAGAGGTGCCCGAGCTCGGCCCCTGGGGAAGTAGATGAGACACCGCTCGATGACACTCAGAAATCGAGACTCGAGAAAATCAAGGACGACGCTTTGGAGGCGCGCGCGGCAGAGGGGCCCCACGCGGTCGCCGAGGGGGTCATCAGCAAGCGCTTCATGAGAGAGATGGATGCGAACCCAGAGAAGAAGAACAGCTACGACAAGATGAGCAGGAAGGCGAAGCAGCAGGAGCGCGAGAACTGGGCCAAGCAGTCCTTCGCCAAGTACCAGGAGCGAACGTTATCACCATGGCTCATCTCCCCTGCTCTCGGGCCAAGAGCAGAGGGGATGATGGCGATTGACGGCAACGCTCGTATAGGAGAAGAAGTCTAAGATTACAGAGAGGTCGGAGCGGGAGACCACCCACGGCGAGTGGATGAACTACGAGCAGATCGCCGCTGCGCAAGGGGGTTGGGGTTCACCCGCAGCGCAGAGAGGTGCTATGAACATTTGCCTCGACGCCATCAGCAATGGTGGCAGATGGATCAGGATTAATCCTCGTTCAAAGCGTCTGGAGTTCAGGTACGTGCACGAGGCCGACGACGCCACCAATGGCACCACGTGGCAATCGATGAGGGTAGAGTTCAACGACGAGCAGCGCATGCCGCAAGCCAGTGGATCTGCAGCTGCACCATCTCCGACGCCAGCCTCGCCAGCTCCGACGCCAATCTCGCCGGCTCCGACGCCCGCCCAGACGGAACCTCCGACGCCAGCTCAGACGCCACAACCGACGCCATCACCACCCACACTTGCGACACCACCGACGCCAGTAGTGCCAATTGCGAAGCCGAAGGCGAAGGGAAAGGCCAAAGGTAAGTCCAGGAAAGTAACGACTCAGACTCCCATTGCCGCGAAGGGCCTGAAGAAGCGCGCCAGCGATTGCATGGCGAATGGCCTCGCGCAGATCTCCCAGGCGAAGAACCTACTGAAGCGCATGCGGACAGATGCGATGGCTTCGTCGAGCACCCCGCAGCTCAAAGAGAGGCTTGAGGCGATCATCTCGAAGACCGAGGCCGACCTTCAGGGTGATGAAATATTCAAGGCTGCGATGACGGAGGGCAAATCCCTGGCCATCCCGACCGAGCCGAACGACGTGAACAGGGCGTTGTCACGGTGCGCAGACCACGAGGGGAACTTGGAGAAGCTCGGCAGGGCAGTCAAGCGCATCCACGACTTCGAGGAGTTCAATGCGCAGCAGCTCTCGAGCCAGGAGTGATCCTGCATGTGCGTTCTTAGTTGCGGCGGCAGTGCGAACGCCCGTCATTAATATGATGGGGGGGAAGATTAGTTCTGGACAGGTGTGCTCAGAATGTGGAGGGGAGTTTGGATACTCTTGCGAAGTCTGTGCTGTGCTTTATCGTAGATCGTAGGGGCTGTGGTGTATCATCGGTCCTCTGCTGGCTTTGTCCCATCAGATTGGGCGACATCGATAATATGCGCCACTGCCACGTGGGCCGCCCGCAATCAAGCTCCATAGTAGCCATGTGACACTTTTAACACGCCTGCCTTCTACATCAGCTCGGCAAGAGGCTGGTGATTGTCGTTGGGGCGCCTCGTGCGCTGCTGATTGAAGAGTTTGAGGGAGCCCCGCCCCCTGGAATTGGTCCGAGAGGCTCGTCGCTCAGAACGTGTGGGGATCGTCTCTTCCAGGATGGCGTCCATCTCACACTTGACGATTCGGTGCCACGATATCTGAGGTTTGCCGTCGGGCATGCTGAATTTCTGGCGTGGTGTAACGGTTTCATGCGCCAAGAGCCTGTCCAGTTTGCGGTAAGTTTCCTGTCAGTCCCCAGTCAGTTTCCAGTCAGTTTCCAGAAATGGCGAATGCATCGAGAAATAGCAGGTAAGGTTCTGGGTTGTTTCCGGTAAGTTTCCAGTAAATGTCCAGTCAGTTTGGCTTGGTTTCGGCACTCTCGAGTTGTGTGTGTTTTTGTGTGTGGACGTGCGTTGCGATGGTCTCTCCTGCTTCCACGCTCGGAGATAGCGCAAGCGCATTGCAAACGAAAATCCTGAAACCTCCTGGGATCTGTCCTCCTCCTGCCACGTTCTTACACCTCCCCATCCCAGAAGTCATTACCCCTGGATGGATTGAGGGGAGAGCTGAGGGAGCAGGAGGAACTGAGGATGGATGGAGCAGAATGTCACTGCAGAAGTTTGCGCGACGGGCTAGAGGGATGGAGGAACAGGGAGAGAAGTGGGAAAGAGGACGGGGCACCGGAAAATTGAGGTGAAATGCGACGAACATGATCGAGAGGAACAGGGGATGGAGGGAGGGACGGGTCGCAAAGATGACGAGAGGGGGGCATTGGCCAGGAGGGGGGGATCGGCGACGAGACCGAGGGAAGGATGGGCGGAACTAGCAAGCTGGAGTGCTCTCTCGCCCCGTGCTCTCTCGCCCCGTGCTGCCACATCTCCGCCTCCGCCACGCCCACAGGCGCGCCCTCGCGCCCTCGCGCCGCCCCGCGCGTTGCAGCTCCTCTCGGTTTGATAATATCGCGGTCGAATCCGCCCCCCCCCCCCCCCCCCCCCTCAATGTGGAGATCATGCCATGAGGGGTGCTGCACTGAGGATGGATTACCAACTCCCTGGCCCCAAACCCACCGAACGCCTGCCCCTCCAACCCACCATCGCGCAACATATGACCACAAGGGGGTTGATATGCACACGTCGATGGGTCTCATTTTTATTGGCACCGCGTCAAAACACGAACACAATCTCATAACCAGCACCGTCACGAAATAACATACATACTAACTCACCACATCGTCACCCACATTCGTCATTGGCATGGTTATGACACTGTCAACAATCACCGCCATCATCATCATGATGATCATCATCATCAGCAGCAACATTATCATCATCATCATCATCACCATCGTCATCATCACCATCACCGTTGCTTATAGCCTGCCGTTTTGGCACAATGTGTTTGTGACTCCACTGTCCACATGACACGACGCCGACAGGCGTCGTGGGATCCAACCCCGCGACCTTCCAAGAGATTCAGCTGGGAAGAGTCAGAATGGCGACGTCAAGACGACGCCACAGCTCGCGTTCGCGAGGGGCGAGGTGCCGAACTCGCTGACCACCTACTGCTACAGTATGCTATGGGCACGATGACGGCAAAGAGCTTGTGCATCACTTGCTGGCTGGCCGCGCAGTCTGGTTCGTCAGGGGCTGATATGAAGAGGTTTGCGTTTCCACCAGGAAAGCCGGCGGGGACGCACAATCGACGCCTCAAGACTGTGCTACCGAAGTCGCCTGCGGCTCCTGATATGCGCATGCTAAAGCTTCCAATGCATACCAGAAACGTTCCCGACACCAAACTTGTGCCCTTCGCCCCCCCACGCGAGTTGCTGGAAGCTGAGCGCAATGCATTGCTTGCAACAAGTGGCGACATACCTCCGCCACCCGTTGCAGAGTGACGGAGAACTACAGGCAACATCCGCACCGCCATCGCGCAGATGACGACCGAACATGCTACCCTCTTGCCACATGCGTTGGCGGCGTCAAACTTACACGGGCCATTGGCCCGAGCCGTTCCGACAGTCTGACGCTGTTCACTATCTACAACTTACAGTCGAACAAGAGGCACTACATTGGTTGCGTGTCTAAGCGGGAGATGCGCAGATGTGGCTGCAGGGGGCGGCGCACGATATGGCCAATATTTTCTTTCATCAAGTGGAGCCTGTCCGCGGCCACGGACGGCCGCAGTCCGCTGACCACATGGACTGGCGAACCGTTCGCCGATGACTCAAAACTGGAAGCGTTGGCCCGCGAGTCGCCACTGTTGAATGCCAGATACACCCTTGTACAGATCATGGGCGACTGGAGCGAATATTGCTCGTCATTTGGTTTTGCACCCTGGAATGCAACACGCAGACCGTGCATCTTCTGTGCTGCTACGCAGTCAAGGAGCGGGGTGTCCAACATGCTTGCACATCAGTCGTTGCGGCTTGTGTCGCGTTTTTGTTAGGGGGGGGAGAGGTCAGACCTCGTCGCCGCGCCCGCGCAGGGGAAACCGCCATCGAAACAAAACCCTACCACAGCTCCGAAGCGCTGCGCACGTTCGACGCCAGGCCGCACGAGTCATCCGACACCGCGGGCGCGGTTGGGACGAGCCCACGTTGACATGCAACGATGAGTGTGCCTCGTGCGAGATTGCGGTCGACGTATCGGACGATTATGTAAGAACTTTGAGTATGAAAACTGGTGGCCTGCATTTTGACAGGCGGAAGAACGCCTCCGGCAGAATTCTCGCGCATCCAATCCCGACCCTGGGGCGTCGAAAAGGGGGCCGCCTTGATCCGTGCATGGGCCTTTTCGACGTAGGTAAATTTGAAACTGTCGAGCCGCCTATTCAAGTGAAGTTCTGGCACAGACGGGTCGACGACAGGGGCAGACAGCTTTGCTCTGCACTGCGGCGCAACCCAATTTTCTGCGACGAGCTCGGGGCCGTGCCAGATACCGCACTGCACGTCGACACCCCTCACACATTGTACTTGGGAGTGATGCGTCGGTATGTCCCAGCGGTTATCTGGTCGACAATAAACGACAACGTGTGGAACATCACTGGTGGACAAGATGTAATCAAGGGCGAATGCTGCGCCCGCATATTCAGTAACTATAAGGCCTGGCGCAGGGAGAACAACGTCGACTTAAGCTACCAACTGGGTCAGCGAACCCCAAAGATGATCGGGGCCCGCGATGCACCAGAACTAAAAACTAAAGCCGCAGAGACAGGGGCGTTAACGACGTGGGCCGTGGACGTCTGTCGCGCCAACAAGCACAAGATAGAGGGCGACACGCTAGAGACGCTAGAGGGTGCTGGTCAAGCGTTGATTGACTGTATGGACTTGATTCGTAGCGCTCCGCGTGTAGTGTCACGCGGAGGCTGTCAACGGTTGCTGGACTGTTGCATCCGCCACTTGACGTTGATGTCGGTGGCTGCGCCTGCATTTAAACCAACAGACCACCTGTTCGTGCATTTAACGTTGCGGATTCCCCGATACGGGAACCTCAGGTACTACTCAACGTTTCACGACGAATCGTTAAACTTGTGCGCGGCGAGGATCGCCAACGTATGCCATCGGCATGTCTGGGAGGAGTCGATTTTTAAATCGCCTCTGACTGCTACCGAATGTAGAGAAGAGTAGCGCATGGGCAGTTTTGCAAGCATCCTCACCGCACTCATCATTCGGAGGCGGGGGATATGATGATGGCGATGGCGAGTAGGCGGACGATGAGGAGGGGGGCGAAGATGACGAGGAGGAGGAGAATGAGGAGGAGGAGGGGATGCAGGGGAGGGACGTTGAGGAGGAGGAGAGGGAGGAGGGAGGAGGAGGGGAGGAGGAGGAGGAACACTGAGGAAATGGGGATACTGAGAGCCTGCCTGTGCAAATCTTGTCGCCGCGCGTTGCTCGCGCCATCCGAGTCTCTACGTGCTGATCTCATGCAGCGTCCGCAGCCCTTTCGGGCACGAGGGCATCGTGGCGTTGACCTTTGCCGATCGACGCTACTATGGCCAGCAAACGCAAGGCCGGCGCCCTCTCGTCTGCGGCAAACGCGGCGCGATGCGAGTCGCCCGAGCCCATTGATGCCGAGTGGCAGGACCCACGCATCACACACATATACAGACATGCACACATACCATACGCATGTAGGCCCAC
>CAUYUJ010021204.1:0-5000 GCA_963575745.1 Prorocentrum cordatum | reverse complement strand
CGCGCGCGCGTGCAGTCCGCCGCAGCCCACATGGAGCACAAAGGCTTCACCCCCCTGTCCGCAGCGTCTGCGGCGCTGTGGGCGGGGCGGGGGTGGGCCACGGTGGTCCCTCGACCGGTGCCCGCGCCGCCCACGGCGGCGCCGCCGGTGCCCTCGATGGCCTGGCAGGGCGCGGCGGCGGCGGAGCTGCTGCTCTGGGGAGGCCAGCGCGTCGCCGCCGCCGTCGCCAGGAGAATGAGAGAGGAGAGGGAAGAGAGGAGAGAGGAGAGAGGCAAAGGAGGAGAAGGAGGAGGAGGAGGAGGAGGAGGAGGAAGAGGAGAGGACGTGGAAGAGGAGGAGGAAGAGAAAGATGAGGAAGCAGATGAGGAGGAAGATGAGGAGGAAGACGAGGAGGAGGAAGAGGAGGAGGAGGAGGATGAGCAGGATGAGGAGCAAGAGGAGGAAGAGGAGGATGAGAAACCCGAGCCAATTGTTTTCGCCCTCGCCAGCAAACTCTCACATCCTGCTTGTCCCTTGACCTCCACTTTCCAACCGTTCTCCTTCTCGTCGTTCCTCCTCGTCCGCATCCCTCCTCCTCCTCCTCCTCCTCCTCCGCTCGCGTCGTCGCCGTCGCCGTCGCCAGGAGTTCCTCTCTGGGCGCATCGGGATTCACGTGCCCGCTGGATTCGCATCGGAAGTCACGCGCTCTCAGCCGCGTCATCGATGCGTCGTCGATGCGTCATCGATGACGTCATCGATGCGTCATCGATGACGCATCGATGACGCATTGACTATCATCGGTGCACCCCTGCCGCACTGCGGCGCACTCCTCACACGGATCGTAGACCCGACCGCCGTGGTTGCCTCTACGTGGGGGCTGGCTCCCCCTTGTACCGTCGTAGCCATTTTGGCTGCAGGGCGAGCTCGGCTCGCTTCACGTGCGCCGACGCGCACGCATGTCGGAGGGGGCGCGCGACAGGTGCGCCGACGCGTCGATCATCGCAGACGCGCTGCGAGCCTTCGTGGCCGAGGACTGGCTCACGTACGGGAGCAAGCCTGGCAAGGATAAGTTCAACGAGACGTGCATCGACGAAATCCATCGGCACGCGAAGGCTCGTCTTCGTCGTCGTCGTCGTCGTCGACGTCGTCGACGTGGCCGTCCGTCGCGTCGCCGTCGGAGGAGGGGGAGGGGGGCGGAGGATGGGCGAGGAGAAGGACGAGAATAGGAAGGATGAGGAGGAGGAGGAGGACGAGGAGGAGGAGGAGGAGGAGCAGGGAAGAGGAGAAGGAGGAGGAGGGGGAGGTGGAGGAGGAGGAGGAGGAGAAGGAGGAGGGGGAAGAGGAGGAGGAGGAGGAGGAGGAGGAACGATGATGACGACGACGATGACGTCAACGCCGAGTGGACGATAGACCGACCGACCGACTGGCTCCTCCTCCTCCTCCTCATTCTCCTGGTCCACCCTCCTCCTCCTCCTCCTCCTCCTCCTCGATTCTCATCCTCCTTATCCTCATCCCCTCTCCCTCTCTCTCCCTCCCTCTCCCTCCCCCCCTCCACTTCGTGACGGTGATGGCGACGACGGCTAGTTTGAGACCCGAGGCGATTGCGGCGCTCGAGGCGATCTCGCCAAATCTCAGCCTCACGAAGGAGGCGTGCCATCAGGCATTCAAGCAATCGGCGACGCTTCGCGTACCACCGCCAGCCCATCCAGAAACGATGCCGACGTGGGAGAGGGCAAGGAAGGGCAAGGGGTAAGGCAGGGTAAGGGGTAAGGCAGGGTAAGGGCCCACGGGGCACCCCCCACCTCTGGACTGACATCTCACGCCCATGGGACACACCCCCACCTCTGGATTCTCGAAGGGGGCGGGTGCGGAAGAGAAGTGTAACTTAACGCGCACTTGCGCCTGGATGGCGTGGCGGACTGATGGGCTCGATTGACAGCTTGAGCCGACTCTCTGACGGGCAGAAGGACGACTGGGCCGCCAAGCAGTCTCTCATGTTCTTCAGGGCATCGAACTAGAGCAGGAGAACGACGAGGAGGGGGATGATGATGAGGACGAGGAGGAGGGTGAGGATGAGGAGGGGGGCCAGGAGGAGGAGGAGGAAGACGAGGAGGAGGAGAAGGAGCAGAAGGAGGAGGAGGATGGGGGAGGGGGAGGGCGAGGAGGAGGAATGCGCGGAGGAGGAGGAAGAGGAGGAGGAGGAGGAGAACACTGAGGGAGAGGACGGGCACGCATGACTTGAGCCATGGACGAGGGTCGGGGGTGGGCCGAGCCAAGGACGAGGTTGGAAGACGACCAGGGCCGCGAACGCGCGGCGTCAACGCCCGCGATCGCTGATCCGACGATCGTCTTCCCCCCATCCTCTGCGCTGCGCGCCCCAGGCTCCGCAGCATGATGCGCCACCTCTACGACCCGTTGCGGCGCGAGCGCCAGGAGGGCGAGGTCCCGCAGTGGCTCAGCAAGCTTCGGGAGAAGCAAGGCATAGCGCGGGCGGCGCCCTCGACCAGGCCATCGCCCGCATCTGCGGCATCCGCCGCCTCTGACTACACGGTGACGTACGACGCGGCGTCGGGCACCGCCTTCAGGAAGGTCAAGGGCAAGAAGGCTGAGCCGACGAACGTGTTCGAGTGCAAGCCGACCGCCAAGGGTCACCATTTCATGACGGCGAAGTGGGGCGACGGCTACTCCTCGGAGATCTCGTCCTTGACCGTCGCCGCGTGGAGGAGCCGTGAGAAGCAGGCCGCCTCCAGCGGAAAGCGGTGCCTCAAGCTTTTCTCTGGGAAGATGGATGACGGCACGACGGTCTCGGCGGAGAAGAAGCAGCTTGACCCCAATAACCCTGGCGTGATAATAAAGGTGAACGGCCCCCAGAAGGTGCAGCTCAGCTTCAACTACGCGCCAGAGGCGGTGGCATGCGCTCAGGCCGTGGCGTGGGCCAAGGGCGCATTGGCTGGCAGGTGCGACTACGACAACGACCTGAAGCCGATGAAGGAGAAGCTTCAACGGTCACATGCCTCGCATGCCGCGACTGCAGGCTTGAAGCGTCCAGCTGCAAGCACCGCCATCGAGCACAAGAAGCCGCGGCCTGCCGCGGCCGCCCCGCTCGAGCAGGAGGGGGAGGGGTCCGGTGCCGAGGAGGGAGGCGAAGAGGAGCCACAAGCTGACCCTGATCGCGAAGTTGACCCTGATGCACCTCGCGAACGACCCCCTCGGTTGCTCGGCCCAGACTCGCCATCGCAGGAGAAGGGCGAGGACAGCAGCACCAGTGGCTCTGACAGCGACGGAGCGAACGAGGATGACGAGGAGGATGCCGAGAAGGGGGAGGCCATCAACAGTCCAGCCGCCGCCGCTGCGAGCACCTTGAAGAGGCCAGCTGCTGTGATTGCCGAGCAGAGCGTCGACGTCGCGCAGATTGTCGCGAAGAAGCCGTCGGCCAACGACGCGCCGCGTGCCGTTGCGCAATTGAGCTCGCCACAGTCTGGCCTGTTTTCTGCGTTTTCACGCTTCTCATCTAGTGCTGACCTGCGCGTGTGATGCAGCGAAGGCGCTGCCTTGCGACAGATGTCCGCAGCTCGGCCACGCCGCGTCGCTGTGGAGGAGGGCCTTCAAGAAGGGAACGAGCGAACATGAGAGATAAAGGAGGCAAAGAGGAGCAGGAGGAGGAGGATGGTGGAGATTGTGGGGGGGTGATGGTGATGATGATGACGATGATGATGATGATGATGATGATGATGATGATGATGATGAGGTGGAGGAGGGGGGGGGGGAGGGAGAGGAGGAGGAGAAGGAGGAGGAGGAGGCGGAGGAGGAGGAGGAGGAGGGACAGGAGGAGGAGAAGGACGCATGCGATGCCAGAGAAGACATCGAGATATTTGCACGAACTGCTCGGTACTGCAGCTAGGCGCTCGATTGCACTGGCGCGTGGCGAAAGGTGGCTCCGTGCGCCATCATCTCTCAATCCATCTTCCCCTCTTCCTCCTCCTCCTTCTCCTGCTCCTCCTCCCCCTGCTCCTCCTCCTCCTGATGCTCCTCCTCCTCCTTGTCGTCCTCCTCCTCCCCCCTTCCTCATCCCCCTCCTTCTCCTCCTCCACCTCCCCCGCGCTCTTATTGCCGCTTGGCGTCAGAATGGGGCGGGAGGTCGAGGTGGCGCGGGTTGCCATGGGGGGGGGGGGGGGGAGATGGGCGGCGCGGGAGGGGAGCCGAGGGATGGAGAGTGCGACGAGGGATGGATGGATGGAGGGAAGACGAAGGGAGGAGGTGGGAGCGCGGGGTAGAGAGGGAGGGGCGGGGCGCCTGCTCGTACTCGCTGAGCGGAAGGTCGAGCGACCTTAGTCGTCGAAAAGGTTCGTCGACGTCGTCGTCGTTGCCGCCGCGGTGGATGGGATGGGAGATGATGATGAGGAGGGGGGGGATGAGGAGGAGTATGAGTAGGAGGAGGAGGAAGAGGAGTAGTAGTAGTAGGAGGAGGAGGATGAGAAGGAGGAGGAGGAGGAGGAGGAGGAGGCTGAGCAGGAGCAGGAGCAGGAGCAGGATAAGGAAGAGGAGGAGGAGGCGGCAATCGATGACACAGCGCACGGGCACGTTCAGCCGCCCCCCCCCCCCCGCGCCGCAGGCGGAGCCGCTGCTGCAGCTGCCGAGGATACGCTGGAGGACAGCGCGCGCCAGTTCGGAGGCCGCGGGCCCGCCCCCTCCCCCTAGACCCCCTCTGAAACTCAACCTCATGGAGTTCGCTCTCCTCCTCCTCCTCCTCCTCCACCTCCTCCTCCTCCGCCGCGCCATCGTCCTCCTCCTCCTCCTCCTCCTCCTCCTCATCCGCCTCCTCCTTGAGGCGACTGCGGATCGCCCTCGTGGATGTTATTCCTCCTCTGCCTCCGGTTTCGCCTCCTCCTCCTCCTCCTCCTCCTCCTTCTCCTCCTCCCCCTCCCCCCTCCTCCTTCTCCTTCTTCCTCCTCCCCGTCCCCCTGCTGCTTCTCCTGGAGGCGACTGTGGGTCAGATGAGAAAGGGGGGGGGGGGGGGGGGG
>CAUYUJ010021203.1:129147-142943 GCA_963575745.1 Prorocentrum cordatum | reverse complement strand
CCTTGGCCGCCTGCCGCTGGGCCTTGTCAGGGAGGGGGTCCGAGTCGCGGATGCCTCGCTCCGCCATATGGACCTCTTGCTCTCCCGCCCAGCGCAGCACCTGAGTGACAAAGGAGCTGAGGGCCCGAATCTGCTTCTTGGCCTCACTCGTGGCCGGGTGGAGCTGGGCCCCTTTCTTGGCGAGCTCGTCTGCTCGGTCCGAGCCGAGCTTACAGAACGTGGTGGCGCGGCCCGCATCGACATCTCCCCAAGAGCAGTGGGCCTTCACCTTGGTGACCGAGGGCGGGCCTGCGTCATAAACTGAATGGACGCGGCTCCACAGGTGCGCACTGCGGGATCCTGCCTCACCGATCCGATCGGGTCTTGAAAGGCCGCGACCGTGGCAGCACAATCTATGAAGAAACGATGCTCACTGAGTGTGTCCACACACCCTGCGGCTGCCATCATGATGGCGAAATCTTCCCCGTCTCGCGCTGTCTGGAAGGGGCCTTGCTCGTACGGCACCGCCCCGTAACACCCCGAAACTAAACCACCGTCTTCGTCCCTGAATAAAAAAAAAAACCAACACCAATCCACCCTCCCCACCCCACCCCTTACTCCCCTCCTTTTTTTAAGTGTCCCCAACCCTCCCTCTCGATCTAGGTTTGTCTTCGGGTCCATGGCGGAGCCGTCGGAAAAAATATTCCCCGAGAGGGCCCCGCTGGCTGGCCGATTGACCCAAACAATGTGGGCCTGACCGCATTGCAACGGGGGTGGGACGAGCTCAAGAGGGGCGGGGAATATGCCAGCGGCAGCCTTCTCAAGGTCCTGACACCATTCCTCAAGCTGCCGCGCCTGCTGGCGCACCGAAGGGTCAAGGGACGCGCGGCGATCACCCTCGAACGCGTCGCAACAAAACCTACGATGGAACAACGTGCCTGGCGCACGTCTACATAACTTACAGAGTGGCGACTCCGCCAGCCCGTGGGCATGCAGTCGGGCCTGGGTCCAGTGACATTGCGACAGCAGGCTACGCACCGCCTCCTGATGGTGAGGCGTCCACAGGCACCTGCACGGTCCTTCGATGGCCTCTCTGATGGGGCCCCAGAAAATCGGCCTTAGCCAGACCTGGGAGGACGACCTGCTGCCCAGGGCGATAACATCTGAAACATAGGCGGCAGAGACCCTGGCCAGAGCAGCAACCTGCTTCGGGGCTAGCGCTAACAGATCGATGGTGGCCCCCCGTTCCGAGAGGAGGGTCTTGGCATCAATCACCTGCCAGCCTAGGGCCCTGACCGTCTGTACAAACACATGGGCTGGGGATTTCACGACAGTCCACGCGAACTTGGCAGCTTGTAGCTCTTCCAAAGCCCCACGAAGCGCCTGCTGGAGGAGCTGGAGAGAGGGTCTCCCGTCCCAGAGGGCCTGAGCCCAAAAAAGCACAACCTGGCTATGGTACAGGACCATGGGGTCCATCTTTAAACCAGCTGCAGACGAGTGTAGACGGAGCCCCAATGAGGCCGTGCCCTTCACCTTGTGAAGGCTATTCAGGGCTCCTCGCCGAAGGCCTCGAAGTTGAGCACCAGTGAGCCCAGTGACAGGAGCGCCCCATAGAGCCGTCGCTTGTGGCCCAGCACGCTGTACCCGATGAATGGCCGCAGTTCCTCTGAGGCGCCTAAGTCTCCAGCTCCTCTTGGCCCCCTTGAGCAGACGGGACTTACAGGTGGGGTTGCGACGCCTCCTAGCACACGTAGCATCCGATCCCAGGCTGCGGACCACCCCTTTCCTGGAGAAGCGGAGGCCCTGCCATCGATGCTCAAGACCCTTGGCAAGTCGGGCAGAGGATGCAATGAAGTGGCTCTTGTGGTCCGCCAAGACCAGTTCAAGACGACGGAAGCCTTTGGTCATTTTTACACCGACATCCCCAAGCTCCTTGGTCACGAACGCCTCGGAGCCTAGCGCCTGCACGTGGACATCGTCCACTACGTTCCGAACGTGCACCGCTGGGTGCTGCTGACTAATCGAATGCAGCAGCCTCTACAAGAGCGTACGCGCAAAGCTCGTTGCCAAGGTGCATCCCGCCAAGACCGTGCCTTCTGCATAGAATATATCACTTATGGCGTTCTGAAAACTAAGGGTCCGCGCTCCAGAATACACCCGACAAGCGATAAACACGAGTCTGAGATTCATGCCCGTCTCGCGAGCTTCCACCATGAGCTTATTATGCGAGATATACTCGTAAAATTTAGCCAAATCCGTGAACAAGGTAGCCACCTGGAAGTTATTCAGGCTAGAAACATACGAGTACATGTTATGCTCCCACCCAGCTCTGTCACAAGTTCGCCCCTTGGAACCCCAAAAGCAGGGAATATTGTGAGCCGCCTCCCAAGCTCGAGCGATGTCTTGCCGAAGCCTACCCCAGACACGGCACAAGCTGCATATCAATGCAATGGGCCGCAAACCGTCACTGTCGGGCTTACCGATAAACACGATGATCGACGGCCACTTGGTGGGGAGGGTAGGTTTGGCTTCCCACAGCAGTAGAACGTCTAGTAGTCGCAGCTGGAAGCTCTCATCCAAAAGTAGCCACGTACGTGGATTCACACAGTCCACCCCCAGCCCCACGTCGTGCCGAAACCTCTTGAGAGCCCCTCGAAGCTGCAGGAGATCTGGAGGTGGGAGGGTCGTGCTGAGGGCCTCCCGCTCCTGCTCGCTGCTGATGGACGTCTTACCGTTCTGCCAGAACTCGTCCCATTGGTCTTTGAGGCTCTGGATGGCCTGATCTCCCTGGAGCGGCAGCCCGTCGGGGCCAATCGGGTTCGGGGTGGGCCGGGTGTCCCGAGCAAAGCGATGCGCCGCTTTCCCTCCGCCAGCTACCGCATCACGAGCCCACGCTCTCCACCTCTGCCACCTGGCCTTTCCTTCCGCCTTCAGAACCCTCTGGGTGGTCAAATCCAGGTCCTCCAGAAACTGGCCAAACTCGTCACCCTGCTGCTGGCACGTTTCAACGATAGAAGGTAAGTCTTTCAGCGCACCAAGGTCAGGCCCTAACACAACTGGGTTGAGGCTGCGCAGGGCCTGGCACAGCCCATCGATGGCTGTCGCAAAGGTCTGGATGTCAGCCTTTTCCCACAGCTTGCTGATCTTATGCACAATGGTCTGGAGGGTACGCCACTCACGAGCCTTCGGCGAGGTCCCCTGGTCCCATTTCCTACTCAAAAGCGTAGCCAACTGCACCGACCTCGTCTGAAACCCTCCAGCACGGCCTCTGAAGGGGGTGTCCTCGCCGTCCACGAGGTCGAACATGCGACAACATTCGTCCTCCATATGCCCTAACCATTCGCTCCAGGTATCTTCCAGGGAGGCCTCCAAGGGAAGTTGAGTGGGTTCCCAAGACCAGTCGTGAGCACAGGGTTCGCGTTGGCATCCGATCGGCAACTTGGTGGGGAAAGGCTTCCACGTCACACGTACCTGCACAGGCAGTCGAAGTGAAAACCCTCGCAGCGTCAGCATCACTGGGGTGTGGGGCCCGCACGGCGCTGAGTGCAGCGCCCTGACGTCGACGACACTGGACGCCACACCTCGTGAGACAAGGAAAAAGTCCAGGCACCTGGCGGAGCCTGTCGCTGCAAACGTAGGCACCTTAGGGGCGATGATCGTCGCTCCCAGCAGCTGGCTCCACCGCTGGAGCCCCAGGTTACTCGGCTCCATGTTCAGGTCCCCTCCCAAGATCCAAGGGCGCCCACACCCTTGTAAGAAGGCTCCCAGGTCCTCCAGAAGTTCCAGGTTGTCTCCAGAGCATTCCTGACCCACATGCGAGTACAGCGATATCCACAAGAAGCCCGTGGGGATCATAGCATCGACATGCATGGCCGAGACCCTCCCAAGAGCAGAACGTCGGAGGCTCAGCTCACTGTCCAATAGCGGTCTGCATCGGATGTGCGAGGCTACCCCCGTCATGGTCCCCGCGCTCGTGGCCAACTGGTGATCTCCCGTCCGAACAGCAGGATTGAACGTGGCTTTAACCCCACGGAGGCTGGCCCATTTCTGGGCAGACCGAATCGAGGCTTCCTCCAGACGGGTCTCCTGGATGGCCCACCCGTGGGCCTTCTCCCCGCACTGCAGCTGCCATTCAAGAACTTCCTGGGCCGAGGACCAAGAGTTGGGGTTCAGGGTGACGAAACGCCAGTTGGTTTTATTGCGCTGCTGCCTGCGGCGCCGAGCCTCAGGCCGAGCAGGAGTCGCTGTCGTAGCGCTGCAGGTCGCGCTCAGGCTCGTCGTGGCCGAGGAAGAGGCTGGTGAAGTCAATGACTGAGCCTCCGCCGACTGTGCGCTGGCTGACTCGCTGGTCGACGCGGTCGGCTGACTCTGGCGATCTGTCGGCTGCTCGCGGGTGTCCATCCATGCGGCCGTGCTGCTCTGCGAGTCCACGTGGCGGTGGACCTCCTCGTCGTAGTCCTGGGCCGATGTCTCTCGCAGCTGCAAGAAGTATGCCCAGTAACGGCCCCGTGAGCGTGCCTGATCTGCCCACGATCCACTGCAGAAGTCTCTGGCCAAAATCATTCTGGCCTCCACATCATCTACGCCGTGAGCTGCCGCAGTCCTGGCCACCATAGACTGGAAGGCCGTTCCCGCCAGCACCCTGAACACGTACGGCACGCAGTAGTATCGCCAGTGTTGGCGAGCATTCAGCTCGTCGTGCACGGCTGGCTCTGGATAAAGCCAAGTGCTCGCCCATGCCCTCAGCAAAGCACGGAGGCGATGCCGCTCCGTGCGCTCTACTCGCTCTTCATCGGCCTCGAAGGTGTCGGCGGTGTCGTAGCACCTTGGATCGGCCATGTGGGAGTCACTGCCGTTGCGGTCTTGCACGTCTTGCAGAGTGTCCTGCTGCTGGTGGCAAGCTGCGTCAGCTCGGACCAGGCCCCAGTCGTCGTCGTCGGACTCGCTGAGGTCCACCAGGTCGCTGCTGCCGCGGTGGTCGAGGTCCCAGCCGTCGTCGCTGTCCGAGTCGGATGACGCCGATGCAGCCGACGACCAGGGCCCCTCGCAGCTGGTCGTGACGCTGGGCCGCTGACCAGGTGGCCCCGTGGGCGGCGCAGGCCCTGTTCGGTCAGAGCTCGCTATCCATCTTCTCAGAAACTCATGATCCGCGCGGTGAATCGAGACGGCCGCGAGCCACTGGCTGAACGTGAGAGTATCCAGCCATCGCAGATAGGCTGCCCTGCTGCGAGCGCCACTGCGCCAAGCCCTATCGCACAGGTCCTTGGCCATCTGCTCTGCCGCGGAGCCGCGCGCCTGCAGCGTCCTCTGGAACTTGGGGGCCCGCAACTGCTCAATGACGTAGTGCTCGCACCAGTCAAGGAAAGCTTCCTTCTCGTCGGCGGCCTCGCCGACCCTTACGTCGTGTATCCATCTCCTAGCCCATCGCTTGATTTCCCTCTCAATCTTCGGCGCTGGGCTGCTGCGAATAACTGTGCGCCGAGGGCGCCGCTGACCGTTGCTCAACTTCACGAGGTAGGGGATTGCATCAGACCGACGGTGGTTGCAGTCCCTAGGGACTCCTTCGGTAAACCCCAGATGCATATCTTCAGGAAGGGAGAGTGCGTCACCGCTGCAATCCTGCGGCCTGGCCCCAGCAGGCGAGGTAACTGCATTACTGACGCTGTACATGGTGAAGTTGTGGATGCAGGCGCCTTTCCTAGCTCTCGATGGAGAGGCCGACAAAACAGGGTACTGCATCTGGTCATAGCTCAGGCCCGTGCTAAAGGCCCGACTTTGCCGACCCCTTGGCCTTGGACGCCTGCTCCAGCTTGGCCTTAGCCGCTTGGACCGCCGAGCTGGCCTTCCTCGTCGTGGTAGGCTGCCCGCTCGAGGCCGGCTCAGCGGGCGCGGCGGCGGTCGCTGCCGCCGGTGTGGCCGCAGCCTCGGGAGCGGCCGCTGCTGCGGCTTCAGGAGCTGCTGGTGATGCTGCTGGCGGTGCAGCCGCGTCGGGGGCTCCGCCTGGGACTCCGCCTGGGGGCCCTTCTTCGCCGCTGTCGTTGGACTTCCTCTTCTTGGCCGAGAGCCGCTCCAAGTGCCGCTGCTGTTCCTGCCCCAGCGCGGCCGCCTTCTCGCGCAGCGGCCCGAACAGCTTGTCGAGCGCTGACTTGAACTCCGAGGTGAGCTGCTCCTTGCGCCTCGTCGCCTCGTCTCTGTCTTCTTGGGACACCACGTCGCCCAGGGTCTCCAGGCCGAACATGTTCCCATCGTCGAGCAGCAGATCCTCGCCGTCCAGGAGCTTCGAGAGGTTGATGCGCGTGGTGGCCTGCGCGGTGTCGGGCTGGTCCGCGTCGGCGATGCTGGTGTGCAACTTGCGCACGCAGGCCTGGTAGTGCGCTCTGGCTGCGTCCAGTTCCTCGCTGTGCTGTTCCACCTCGCGCTGGGCCTGCTCGACCTGTTCCTCCAGCTTCTCAAGCTTGCCGACCGACTTGCTGAGGATGGACTCGGCACGGTCCAGGCGGGCCTTCGCCAGCTCCAGGGACATGTCGTCGTCGAGCTTGCTCTTGCGGTGCTCGTCGAGCCGACGCTGGTAGCTCGCGGCAGCTTCGGCGTCGCCAGACTCGGAGAGGAGGGCGACCAGGCTGACCAAGCGCTGCTCCTCCCTGTCCACGCTGTCGCCGATGACCTCGGGCTTGAGGTCGAAGGCGACCTGCGGTGGGCCGCGACTGGGCCTGCGCTCGCGCGACTGGGCCCGCCTGGGCGGCTGCGCAGTGTGCCATGGCCGCCTGCCCGCAGCGCCGCCTGCACCAGCAGCAGAAGGAGGAGCAGGAGACCGAAGGGCACTACGCTGAGCCGGCCTGCTGGGCGGCCGCGGTGGGGCCTCTGAAGGAGAGAGAGGCCCTCGGCAGTGCTTGCACCACCGCCACCATGCCAGGTTCTTCCCGCAGCCGCAGCCTTCGCACTTGACCATCTGCTGGTCGCTCGAGGCCGCGCCATTCATCGGCACGAGGGGTCCTGGCTGCTGTGCGCTGTGATGATCACGCAGCAGGCCAGCCGCCTGCCCCAGACGTGCCAGGGTCCTGGCCCACGAGCGATGTCGGCGCTGGCGCCGATGGTCGGCTCCCTCCCGAGGCCGCGCCGTGGCCGAGAGGCAGCACTAGGAAGAATCGCGGTTCTATCCGAACGCGCGTGAGGTTAGCCTGGAAGGGGGGCGTACGGTCCCAGGTATGCCCCCTGCGCTCAGGCCAAAACCTTCCTCCTCCTCCCTCCTCCTCCTCCTCCTCCTCCTCCTCCTCCCTCCTCCTCCTCCTCCTCCTTCCTCCTCCTCCTCCTCTCCTCCTCCTCCTCCTCCCTCCTCCTCCTCCTCCTCCTCCTCCTCCTCCTCCTCCTCCTCCTCCTCCTCCTCCTCCTCCTCCTCACCCCCCTTCCCCGCGGGCCCCCAGGGATGGCCCGAAGAGGCCCTCCAAGGCCACCCCCTTGCTCCCAGAGGTATCTCTGTTCATCGTGGTTGCCCGTTTTATTTCACCGTATGTGTCAGATTCTTCCCTGCGTCCCTTCGTCTCTTCCTGTGCCCGCTGAACTTCGCGGGTGCCCCTTCGTCCCTATTCCCTTCGGCTCTCGTGGGCAACGTTTATGCACAGGCTGGTGGGGAAAAGCGAAGCGTGAAGAGTTTTTGAGACCATCCGACTGCCAACTGAAGTCTCAACATCTACGACCATGAGGTGGCGAAAGTCTAGTGTTGAGAAAAGAGAAATTTACCTGTAAAGAAATCTAAAATGCAGGTAAATGAGGAGGAGGAGGAGGAGGAGGAGGCGGAGGAGAAGGAGGGTGACGACGACAACGACGACGGCCCTCAGATCCCATGTCGCAGTTTTGCTCGTGACTTAGGCCCATTGACCCCTCGACCGCACCTAGGGAGCAGCTTATTCTGCACCGATGCTGCTCCCTAGCGGCTCCCTGGGGGGTTTGAGACAGGGCCCGCAAAAGACCCACGCCGGGGGGAAAAAAACGGCCGCCACGAACCTCCGTGACAAGGGTGGACGACGACGACCAAGACGACGACGACGACGACGACGACGACGACGACGACGTCGATGACGACGACCGCGATGATAATCCTCCTTCCCCCGAAGCCCGGATGAGGCCGCCGCCGCTGTGGCGGAGCCGCCCCGCGCCTAGCTCAAGCCAGGACCGCTGCAGCGCCTGAGCGGCGGCGCCCGCGGCCGTGGCGCGGCAGGGGGCCCGCCGTCGGCGACGAGCGGCACACGGCGAGCGAGGACGGCGGCGACACCCAGGGCGCCGGCGGAGGCGGCGGCGACGACGACGACGACGAAGACGACGACGGCGGCGGCGAAGACGACGACGGCGGCGACGACGAAGACGACGACGGCGGCTGCGACGGAGGCAGCGACGGCGGCGGCGACGCGGGGAGGGGGAGGGGGTCGAAAGGAGGGCGGCGAGGGGGGGGAGGAGGAGAGAGGGGGAGGAGGAAAAGGACAGAAAGGGCAACGGGATGCTCTTGGTTCGCCCTGCCGACGCACGCTTGGACATGCACTCTGGTGAAGAGACTGGACGGCGTCAACAAGAGACGCGGTACCCTCCCAACTTAGTTTGGGGAGAATGCTCGTCAGTCCAGGCTTCTCGTGTGCCCCCCCCCATCCACGGACTTCCGCACCAGGACCCTTCATCGCGCCCTGCGGGGCCAAAAGTCTATCAAGCAATAGGCACCGTCGACTGCCCGGGTGCCGGTCCAATGGCTGAACCTCTGGAAAGCCCAAACTGCGCCGTCGGGGGATATCCACATCCAGAGCTGCTGGAGCCCTGCCCTGGGTCCCCGAGGAGAAGCGGATGCAAATGTTTTCCCGCACCCAGGGGGCGGGCAAGCACCGATGTCCGCCGCTGCGCGGCGGGCTGGGCATCGGCGCACTTTTGCGGTGGACAAGTGGCAAGCGGTCAGGTCCGCACCAAGTGCTGCCAACTCCGTCCCGAGCTGGCGGCCCTTCGCCCTGGCCCCCCGCACCTGCCTCTCTCTGCGTGTGCGTGTGTGTGTGGGGGGGGGGGGCCCTGCCCGCCCCCCGCCCCCCGTCTCCTGCTCCAGCTGCTCCTCCCGCTGCTGCTCCTCGCCGTCCTCCTCCTCGATTCTCGAGGCTCGACGCTGGACGACCAGGGCCCAGGCTGTGCCGTGCTCCTGAAGCGGACAGTCGGTGGCGGTTGGGTCGCTGTGGTTGGCGTGGGCTTGGCGGGGATGCCACTGGACATTGGCGGCGCGGTTGCAGTTCGTGCTGTCCGCTTTGGTTACCTTGGCGGCGCGCAGAAGAGGGTAGGCGGGAAGGCGGAAGGCTCCTTAGAAGAAGGCTGTTTCTCAGAAAGCGCTGGCCTTACATGTATGAAAATAAGGCCCGCGCCTTCAGGAAAAGCAGCCTCATTCTACGAAGCCTTCCCCCCTGTCCCCCCCCCCTCTGCGCGTGGCCGACACTGCCACCCAGTGGTTTCAATAACTCTGTGTTCGGTGGTCGGTGCGTGGCGGTCGGGGGCCTGGGCCGAGCTGCTGTCGGCCGCCGCTTCCGGGGGGTGGGGGGGGGCGTGGCGCTGCTGGTGTAGCCGTGGGGGAGATCTGCGGGTAGTGGAGCTGTGGTAGCACAGGGGGGGACGCTGCTGGCCACCTCAGCCGATGTGAGCGCCGTCTTTCGTGGTGGCGGGGCGCCTGCTGGTGGAGCGAGGTCTTTTCCATGGTGGAGCTCGTCGTGTGCTGCCGTCGGTGCCAGCGTCGGTGCCGTTGCTGTCTGTTGGTCGCTCTGTTGGGCCCGTGGGGTTTTCAGCAGTGGTGCCTGAAGTACAGTGCAGGCCAGTCCACAAGAGACCTTCCACAAGAAACCCAACCCCGAGAACCCAGGACGTCGATGGATTTCTAGTGTGGGAAAGTCACGCTTTCCATGGCAAAACCATCGAAACTGAAGAAACCCAGGTCAGCCTGGAGGCAAGCAGGGTGTTTCTTGGCATGGGCCCCTACTGTAGGATCCTGTGGGCTGCGCGGTCGGGCTGCTGCTGGTCGTCGTTCTGGTCGGTCGGGATGATGAGGCCTCCCATGCCACATGCGCTCGGAGTGCCCGGTGTGGGGAGCCATGGCCGAAGGTGCTGGCGTGGCTGTTGGCTAGCGTGAGGTCATGGGTGCAGTACAGTGCAGGCCAGTCCACAAGAAACCTTCCACAAGAAACCAAACCCTGAGACCCAGGACGTCAATGGTGGCGAAACCATCGAAAACCAAGAAACCCAGGGCACCCTGGAGGCAAGCAGGGTGTTTCTTCGCATGAGCCCCCACTGTAGCACAGCATTCTGGACCTCGCTGATGGTCCTGATGATGCCTTCGAGGTTCCTGGAGTGCTCTCCCTGATTCTGCATGGGCTTGTCGAGGCACTGCATCACGTCGCTGTTCTCCTGGAGGCACCGCGGGTCGCTCTGGATGCACAAGGTGCGTAGTTGGCCGTGGATGCCGTAGAATTGTTCCTCGTAGTGACAGCTCTTGTCCCTACTCATCCATGCTCGTAGTGACTGCTCTTCTTCCTACTTCGCCTCCACCTCCTCCACCTTTCCCTCCTCCCCCTCCTCCTCCTCCTCCTCCTCCTCCTCCTCCTCCTCCTCCTCTCCCCTCCCTCCCCTCCTCCCCCTCCTCTCTCCTCCTCTCCTCCTCCTCCTCCTCCTCCCTCCTCCTCCTCCTCCTCCTCCTCCTCCTCCTCCTCCTCCTCCTCCTCCTCCTCCTCCTCCGTCTCCTCCCTCCCTAGAGGAAAAAACAATGAAATCCGCTGGCCCCCTTGAGGGGCCGTCAGGCTCCGCGGCTTAGGCTTGCTGCTCCCTGCTCCAGTTCCAGTTTCCAGTCTCCAGTGCTACACTTCTGAGTTCTGCTTCCTACTGAGAATGGTTGAAGTCCGCGCGACGGGGTGGGAGCCAAAAAGAGCCCTGATTAGTTACCTTCACCAGGGGGGTCTGAGGATTTCTGGGGGGTCCTGGGGCACGTTTAAAAAAAGCATGAAATTCGCGCCCACGAAGCCATAATCCTTTGTAATTTACGCCGTGTTCGCGTCCCCGAGGCCTTTGCAAATTATACCAGATTCGCGCCCCTGAAGCCAGAACCCCTTGCAAATCAAACTGTTTCGCGCTCCCGAGGCCATGGCGCCCAGGCCTCACAACGTGGCTCTTGCACACCCCATTACGCGAGAGAGGGGGCCAGCGGCAGGGGGCGAAGCCCTTACGGATAAATATAAAACACGCAAGTGCGTGCGGATTTCTTGGAGGAGCAGGAGGAGGAGGAGGAGGGGGAGGAGGAGGAGGAGGGAGGAGGAGGGAGGAGGAGGAGGGGGAGGAGGAGGGAGGGAGGAGGAGGAGGAGGAGGCGGAGGAGGAGGAGGAGCAGGAGGAGGAGGAGGAGGTGCGTGCGGATTTCTTGGATCGGCGCTGGACCCCCCTCCCTGAGCGCGCCAGGGGAGCGCGCCGGGGGCGGCGCCAGAGGCGCTGCCAAGAGGGGCTCAGCGCCGATGCGAGGACTCCGCGCGGAGCGCCGAGCTTTTACGTGCATGTCACTGTTTACTCCACGGCTCCTCGCCCCTTCTACCCCCGCCTCCTCCTCCTCCTCCTCCTCCTCCTCCTCCTCCTCCTCCTCCTCCTCCTCCTCACGCCTCCATCCCCCTCCCTCCCTCCCTCCCTCCCTCCCTCCCTCCCTCCCTCCCTCCCTCCCCGCCCCCGCCTCGGCCCTGTGCATGGCCTCCTCGGTGAACTCGAACTTCTCGCCGTTGACCCAGATCATCGCGTACTGGTCGGCGCTCGCCTGCGGCAGAGGGCTCGCCGGGGGCCCTCCTCTCGAGGACGAGGAGGGATGAGCGGGAAGGAGGAGGAGCACTGAGGCGGAAGGGAGGGCAGGAGGAGGAGGAGGACGATGAGGAGGAGGAGGAGGAGGAGAAGGAGGAGGAGGAGGAGGAGGAGGGGGAGGACAAAGAGGAGAAGGGGGGAGGAGGAGGAGCGGGAGGAGGAGGAGGAGGAAGAGCAGCAGGAGGGAGGATTCTGCTTTATCTTCGCGGGACCTGCACCGCTATCCGCGTCGAATCCATGCCGAACTCGCCAATCCGCGTCGATTCCGCGTCGAATCCATATCGAAACTGGGTCGGGCACAAGAAAGGACACCAACTTTGAGGACAGGAGAAGCTGCCCCGAAGACGCAACGTAAGGAGGACGGAGAAGGGGGGAGAGGGGAGGGAAAAGGGTGGAACAGGGAAGAAGGATGATGGAGGAGGGAGCCACAAGTCAAGAGTCAGGAGCCAACCTGGGACCGAAGACCCAAATCCCAAGTCCGGACACGAAAACACTGACAGCACTGAAGGGAATGCAAGCCAACAGAGGGGGTCACGAGCGAGCCACTGAGGGGGCAGAAAGGACGAGCGAAACGCAGAACACAAACCTCCCGAAGCGACCAGGCAAAAAAAACGGCCGAGCGTGCCCTGACGCACGCACGTCGCGAAGATCGCAGTAGACTTACAAAGACGCTGGCGCCTGAGGCACTGCCGGCATTGCCCCACATGCTGGGGACATTCGAGGCGATCGCCAGGACCCCCCAAAAAAACAGACCTGTCCTGGAGGGGAGGGAGAAGACGAAGAGAAGGAAGGAAAGGGAGTGGGAAGAGGAGGAGGAAGAAGGAGGCCCTCCTCCTGCCGCTCCTCCTCCTCCTCCTCCTCCTCCTCCTGCCGCTCCTCCTGCTCCTCCTGCTCCTCCTCCTCCTCCTCCTCCTCCTCCTCCTCCTCATCATCATCATCATCATCATCATCATTCTCCTCATCATCATCATCATCATCATCATCATCATCATCATCATCATCATCATCATCATCATCATCATCATCATCATCATCATCATCATCATCATCATCATCATCATCATCATCATCTTGCCCCTCGTCCTCCTCCTCCTCCTCCTTCTCCTCCTCCTCCTCCTCCTCCTCCGCCTACTCCCGCTCCTCCTCCTCCCTCTGACACGGCAGAAGAGTCATCACGGCACACCGCGCGCACGGACCCCTACCCCCATCCTGGGCTCTACGGGCCATCGCGACGGCGATGGCGAACAGCTCCCCCTCATCCCCCCTCGGTCGGTCGGTCGGATCTGAAGGCCAATTCGATCCGAACCCGACTCCAGGTTGGAGAAAGAGGCATGCAGGAGAAGGGTGGGAGCGCTCCAGCAGGAGCGGCCGCCAGCCACGCGCACTTGGATATCAAAGGTCAACGCCAACACGCGCACCAACGTCCAGCAAAGGAGCGAAGCGGAGACGGTCAAAGTGCAAAGAACGGGCACAAAAGCTCCGACAGAGAGCGCATTTCCACGGGCAAGCCCTTCCTCCCCCCCCCCCCACAGGGGGCACGCGGTGCGTGCTTGACCCAACATGGCCACGCCAGGGGTCAAATTCCACCCCTCCCGCCCCCTCCGCTCGACTCTGTCAGCTCCGCAAGCCCGTGCCCGACCCAACCCAAAGCCTGGGCTGGCGAAATCCAGCACTCAAAACAAACCCCGAGATCCGAACCCACTCCCACGCATTCTTCTCACAGCATTCCTCCTCTCATTTGCATACGCAATGGCAACGCACTCATAGTACTCACTTCAACACACTAGGGGTTCCCAACGTTGCCATCAGCAGGCACGTGCAAATGATTGCCCGAGCATCTCCCCCATCCCTTCCCACGAACTCTGGCACACAAGGTACTCATCAGCGAGTAAAGGATGGAGTAAGAATCCCATGTAGTGGTTTCTCCGAATGCGCAGCAGCCAAGGTCGACCGATGCCGCACATCCTTTCCTGATGGTTT
>CAUYUJ010021203.1:61647-124147 GCA_963575745.1 Prorocentrum cordatum | reverse complement strand
GACCGTGCTGGCGCCGAGCGCATTGAACGCTTGCTGCGCCGCGCTCTGCTCCAGCCCTCGGAGATCGCCTCCAGTCCCAATGCGGTCCGCCGACCCCGAATCACCGTTGACCCTCCAGACGGTGTGGTCACTGCACCGCCTGGGGGCTCCCGATCCCTCCCTCCCTCCCCCCGTTCCGTGGTCAGAAGAAGAGCTGCGGTGGCCCACACTGCGACGCTGGCGAATGGCCCGGCATGGGACGAAGACTCGCTGAAACGGCCGTTGCACAACATCCCCTCGCCCTCCTTCCACCTCGAGTCGCCCCTCTCCTGTCTGTGATTCTCTTCCATCTCCTTCTCCATACCCACACCCACTTGGCCGACTGGGTAGTCCAAAATAGCCCCAGCGCCGAGTCGAGGTCAGTGGCCCTGTGCGGGCACGACTGCCTGCAGGAGGCGCCTGTAGAGCTCTCCGATCAACTTCGCACAAGCCCACTGCAGTCCAAGAATCCTCCCATCCCTCCCTCCCACACTCCCTCCCTCCATCCCCTCCTTCCCCCCCTCCCTCATCAACTCACGCCCCCGCTCCCGGGCTCCCCCCGTCCCCCTCCTTCCTGCTCCTCGCCCTCTCGTCGTCGTCGCCGTCGTCGTCGTCTGCGTCCTCAGCGTCGTCGTCGGCATCGTCGTCGTCGTCGTCGGCGTCATCGTCGTCGTCGTCGCCAGGAATCGTCGTCGTTATCTTCGTCGTTATCGTCGTCGTCGTCGGCGGGTGTCGTCGTCGGCGGGCGTCGTCGTCGTCGTCGTCGGCGGGCGTCGTCGTCGTCGGCGGGCGTCGTCGTCGTCGGCGAGCGTCGTCGTCGTCGGCGAACGTCGTCGTCGTCGTCGTCGTCGGCGGGCATCGTCGTCGTCGTCGTCGTCGGCGGGCGTCGTCGTCGTCCTCGTCGTCGTCGGCGGGCGTCGTGGTCGTCGAAAAATCCCACCAGCCCTTTGGGCGTGAGTGGTTTAGAGAGCTCTCTCTGTTCTCAACCCCCCTTCTTCCCCTTCGGGGAGGGGTTTACCCCTCCCCCTACCCCCTCCCCCTGGGCCTGGAGAGGGCGCCCCGCGGGTCGTTGGAGGAGTCTTGTTCGACTCCTGGGAGGGCTAAAAAACGACACCCCTCACGAGGATTCTGGCCCCGACGGGGGAGGCAGAAAAGTGCTCCCCTCTTCGAAGCCAAAATCATTGATTGTACCACGGTTTTGGCCCCATTTTGGCCTTCTGAGGGGGCAGCGCTAATTAAAGCTCCCCTCTTCTTTCAAGCCAGAATCATTGATTGTACCACGGTTTTGGCCCCATTTTGGCCTTCTGAGGGGGCAGCGCTGATTAAAGCTCCCCTCTTCTTTGATCGATTTCCTCCCAGATGGCCCCAAGAAGCGCCCAGGAGGCACCAAGAGGCCCCAAGATGGCCCCAAGAGGCCCCCAGGAGACCCCCAAGAGGATCCCCAACGGCCCAAAGAGGCCCCCCCGAGGCACCCAAGACGCCGAAAAGCCCATCAGGACGACCCTCTACTCGCCTGGGCGTCGTTTCTGGACGGGCAGGAGGAGGGGCCCGAACGACTCACACCAGGACGAGGGGCCCGAACAACTCACACCACGAGAAGCCCGAACGACTCACACCAGGACGAAGAGCCCGAACGACTCACACCACGAAGAGCCCGAACGACTCACACCAGGAAGAAAGGCCCGAACGACTCAAACCACGAGGAGCGCTTTCTCTCCCTCCTCCTCCGCCTCGTCCTTCTCCCGCTTCCACCACAAGGAGGATGTACAAGGAGGCGGGAGGAAGGAGGAACAGGGGAGATATGCGGGGGCAGGCGGAAACACGCCTGAAAATCACGACTGTCGCCATGCTTCGCTAGAGTTGCTGTTTTGAGATGGGCTGGTGGGGATACGCGAAGCGTGAAGAATTCTCGGACTCCCCCCTGGACAACCCCGACAATCCATGTTGATTCATGGCGACAAGACGACCTAGGCCAGAAAATCCCTTTGGACCAAGCAGCGGGGATCTGGATAACCCCACTGGACAACCCCCCTTGGACAAGCTTCTCTGGGAGACTTCACCACAAGATAAAGTCAACCGTGCGGTACCCCAAATCCCTACTGACTCACCACGCGGTGTGGTCACCACACCGTGTGGGGACCCCCGACGCCAGCCTCGCGGGTTTCAGGTCATAACTCGGCTCTGCGGCAGCCGTTCGGGACGATCCAGGCACCCCCGACACGCCCGCGGCGAGACGCGGCTGCTGGACACACACCTCGAGGCTGGAAAACCTCCAGGGACCGACGAAAACGCCCGAAGACCTCGGAAACACTCGAAGACGCGGCGGGCCCCCGATTTTTTGTTCGACCCACGAGGCCCGCCGGTCGGTCATCGGGGGCATCCAAGAAGGGGGCGTCCAGGAGGGGGGGGTGCAAATCATGGCCCGAGGCATGTGCGCGGACCAGGGGAGCCAGGGAACGTACCGAAACAAGCGGCGCCATGAAATCTGGGGAGATATCATGGCCCCCGCCATGATATCCACCCCCCCCTAGCCATCACCCCCCCTCCTTGCCGCTCCCGACACATGGCTCCCCCTCGAGAACCAGGGCACACCCGGCCCTCCCGCCCCGCCCATCCGCCTCCTCCCTCCCTCCTCCTCCTCCTCCTCCTCCTCCTCCTCCTCCTCCTCCTCCTCCTCCTCCTCCTCCTCCTCCTCCTCCCTCCTCCTCCTCCTCCTCCTCCTCCTCCTCCTCCTCCTCCTCCTCCTCCTCCTCCTCCTCCTCCTCCTCCTCCTCCTTTCCTCTCCTCCTCCTCCTCCTCCTCCTCCTCCTCCTCTCCTCCTCCTCCTCCTCGTCCTCCTCCTCCTCCTCCTCCCCCTCCTCCTCCTCCTCCTCCTCCTCCTCCTCCTCCTCCTCCTCCTCCTCCGCCCCGACGTCAGAGGCCTCGTCCGGAAAGAGCGAGCGATAGTTCACCGTGAATGTCTCCCTGTAGCGGCGGGGCGCCTGCCGTCGGCGGCCGGGGGCGGCGGGTGGGCTCCGCCTCTCGCGGGCCTGCGCGCGCCCTGGCCCGGGCACCTCCTGGCTCCTGCTTGCTGCTGCCGCCTCCAGACTCCTCCAGCCTCCACCTCCTCCTCCTCCTCCTCCTCCTCCTCCTCCTCCTCCTCCTCCTCTTCATCATCCTCCGCCACTGCCACATCCACATCCACTTCCTCTTCCCCGTCCATCATCATCATCATCATCATCATCATCATCATCATCATCATCATCATCATCATCATCATCATCATCATCATCATCATCATCATCATCATCATCATCATCATCATCATCATCATCATCATCATCATCATCATCATCATCATCATCATCATCATCATCATCATCATCATCATCATCATCGCAGCAGCAGCAGCAGCAGCATCAGCATCATCATCATCATCATCATCATCATCATCATCATCATCATCATCATCATCATCAGCATCATCATCAGCATCATAATCATCACCATCATCATCATCATAATCCTAATCCTCATTATCAGAATCAGCATCATCAGCAGCAGCATCATCATCACAATCATCATCAGCATCATCGTAATCATCGTCATCAGCATCAGCATCAGCATCAGCAGCAGCATCAACATCATCATCATCATCATCATCATCATCAGCAGCAGCAGCAGCAGCAGCAGCCGGCACAATCAACATCATCATCATCATCATCATCATCATCATCATCATCATCATCATCATCATCACTGCCAGACGTGTCCACATGCTGCTCAGCACCCTCTACTAGGTCATCCACTCCCCAGGCTGATTCAAATACCTCGTTGGTGCCATGCCCAGGCTGACTCAAAACAGCACCTTGACGTTAAAGTTGTCACCCGACTTCGCAGGTAAAGCATCCTCTGCTGATTAGACGAGCCCCCTCCCCAAGCTGAGTGAGAACGCTCCTTTGCTTCAAGCCTGCCCTTTTCCTGCGCAGCGCCTTCTGCTTTGCAGACTCTGCTGGACGAGGCCCTCCCCAAGCTGAATCTACCATATCTTAATAGGGGTATTGTTCTCGCTAGGCCCCCCCTCCCCACGCCCCCCGCAGAAGCAGCTCCTCACCCCTCCTCCCAATCCCCGCCACCATCACCATCACTATCACCGCCACCACCACCACCACCACCACCACCACCATCATCATCATCATCATCATCATCATCATCATCATCATCATCATCATCATCATCATCATCATCATCATCATCATCATCATCGCCGTCGTCGTCGTCGTCGTCGTCGTCGTCATCGTCGTCGTCGTCGTCGTCATCGTCAGCAACACCACCACCACCATCGTCAACGTCGCCGTCACCGTCACCGTCATCATCAGCGGCATCATCATCATCATCATCATCATCATCATCATCACCATCAGAATCACAAACAACACCTGGTGCTCCAAAACGAAAGAAATGGGAAAATGTCGCCACTCCTTGGCTCCTGGTGCTCCAAGGCTTTGAATCGTCGACGCTGTTGGGCACCGGATGCTCCCAAGCGTAGTACTGACGTGATTTGTTTGGCCGCTCCTTGAAGCCCCACAAGTTCTGCTCGTAATACAAGGCGGTTATGGGAAACGTGGCAACAAAATGTATGTAAAGTCGGTATCGGGCCCACTCGAAATTGCGAAAGCCAGATAGCTCTAACATTCCCGTTCTTGCCTGATAAAAGTCACTACGAAGTCGGCATCGGTCTATTGTGCGTTGTAAGTTCATGTTGCCCCACATGTGGTGTTTGTGGTCCAAGGCAGCTACAGGAAACGTTATGCAAAACATGTAAAATCGTCACCGGGCCACTTTGCATCGCAAAACAAAAAACTTCTCACAATCGCCTTGCAAAACACACTACCAAGCCGACCCCAAGTCCACTTAGCACTGTGCACCAAAAGAACCTCTCATTCAATGACCTGGGCTTAGAGAACTGCACGCTTGAGAGGCACGAGGCTCACGAGACCTGAGCATGTCGCCGACGTCTCAGCCTATGCGCGAGCCTCGGAACCGGACGTTCTCGGGCACAAGTGGACTCGAGGGCCGAAGGTACCAGAGGCCCTCCGCTTCCTGGTCGTGGACTCGACGAACGCGCAGGTCGGTCGGGCAGCTCAGGGGCATTGAGCGGCGTACCGAGCACCGCACGTGAGCGGGCAAAAGGAAGTGCAGGGCGGCCGCGGAGAAGAGGGAGTGAAGGACGGCCACCTCAGCCCGTGTAGGTCTCCGGGGGGGCGTGCTGCGGCCCAGGCGAGTCCACGCGCGTCCAGGGCGAGGGCCGTACCAAGGTACGAAGCCAGGAGGCGATCCGAGCAGGCTGAACAACCATTGGGCAGCAGCGAGCTCTGGAGAAGAGTGACGACTGCCGACCAGGCGCGGCCTGGCACTCCAGGGCAAAAGACACCTCGTCCAGGCGTGGCTTCCCGGCGACTGGGCACCAGGCGCCACCAGGCGCGACCGCGACGAAGCTGGGCACCGGTGGGGCACGGTGCTGGTCGAGTCGACGCGGCTCCTCGGTGGTCTACAGGGGTGTCACGCTGGAATCGTGAGGGTCGCCAGGGCACGCTTCTGATAATTTCGCTACAACTGTGCAAGTGTATGCTGACCTCGCCACCGCACACTGCACTCAGGCCCTTTCAGGCAAATCGTCGTCATCTGCGTGGCAACCCCGGGAGGGCCGAGGATCGAAAAATCATGTAAACCTAAACTTTCAGGGGTTCCCGCTGATTCCGGGGGTTGGCGCTGCACCCCCTCCATACACCCCCCAGCGGCGCGCGGAGCGCGCTGCCAGGTGGGTCCAGCGCCGACTCGAAATTAGCGCGGGCCTCCGAAAAACTAACCTCATCTCTGACTCTCTAGGCGAGAGCTTTGGAGGCCCCCGCGGAAGCCTCTGAAGTCCAAAGGGGGCCAAGAGCGCTCAACAATCTCAATCCTCGATCATCCCTCCCACCTCCTCCGCCTCCTCTTCCTCGTCCTCCTCCTCCTCCTCCTCCTCCTCCTCCCCTCCTCCTCCTCCTCCTCCTCCTCCTCCTCCTCCTCCTCCTCCTCCTCCTCCCCGCTGGCCCCCCCCCCTACTTTGGTCCGGAGGTTTGGCAGGTCGAGCCTCCACTCTGGAGGTCTCAGGGGGCCCCTCCGAGGAGCGGGGCGGGAAGGATGCGAGGCGAGCGGCCACCGCCGCGGCGGCACCGTCTCCAGCCGCATCAGCGCTGCAACCGAGGCGACTTTGTCCAGGAAGGCAGCGCACGCGTTGAAGCCGGCCTCCATGGGGGGGAAACGAAGCGAAGCGAACCGAACGGCAGAGTCGTGCGCACCCTACCGGGAAGCCCGCCCGTGCCCATCAGGGCATGCCGTGGAGGTCGTGGCCACGAAAGAGCTTTATGTCTGCCCGTCGCTTCCTGCCGAGAAACGGGGGGGCGGGGCCAAGGGGCGCCAGGGGCCCCGCGGACTCGGGGGCGCATCTGGGCTGGGCGGCGGCGGCGAGGAGAGGTGGCGGCGAGGGCGGCGGACAGAACCTCTGTTCTTGGGGCCCCCCACGCCACGATTTCTCGCACAGGAACGGCCAACGCCCCCCTACTCGCCCCCCCCCCCCCGCGCGACACCCCCACCCACGGACCCTCTAGTCTTGGGACCCCCCACCCCACGATTTCTCGTCCAGAAACGGCCAACGCCCCCCTCCTCGCCCCCCTCCTCGGCCCGACACCCCCACCCACGGAACATCTGTTCTTGGAGCCCCCAGCCCCCCGATTTTTCGCCCAGGAACGGCCAACGCCCCCCTCCTCGCCCCCCTCCTCGGCCCGACACCCCCGCCCACGGAACCTCTGTTCTTGGGACCCCCCACCCCACGATTGATTTTTCTCTCAGAAACAGCTACCCCCCTCCTCGCCTCCGTCCTTGGCCCGACACCCCCACCCACGGAACCTCTGTTCTTGGGACCCCCACCCCACGATTTTCTCGCCCAGAAACGGCCAACGCCCCCCTCTTCGCCCCCTCCTCGGCCCAACACCCCCACCCACGGAACCTCTCATTTTTCATGACCCCCCACCCCACGATTCCTCACCCAGAAACGGCCAACGCCCCCCTCCTCGCCCCCCTCCCCGGCCCGACCCCCACCCACGGAACCTCTGTTCTTGGGACCCCCGCCACCGATTTCTCGCCCAGAAACGGCCAACGCCCCCCTCCTCGCCCCCCTCCTCGGCCCGACACCCCCACCCACGGAACCTCTGTTCTTGGGACCCCCCACCCCACATTTCTCGCCCAGAAACAGCCCACGCCCCTCTCCTCGCCCCCCTCCCCGGCCCGACACCCCCACCCACGGAACCTCTGTTCTTGGAGCCCCCCCCCCCACGATTTCTCGCCCAAAACGGCACGCCCCCCTCCTCGCCCCCCTCTTCGGCCCGACACCCCCACCCACGGAACCTCTGTTTTTGGGACCCCCCACCCCACGATTCCTCACCCAGAAACGGTCAACGCCCTCCTCCTCGCCCCCCTTCCCCGGCCCGACACCCCCACCCACGGAATCTCTGTTCTTGGGACCCCCCACCCCACGATTTCTCTCTCAGAGACAGCTACCCCCCTCCTCCCCTCCTCGGCCCCGACACCCACCCCGCCCACGGAACCTCTGTTCTTGGGACCCCCACCCCACGATTTCCCGCCCAGAAACGGCCAACGCCCCCCTCCTCGCCCCAATCCTCGGCCCGACACCCCCACCCACGGAATCTCTGCTTTTGGGACCCCCCACCCCACGATTTCTCACCAGAAACGGCCAACGCCCCCCTCCTCGCCCCCCCCCTCGGCCCGACACCCCCACCCACGGAACCTCTGTTTTTGGGACCCCCCAAACGCCACGATTTCTCGCCAAGAAACGGCCAACGCCCCCCTCCTCGCCCCCCTCCTCAACCTCTGTTCTTGGGACCCCCCACCCCACGATTTCTCGCCCAGAAACGGCCACCGCCCCCCTCCTCGCCCCCCAAAGACGAAGCCAGGACTGGGGCAATACAGGTTCGGGATACCTCGGGGATCTCTGGCATCTGGCGTTCCTGGAAGATGCATCGGGCGCCGCGGCCGTTGCAGAGCGCTCCAGTTCGCTCTGAGAACGTACCTGGATGCTCTGGAGCGATGTACCCCGATCCTCGGCCTGCCTGAACCCCCCCAAACCCACCGCGGGGCCTCACTCTTGGTGTTCACCCGGCCGCTCTCCACAGGCAGCCGCCTGCGGGGCGGCCATCCCCGGAGCTGCGGCAAGGGAGGAGGAGGAGGAGGAGGAGGAGGAGGAGGAGGAGGAGGAGGAGGAGAAGAGGGGTTGGGAGGAGGGAACAAGCGTCGAGGTTGAGGGTTTTCTGACCTCGGCAGACCCCGTCTGGTATCCCTACAGCGTGCGCTTCCCATCCACACACTGTCGACTCCATGGCATGGCCGGCAGTGCAGCGGCGCCGCCAATCTCGCTGTGCTGCGCGTGGAGACTCTAAGCTGGCATTCGAGGTGCTCCAGTCACTCTTCACCAGAGTTGGGAGCGGCCAAGAAGGGGGCGTCCAAGAGGGGGGGCGCAAATCATGGCCAGGGGCATGTGCGCGGCCCAGGGGTGGGGACCGGGGACGTACTGAAATAAGAAGAGGCGCCATGAAATCTGGGGAGATCTCATGGCCCCCGCAATGATGTCCACCCCCCTACCCATCACCCCCCTCTTCGCCGCCCCCGAAGGAGGGGGAGGTGGAGACGGAGGACGAGGACAGGACACAGGCGCGTCCCTCGGCCTCCCCGCAGGGCCGAGTGGCAGTGCGCCTGCGGCACGTACACCTTCGAGGACCGCACCGCCTGCCGCCGGTGCGCCGCCCCCTCGCGTTGGGGCCGCTGCTGCTGCGTCCTTAAGACGAAGCCAGGAGGAGGATAAATCGGGTAAGGATAAATCGGGAATCTCTGAGATCCAGCGGCCCTGGAGAACGTATCGAGCGCCGCGGCCTTCTCAGAGCGTTCCGGAACGCTCAGAGCGTTTTGGAACGCTCTGGAGCGGATGTATCCTCGCCCCAGCCCCTTCCCAATCGCCCCTCCCCGTCGGTGCCGCCCGCGGAGCCGCGGAAGCGTGGCCAGTCTTGCCAGAGGGGCACCCAGACCAGCCCAGCCAAGACCCCCGGCCCTGCCGCCATTGGCGCCGCTGGCGCCGCCGCCCCCACCGCCGCCCCTGCGAGACTCGGGATCGCCGGGTTAGGCGGCGCTGGACGGGCTCGACATGATCCAGGAGCCCATGGTCGACTGCCCAACGCTCCGCTATGTGCCTGGCGAGGCACGGGCCACCGCGGCACAAATCGCGGAGGAGATCTACCGCGCCATCCTCCGAGCGGAGCCTGGCAGCTTGCGCGAGGACAGGGCCTGGAAGCTGCTCCTCCTCCGCGAGCGGCTCTTTTTCGCGGAGCCGCTGCGCGCGCGGGCCGACTGGCAGCGGCGGCCGCCGGACAGCTACATGCTGGACCAGGCGCGGCTAGTCCGCGAGCGGTGCTCTAGCCTCCACGGCGGCGCCTGGGAACCTCTCCCGCGAGAGGCACACGGGCACGAGCGCGGCCTCGCCCGCAGGCACCGGGAGCCGGGCGGCGACGAGAGGGACGAGAGCTGCCTGGCGAACGAGGGCAAGACACTCCACGAGGAGTGCTCTAGAGCGGCCGCGCTGCTGGCGAGGCCCAGGCTCGCGCCGCTGGTGGAGGAGGCGGGGGAGACAAGCTGCAGGCGCTGCCCCAGCCGCGGCGGGCAGAGCCTCTGGGGGCGCTCGAGCGGGACCTGGGGCCGCCGCCGCTGAGCCACTTTCAGCGCTCAAGCGGGCGCCCCGCTCAAGCCCCAGAAGCAGCGGGGCGACGGCAGGCGGGGGGCGGGCGCTGCGAGCACTGACGAGCGGCCCTCGCGGACCCAACGCCCTGGAAGAGCTCTGCGGGGTTCTGCGACCTCCTCGCGGGATGTTCCAGAGAGCGCAGCAGCGGCGCTGGCCCTCTCCCGGCTCACAGCGCTCCGGAAACCCGCAGGCGGCGTCCGGCCCATTGCGGCGCCGAATGTCCTCTGGCGGCTAGTGGGGCAGGCGCTCCTGCAGCCGCGGAGGGCGGAGCTCGCAGACACCAGTATGCCATAGGCACGGCCGCGGGCATGGAGCTCCTCGCGCACCGCGGCGCGCGCGCTCGCCCAGTCCTGCCCTGACTTGGTGCTTGTGGCTATGGCCGCCGAGAACGCCTGCGGCTCCACGGACCGCGGCGCTTGCCTTGCCGGGCTGGAGGCCGAGGCCCCGAGGCACCTCCCCTTCGAGGAGCCTTCCTGCTGGCACACCTCCCAGCACCTCCACTGGGACGGCCGCGGCCGCCGCCGACGCCTCACGGCCACGAGCAGGGTGGACCGAGGGCCCCCCCTGGCACCGCTCCTGCACGCCAGCGGCGCCAAGCCGAAGCTGTGCCAGCTGGCAAGAGGCGGGGCGCGCGGGGCTGCGGGCCGAGGACGTGCGCGTCCTCGCCTACCTGGACGACACCGCCGTGGTCGTCACGGCTACGCTGGCGGGCAAGGCCCTGTCCGCCGCCAAGCGCGCTCTGGGGGAGCTCTCGACTTGGCCTGGCCCGCGGGCGCGGCCTGCCCCCAGGGCCTGCAAAGCCACTGGCGCCCGCAGGGCCTCACGCGGGCGGGCGCGCCACTGGCCGCGCCGCTCCCCTTGGCAACCTCTCGGACGCAGGAGACGAGCGCCGGGCTGCCCTGGGGACGACGGGCTACGCCGCGGAGCACGGCACGGGAGTGGCATGGCGCGCGGCCGCCCTCCTCGAACAGCAGGCGGCCTTGCCCGAGAAGGCTTCGCCGCACCTGCCCGCGAGACAGGCGGCAGCACTGCTCTTGGGCCACTGCGGTACCAGCTGACGCCCCTGCTGCTGACCACGCCGCCAACGAGCACGGCGGCCGCCGCGGCCACCTATGCAACAGCTGCACCGGCTCGACCCGCTCACGGAGACACAGCGAGCGCAGTGCAGACTACCGCTTCGCCTCGGCGGCCGGGGCCTCCGCAGACAGGAGCACCTGGCGCCGGCGGCTTGGGCGGGCTCCTGGGCCCAGAGCCTCGCGGAGGTACGAGCCCGCACTGGCCTGGCGGCGCTCGACGACCTGGAAAAGGCCGAGCAGCCCCTGGCCGCCGCTTGACGGGCCGTCCGATTGCTGCTGCAGCCGCAGCCCTGCGACGGGCCGCGATGCGGCGGGCCGGGAGAAGAGGCTGACGCCATCCTCGCTTGGGCCACCCTCGCCCACGGACATCGCACCAAGGTGCAAAAAGCGCTCACGCGACAGCATGAGCAGAAGAACTGTTCGGCCTTGCGGAGCGGCGGGACAGCGACCGAGAGACACAGAGCTCTGCCTGACACCGCGCGTACTTTTAGGCCAGACTTAGCGCCGCCGAACACTCTTTGCGCGAACCGCAACCACACGGGCCCGCGCGCAGGCTGGGTCTGCGGGGAACGCCTCTGCTGCAAAGCACGCTACGCTACTCGGTGTTCCTGCGGCGGCACCGGCGGCGGCGGCGGCGTAAGGGCGCGCACCGAGGACGTCGAGGGCGTGTGGCAGCGCAGTCACAACGAGTGCGGTTACCATGCGGCCCAGCTGGGACCAGTGGAAGTGGCGCTGCGAGAGCTGCGACGCGCGGGGCGTGGGTCACCAGGAGACCGCAGGCCCTGGCGGCGGTTGCGGCCAGCCTGTCGTCTCCCACAGGAACGAAGCTACCCTCGATATGAGCACAGCGCGTCGGCTGTCCGCGGCGGTTCATCGATGTGACAGGTCTGGTACGCCGCGCCGAGAGACGAGGCGGGCCTGGCCACGGCTGCCGGCCGCGACGGCGCCGTGGCAGCCGCAGCAGAGGCCGGCAAGAGGCAGCGGTACCCCGAGGGCCGCTGCCCTCAGCCAGTCCTCCCTCTGACCATTGAGACAGGAGGACGGCACGGCAAGCCCGCTTTGCGCAACCTCCGCCAGCTGGCGCGCGACCAGGCGCAATTGGTTGAGGAGGACAGGGCCGAAGCCCTTTGCCGGCGCTGGGGGTGCGAGCTGTCCGTAGCGTTGCACGGGGCCACAGCCCGGCAGCTCCGCAGAAGCGCAGGCTGCCGCGAAGATGAGGCGGCCTTGCGAGAGGCAGGGACCGATTGAAACAACCACCGTAGTGTACAGAGTGGTGCGTCGCTGGGCAGGGACAAAGCTCAGGGCAGCCACCTGACGGCAAGCGGGTCCGCCACGTCCGCAGCTGACACTCGGCGCAGGAGGAGGGGGGAAGAGCAGGAGGAGGAGGAGGAGGAGGAAAAGGAGGAGGGGGGAAGAGTAGTAGTAGTAGTAGTAGTAGTAGTAGTAGTAGGAGTAGTAGTAGTAGGAGTAGTAGTAGTAGTAGTAGTAGTAGTAGTGGTAGTAGTGGTAGTAGTAGTAGTAGTAGTTCAAGTAGTAGTAGTAGTAGTAGTAGTAGTAGTAGTAGTAGTAGTAGTAGTAGTAGTAGTAGTAGTAGTAGTAGTAGTAGTAGTAGTAGTAGTAGTATAGTAGTATAGTAGTACTGTGACTAGTCCTACTACCACTACTTACTACAACTACTACTACTACTACTCCTAACACTACTACGACTACTACTAACTAGGATCCCAAGTAGTAGTAGTAGTAGTAGTAGTAGTAGTCGTAGTAGTAGTAAGTAGTAAGTAGTAAGTAGTAAGTAGTAGTAGTAGTAGTAGTAGTAGTAGTAGTAGTAGTAGTAGTAGTAGTAGTAGTAGGAGTAGTAGTAGTAGTAGTAGTAGTGTAGTAGTAGTATAGTAGAACTGTTTAGGAGTAGTAGTAGTGCGAGAGTAGCAGTAGTCGTAGTAGTAGTAGTAGAGGTAGTTGTTGCTGTACTACTACGACTGCTACTACTACTACTACTACTACTACTACTACTACTACTACGGCTACTACTACTACTACTACTACTACTACTACCACCACTACTACTACGACTACTACTACTAGTACTACTACTACTACTACTACTACTACTACTATTACTACTACTACTACTACTATTACTACGACTACGATTATTACTACTAGAAGCAGTAATCACATCAGTAGTAGTAGTAGTAGTAGTAATAGTAGCAGCAATAGCATTAGCAGCAGTAGCTGTATAGTCATAGAAGTAGAAGAGCAAGATGTAATAGTAGAACTAGGAGCAGTAGTAGCAGTGGCAGTAGCAGTAGAAATAGTCGAGATGGTAGTAGTAGCGGTAGTACTCGTAGTAGTACTAGTAGTTGCAGTCGTAATCGTTATTGTAGTAGCAGTAGTAGTAGTAGTAGTAATATTAATACGAGTAATAGTAACACGGTAGTAGCAGCAGTTGGAGTTGTAGTAGTAGAAGAAGTAGCCTTCGTAGTAGTAGTAATAAATATAGTAGTACGTTTACCTCTACTACTACTACTACTACTACTACTACTACTACTACTACTAATGCTACTACTACTACTACTACTACTACGACTACTACTACTACTACTACTACTACTACTACTAATACTACTACTACTACTACTACTACTACTACTACTACTACTACTCTACTACTACTACTACTCCTACTACTACTACTACTACTACGTCTACTACTACTACTGCTCCTACTACTACTACTACTACTACGAGTACTGCTGCTACTACCACTGCTACTACTACTACTACTACTACTACTACTACTACTACTACTACTACGACTACTAAAATGACTACTACGACTACTACCTACTACTACGACTTCGACCACTACTACCACGACTACTACGATTACGGCTACTTACGTACGGATGCTGCAACTACTACCACTACTACTACTACTACTACTACTACTACTACTACTACTACTACTACTACTACTACTACTACTACTACGACGACTGCTACTGCTGCTACTACTGCTACTACTACTACGAATACTACTACTGCTACTACTACTACTACTACTAAAAACTTACTGACGCTTACTACTACTACTACTACTACTATTACTACTACTATTACTATTACTATTACTATTACTACTACTACTACTAGTACTACTACTACTACTACTACTACTACTACTACTACTACTGCGACGACGACTACGACTACTACGAATAGTACTACTACTACTACTACTACTACTACTACTGCTACTACGAGTACTACTGCAAGTACGAGCACTGATTCTAGTACTAGTAGCGGTAGTAATTGCAATAACTGTCGCAGTAGTCGTAGTAATCGTAGTAGAAGTAGTAGTAGTAGTAGTAGTAGTAGTAGTAGTAGTAGTAGTAGTAGTAGTAGTAGTCGTAGTAGTCGTAGTAGTCGTAGTAGCAGTAGTAGTAGTAGCAGTAGTAGTAGTCGTGCTAGTACTAGTAGTAGTAGTGGTAGTAGTAGTAGTAGTAGTAGTAGTAGTAGTTGTAGTGGTAGTGGTAGTGGTAGTAGTAGTAGTAGTAGTAGTAGTAGTAGTAGTAGTAGTAGTAGTAGTAGTAGTAGTAGTAGTAGTCGTAGTAGTAGTAGTAGTAGTAGTCGTAGTCGTAGTCGTAGTGGCAGCAGTAGTGGTACTAATAGGAGTAGTCGCGGTAGTCGTAGTAGTGATAGCAGTAGTAGCAGTAGTAGTACATAGTTGTCATTTGGAAGGAGAGGAGGAGGAGGAGGAGGAGGCAGGAGACTACCCGACGAGGAGTCATGAGCGAGGAGGAGAAAGGAGGTGAGGAGGAGAGGGAGAAGGAGGACCAGGAATGGAGTAGGAGAAAGGAGAAGTGAGAAGGAGTAAGTAAGAAGTAGGAGGAGGACGAGCAGGAGAAAAAGGAGAAGGAGAAAATGGAGAAGGAGGAGGAGGAGGACGACGACGGGGACGGGGAGGAGCAAGAGGAGGAGGAGGAGGAGAAGGACGGGGAGCAGGAGGAGGAGGAGACGGATGGAGGAAGAGGAGGAGCAGGAGGAGTAGGAGGAGGAGGAGGACGAGGAAGAGGAGGAGGAGGAGGAGAAAGAGGAAAGGGGGGGGGCAGGAGGAGAGGGAGGAGGAGGAGAGGGAGGACAGGGGGGGAGGAGAATAAGGAGGAGGAGAACGAGGACCAGTGCAAACCCAAGACTCATCAACGGTGTCGGAATACACCCTCGCTCCAAGCTTCCTCTTCGTAGGCCCCTACAAAGATTCATTTCCACTGGAAGAAGTGACCCGTTGGGGACAGCGGTGTAGAAATCCTGGAGGGTGCCAAAACGCCATTCTAAGGACTTCAACGCCACAAGTCAACCTGACTGTTGCGTCTTGACGATCCTTAACCGTGCCAAAAAATACTTCCTGGGGTTTTAACACCGCGGGTCAACGTAACTGTTGCGCCCTGGCATTCCTGATTCGCTCCCAAACACCCGTTCCGGTACGCGAACCATGCAAAATGAACCATGTCTGGGACCCCGTGAAACTCTTGCAAAATGTCAGGACGAATGAGCTCGGCGCAGGTGCGAATCCACATGTTGAAGAGACACCGCCCTCAGTCCGTGAAGCTCTTGCAAGCGTCTGCAACGAGTGTGCGTGGCGCTATAAGGCGAGAGCCACGTTTTGAAATCGGTCCGCCCTCCGTGAAACTCTTGCCATGCTTGTTTCACGACTGTGCGCGGCACTATGGGGAGAGCCGCATCTTGAAAACGAACCGCCCTCAATCCGTGAAACTCTTGCAAATTGCTAAACGAAGATTCGCGGCGCCAAAGCGAGAACCACGATTCGAAGAGGTTCGCCCTCCATCCTTGAAATTGTTGCGAATGTTCGGAACGAATGTGTGCGGCGCTAAGGCGAAAGCCACATTTTGATAACGACCGCTCTTGTTCAATGTTAAAGCAAATGCGCGCGGCGCTGAGGGGAGAGCCGCATTTTGAAAGCGACACGTCCTCCAGCTGTGAAACGATTGCCGGTTTGTTCAGCTCGAGGCTCATAAATGCTGGGGAAGTCTCAGCCGAAACGCCCAGCACGCCCTTCCGATGGGCCTCAGGGTACGACAGGGAGGAGTTTCTCATGAGGGAAAAGAATGATGGAAGAGGAGGAGGATGACGAGGACAACTGGAAACCAAAGCCGCATGACAAATGTTGCACGCAATAAGTCCTACCTCCAAATTCCCTTTTGACACGTAGGCGCCTTTGGGAAAAATTATCCGGGCGAAAGACCCAACCATATACAATTGTGAATACCGCAATTGTGAATACCATCTTCGCCTGCGCTCCCTATGTGGCCACGGCTTCCCGCCGGAGCCCGACATGCTCAGGGACACGTTCGTGGCCGTCTTCGCGGGCGCCGACGACGACAAGGACGGCGTCCCTCTCACCGAGGAGCAGAAGCAGGAAAGGGCCTTTGAGAGCCATGAGGGAGGAGGTGGCGTTGCACGTCGACAAGGCGGAGTACGACGCCCAGGCGCGGTTGTTGAAGCAGCACAACTATGGGGCCACGATCCTCGTGAGGGGTGTGCCGAAATGGCCCGGGGCCGCCATGCGAACCCTGCCACTGGCGCCTTCCGTGGAGCTCCAGTGGGGCCACGGTCCTCGTGAGGGGTGTGCCGAAATGGCCCGAGGCCGCCTTGCGAACCCTGCCACTGGGGCCTTCGGTGAAGCTCCCTATGGGGCCACGATCCTCGTGAGGGGTGTGCCGAAATGGCCCGAGGCCGCCATGCGAACCCTGCCTCTGGGGCCTTCGGTGGAGCTCCCTATGGTGCCACGATCCTCGTGAGGGGTGTGCCGAAATGGCCCGAGGCCGCCATGCGAACCCTGCCACTGGCGCCTTCAGTGGAGCTCCCTATGGGGCCACGATCCTCGTGAGGGGTGTGCCGAAATGGCCCGAGGCCGCCATGCGAACCCTGCCACTGGGGCCTTCGGTGGGGCTCCCTTATGGGTCTACGATCGTCGTGAGGGGTGTGCCGAAATGGCCCGAGGCCGCCATGCGAACCCTGCCACTGGGGGCAGTCGGTGGAGCTCCCTATGGGGCCACGATCCTCGTGAGGGGTGTGCCGAAATGGCCCGAGGCCGCCATGCGAACCCTGCCACTAGGGCCTTCGGTGGAGCTCCCTATGGGGCCACGATCCTCGTGAGGGGTGTGCCGAAATGACCCGAGGCCGCCATGCGAACCCTGCCACTGGCGCCTTCGGTGGAGCTCCCTATATGGGTCCACGATCCTCGTGAGGGGTGTGCCGAAATGGCCCGAGGCCGCCACTGGCGCCTTCGGTGGAGTTCCTATGGGGCCACGATCGTCGTGAGGGGTGTGCCGAAATGGCCCGAGGCCGCCATGCGCACTTTGCTACTGGCGCCTTCGGTGGAGGCCTTCGGTGGAGCTCCCTATGGGGCCACGATCCTCGTGAGGGGTGTGCCAAATGGCCCGAGGCTGCCATGCGAACCCTGCCGCTGGCGCCTTCGATGGAGCTCCATATGGGGCCACGATCCTTGTGAGGGGTGTGCCCAAATGGCCCGAGGCCGCCATGCGAACCCTGCCACTGGCGCCTTCGGTGGAGCTCCCTATGGGGCCACGATCCTCGTGAGGGGTGTGCCGAAATGGCCCGAGGCCGCCATGCGAACCCTGCCACTGGAGCCTTCGGTGGAGCTCCCTATGGGGCCACGATCCTCGTGAGGGGTGTGCCGAAATGGCCCGAGGCCGCCATGCGAACCCTGCCACTGGGGCCTTCGGTGGAGCTCCCTATGGAGCCACGATCCTCGTGAGGGGTGTGCCGAAATGGCCCGAGGCCGCCATGCAAACCCTGCCACTGGCGCCTTCGGTGGAGCTCCCTTATGGGGCCACGATCCTCGAGACGGGTGTGTCGAAATGGCCCGAGGCCGCCATGCGAACCCTGCCACTGGGGCCTTCGGTGGAGCTCCCTATGGGGCCACGATCCTCGTCAGGGGTGTGCCGGAATGGCCCGAGGTCGCCATGCGAACCCTGCCACTGGAGCCTTCGGTGGAGCTCCCCATGGGGCCACGATCCTCGTCAGGGGTGTGCCGGAATGGCCCGAGGCCGCCATGCGAACCCTGCCACTGGAGCCTTCGGTGGAGCTCCCCATGGGGCCACGATCCTCGAGAGGGGTGTGCCGAAATGGCCCGAGGCCGCCATGCGAACCAGGGCCTTCGGTGGAGCTCCCTATGGGGCTACGAAGCGCTGTACTTGGTGGGTGAAACGCAGGAAGGAGGAGGGGGCAGCGGGAGGAGTGGACGCGGGGCGCTGTCTCTTCAAAACGAGGACCCAACACCACAGGATGGTTGGGAAATACAGTGCGGGTGACGGCCCGTTAGAAGACAAACGTCGTGAGATAATTCCATCGTGCCATGAAAACACGGTTTTGGGGACTTCAACGCCGAAGAACAACGTGACGATTGCATCCTCACGATCCTCAATCGCGCCAAAACACAATTCCTGAGGCTTCAACACCGCGACTCAATGCTACTGCTGCAGATTGGCAATCCTAAATCGTGCCCAAACACCAATCCTGGAATTTGGTCCATACAATTCCTTAAACCTGTAGCAAGCTGACAGGACGAATGTGCGCGGCGCTGAAGCGCGAGCCACATTTTGAGAAGGAGACGCCACGCATCCTTGAAAGCGCTGCAAACTGTCAACACGAATGTGCGGAGCGAGAGCCAAATTCACCGAACAATGCTTGCACATAGGATTTCTCACTGATGGTCTAAGGAACTGGGCAGTGTGGGCGGCTTGGCGGCTGTCGTCCCGCCGTTGCCGCCCCATCGCCGCCTCGTCGCCGCCCGTCGTCTGGGCCGTGTATTCGGTCTGGTGGCTGTGTGGCCGCCGTCGCCGCCCCGTCGCCACCCCGTCACCGCCCGTCGCTGCTGTTGGGGTGCACAGGATAGACTGCACACGAAAAACGCGCCAGCGGCGCACATCTGATCGCTCACTATCCTGAACAAAACGTAGATCCTCCTTTTCTTCAGGAAAATATGACGATCTAACCCCCCTCCGGTTTGCAAAACGACGTTTTGCAAACGATCCTGTCATTATGTCCCATCGTCCATCGTAAAGTTGAATCATGACCATCCCAGTCAGGCCGGGATCGATCCCCCCATAAATCATCCTCTGTTCGAAAATACTCTGCGCTCAACCGATCATCACAAATCACAAAATGTTGTCAAAAATCGTTGCTGTACCCAAAAAACACAAATAAGAGGACGAAGAGCACACGCGCGCGTCGTCGCGCGCGTACAAATTTGGGGAGAAAAAATGGAAAAAAACGAGCGTCCCGAGAACATGGTTCTTTCTTTCAAAACAAAGAATACATACCTCCCTAAACAAGTTTCGCAATCAGAATGTTCGGAAAAAACTGGCGCCCAGGTTCCTGCATATTCATACTAGAATCCTTGCTGTTTCAAAATGTTCATAACTTTCTAGCAAACACGCTTCTCGCGCGAGCATGTCGGAACTCCCTTGCGCGCGTCTTGTCGCAAGAAGCTTTTGCAAAAAATCAGACGAAGTGCACACGCGCGCGTTTTCGCGTGCACATCCCGAAATCCATCCAAAACCATTAGAAGGATCAGTTTTCAAGAGTTCCTGCGCCCGCGTTCCTGCGATTTCTTCTGTTTCTCAATGAGCTTCACAACATGTTCATTAAATTCGGCCAAACGAGCCCCTGGCGCCGCACGTCGACATTATTCGAACTCCCTTGCGCGCGTGTTGGGGGGCATAATCCATGTCAAGTACGACCATGCGGGTCACTTTCGCACGTCGGCCGCGCGCGCATGTCGAAGCCCCTCCAAAACCTTCAGCGCCGACGCGAAGGCACCGTCATCGTCGTCGACGTGATCAGCATCGGCGCCGTCACTGGCCTTGCCATCGTCGTTGTCAACATCGTCACCAGCATCGTTGCCATCATCATCGCGTCTACCGCTGCCGACGTTGCCATCATACCGCGTCCGTCCAAGTCGCCGACTCGCGCTGACGAGCCCGACCGCTGGGAGATGCCCAGCGGTCAGCGCCACCGCGGCCGCGTCGGCAGCGCCAAATTACATAGCCGCTGCGCGCGCGAGTATGCGCGGGCTAGTGCGGCCGCATAGATGTACCAGCCAATTCCAAGCACTCATCGCAATCGCCGCCGCTTGGGTTTTGCACACCAAGCTGCGGGTGGGTGGGTGGGAAAATTGCGCGAGCAGTCCACGTATATTGCACAACACATGCTTCACAACCACATGTCCACCATCGCGCCGCTGGGCACGAAGTGGGCGCGTCCTCAAGTCCGTTGCCCAATCCTCAAGGTCTCAATCCTCACTCCTGAGGAGTCTGCCCGGACCCCAAATAAACAAGAGGCAGACAGCAAACCGTCCCCGAACAGAAAAACGCACGGTCACGGCACACAAAAATCGCGCGCTGAAAATGTCACGCGTCAGAGCTAAAACGAATGACAAATCTCAAAAGAAATGCCCGGCCCGCCCTACCGACACATCTGGGGGTGCGACAGGAAGGAGTTATGGGCTGGTCCCCGCCGAACGTAGTAACGAGGGATGCGCGCCGGAAAATCCAATAAATACGTTTTCGACATGGCGATTTCTGAGAAGCTGTTTTTTGGCACGGACTGGCGCTTATTCTCACTGCATGGTGACTTGAGGACACGCGTGGACACTCCGCAGGAGCGGTTTCGAGGGAGGGTGGGATTCGAAGAAGCTCGGGGCAGGGGCTTCCTAACGAAATGCCATGAGCAACGCGCTGCCACTGCGCATTTCACCATTCAGACGACGATGAGGAGCACCCGTGTTTTTTTTCATGTTGGCGATGCACGCCGAGACGATCCCATTAGGACTTTGCGAAACGTTTAAGTTCTCAGCCGCGGGAGTCCAGTAAGGAAAACACGCGGTGGCATTCAGATTTCTGCTTGCAAGACGCGAACATCTCAACGCCAAAACATGAAAACGCATGCAGGATGCATCGTGCGAACGCGCGTGATGCATCTTGCATGGCGCATGGCTTGACGCACGCACCTCCGATGTTAAATCGAAAACCCGATGGAGAAAACCTGGTGTGAATCCTAATTTTTTGGTCACCAGAACCGACCATCTGAATTATGGATATCTAAACATGCATGCAAATTGCATCGCTCGCGCGCGCGATGCGTCCTGCATGGCTGTTGATGTACATTTCCCGCAAACGGAATCGGAAAACACACAATGAAAACCCAACGTCAAAGTCAAGACTCTGGCAACCAGAAGCGCACATCCCAACGTGGAATACGCTAGGATGCATGCAAACTGCATCGCGCGCGCCCGCGCTGCAGCCTGCATGGGCTACATATAATTATGCCCACGTTAAATCAAGGAACCCGCGGGGGGAAACCCATCGGCCGCACGAAACGATCATCCCAACGTGGCATACACGGAAACGCATGCAAGATGCATCGTGCGCGCGCACGATGCGTCTTGCATGGGTGTTATAAATGACCTCACATGTAGTATCGGACAACAAATGCCCCCCCCCCCCCCCGTGGAATTCAATGTCCTGACCACCAGAAGCGATCATCTCAACGTGGTATATATATGAGCAGGCGCGCAAGGTGCATTGCGCGCGCGATGCGCCCTGCATTGTTAGATTTATGTATTTGGTGTGTGTATACATACATATATATATGTATGTATATACCTCCTATGTTAATCGGAGCCCAATGGTGAACGCCCAATGTTAAGCTCAGCATTCTGGTCGCTGGAATTGACCGCCACAGTGCATCGCGCGCGATGCATCGAAATCCACGCGGAGAAAAAACAACTTGACAACATAGGCAGTGGGCAGGCATAGGGCATAGGCAGCGCTAGACAGAAAGAGAGAGAGAGAGAGAGAGAGAGAGAGAGAGAGAGAAAAGGGGAGCTACACAACTACATGTATATATATAGAGAGAGAGAGAGAGAGCGAGAGAGAGAGAGAGAGAGAGAGAGAGAGAGAGAGAAACAAATAAGTAATAACACGAATACTTCTATACTGATGAGAGAGGGAGGGGGAGAGAGCGAACCGAACGAGTAAGCCCGCACGAGGCATTAGGAGCATTGGGACGGGCGAGTTGAAAGAGAAGAGGAGCGTTGGGCAGATGGGGGCAAAGAACGGGCACGCGAAATTGGAATCACATGGACATGGGCAAATCACCGCAAGAGCAACTGATTTCTGCTCAAGACCACGAGCCACATCATCATGGTCTCGCTCGATCTGTCCTTGCGCGAGGCGCAGCCTGCCTCGCGCATCGGCGTCTCGCGAGCTCGCGAGAGGCCGCGCTGCCGCGCCTCCTCGCGAGAGGCCGCGCCTCCTCCGCGCCTCAGCGCCTTCTCGTCTCCTCCGCGCCTCTTCGCCTCCGCGCCTGAGCGCCTCCTCGCCTCCTCCGCGCCTCCGCGCCCCCTCGCCTCCTCCGCGCCTCCTCGTGCCCCTCGCCACTCATGATGCGGCGGCGGCGGCCGCGGCATCCGGGGGCTTCGGCTTCGGCGGCATCTGCGCCGTCTTGAACCGCTGCAGCACCAATCCAATGTTGTCTGGGAGTTTGATGCCCTCCTGCCGGCGGAGGCGGCGGGGCGAGACGGAGGGCGAGGGCGGGGCAAGGGGGGGGGGGGGAAGCGCAAGCGAGAGGACGGAGTGCGCAGGAGGAGGGGAGGGGGGGGGGGGGGGGGGAGGAGGAGGACGAGGAAGAAGAAAGGGGAGGAGGCGGCGGGAGGAGGAGGCAGAGTCGTCGCAACATGACGACGCGGAGAGAAATGGAAGGGCGAGGGGGGACCTCGGAGAGAAACGCAGCAGCAGGACCGAAACGCATTGATGGATCAGCGGGATGGGACGGACCAGCAAAAGTGGCGATGGTGAGAGAGGGGCGTGGCGAGTCCTTGCCGCCGATGCCCTTGGAACCAAGATCCCTCTCGATCTTCTCGGCGAGAGCCTCCGGGAGGGGCGCGCCGAGGCGGCGAGGGCGGGGGGGGGGGGCGCGATCAAGGATCGCAATGAAACAGAATGAGGAGGAAGGGGACGAATACGAGCAGGGGGGCGATGAGAAGGAGATGGGCCCGAGGGGAAGGGCGACTGGACAGGGGGGTGCGGGGGCAGATCGACGACATCGAGGGCTGGCTTTCTCCCCGCCGCCTCCTTCCCATCCTCGCTCTGGCCCCCGACGGCCGCTGGCCGCCGGCGTCGCCAGGCCCCCCCCTCCCCCTCCTCCTCCTCCTCCTCCTCCTCCTCCTCCTCCTCCTCCTCCCCCTCCTCCTCCTCTTTCCCCTCGTAGTCATTATCCTCTGGGTGGTGGCTCTCCCCTTTCTGCCCCCGCCTTTTCGCTGCCATCATTCTCCTTGTCCCCCTCGCGCCCTGCCCAGATGCGAGCCTTCATGTCGCCCTCTGCCTTGGGGACGAAGCCCGCGAGCTGCTGCGTCGCCCAGTTGACGCCCATCGCCAGCTTGCCCGAGCGCCGCGAAGCATTCAACGCGACACGGCCTGGAGGAGCTCAAATGCCCAAACCCACCAGCTCTCTGGGCGTTGGTGGCGTAGAGAGCTTTCTCATCCAACCCCATTTTACCCCTTGGGGGAGGGGTTTGCCCCAGACGGCTCCAAGAGGACCTCAGAAAGCCCGAGATGACACCCAAGAGGGCTCAAGATAGTAGCCTAAGGCGCCTCAAGATGGCCCCAGGTGGACGCCAAGAGGCTAAAAGATGCTTCCAAGAGCCTCCCCAGGAGGCCGCCAACAGGCTAAAATCTTTCGGAAACCAACGGCAGATCGTCGTGATTTGCTTTCTCGCCTTGTCGATGCCGACGGCCATCGAAGGCATCATGGCGACTTCAAGAGGACCCATGAGGGTTCCGAGAGAAACCCCAGACCCAAGAAAGCCCCGATCAAGATGACCCAAGGGGTCTCCAAGAGGCCCCCAAGACGCCCCAGGAGGATACCCGAGGCGCCCAAGACGCTCAAAGGCGGCCTTGCGCTCGCCAAGACGCCCCCCGGACGCCCCGAGAAGCCTCCAACAAGGTTCGAAGAGTCAAGAGACTTCCGAGGAGACCCCGAGAGGCACTCAAGAGTCGTCTGACTCCTCTGTTTTCCCTTTGTCTCCTCTTCCTCCTCCTCCTCCTCCTCCTCCTCCTCCTTCTCCTCCTCCTCCTCTCCCTCCTCCTCCTCCTCCTCCTCCTCCTCCTCCTCCTCATTCGCTCACCCCCCCTCCTCTCTTCTCCTGCCCCCTCCCCTCTCACAGCTCCTATTCCTCCTCCTTCTCCACCTCGTTCTTGTCCACGCTTCCCCCCCCCTTCCTCCTCGCCCATCTCCTCATCTATCCCCGCCCCTTCTTGGGGTGCGACGTCTTGCCCGACCATGCATTCCACTGCAATCTTCTCCGCATCCCTGATCAGGGCAACTCGCTTGAGCCGCGCTTCTGGATGGGCTGGTTGGGTTGTGCAATGGTTTTGGGACAATGAGAAAAAGCCACACAGGGACAGAGCATGGATCCCTCCAAGAGACGTCTCATGTGTTTCTTGCCCCAGAGGTGTCCGGGCCATCTGAGACACCATGGACCATGGCCCATGGCCCATGGCCCACGGCCGGGCTCTGACTTGAGGGAGTGGCGTTGACACTCGCCATTTGATCTCGCCCGATGCCAGCCCTGCATTTTTTTGGCTGTCGGCCAGTGCTCGTCGAGCTTCTTCGCGTCGACCAGCATGGAGCCTGCCACGACGAGAAGCTTGGAGTTAGTGAGCGCGACGCATGCGCACGCTGGTCCAACTATCGCGTCGGACAACATATTCCTGGGGGCGGAATCGAACGCAGCCTATCTCCTATCTCCTATACCCTATACCCTATACCCTATATCCCTTTCCTTGTCCCCAGGTCCCCGTTTGCCCTTCGCCTCGCAGTCGTCTTCACCTCCCCCCCGCCGCCTCCGTCTCCCCCTGCGTTCGTCCCCCAGCTGTTCCCTTAGCCCTCCCGTCCCTTGCCCCATGTCTCCTCCGTTTCTGCTTCGGGCCCCTTCTCCCACCTCCCCCGCCTTGCTGCGCCCATCGCCCATCGCCTCATCATCCCCCGCCCCGCCTGACACCCCCTCGCCCCCTTCTCCATCGGCCGTCTCGCCATCCCCCCCCCCCCCCCGCCCAGGCACCCTCGCAGGCAGGCGGGGAACAGGCCAGGCGTAGCCCGATGATTATCGAGAGTCTTCTGAAACGTCGCGTTGACGACGAGCTTGACGTCGTTGACGAGCGCACCTGGAGGCGCGATCTTGGCGATGTCATCGGCGACCTTCTGCATCTGCTTGTTGAAAGAATTCATGATGAAGGTCATCAGCTCGCCCGCCAGAGCGACCGCGTTGGACGCGACCCCAGAAACGTCGATCCAGTCCGCCGCGACAGGCGCCAACTTCGTAGCAGCTGCGCTGTACCAGCCGCTGTAGTTCTCGTGCTTCAGCTTCATGTTCGCCAGTGCGGAGACCGAGGATCCAGACATGCGTAAATCTGCAATGGGGCCGTCAAAGTCCTGGTCGAAAATGCCCAAGAAAGCCAACGACACGCGGTGGTGATGTGAGAGGAACTGAACGCGCATGGTCTCGGCCTCCCCGACCTGCAGCTCGAGGACGGATGCAACAGCGCCCGCGACTTCCCCGGCGACGACCCGGTAAGGCTTCAATTTCGCGAACAAGTCCTTGTTGTTCCCGTCCTTGATGGAGCATGCGATGGACTCGAATATTGCGCGGGTAAGATCCAGGTGTTGTTTCAAAATGCGCACTGGCTTCTCAAACTCTGACATCAGGCATTTGCTCACGTTCGGCAAGAGGCGCTTGTTGATCATGTCCTGAATGTTGTCGAAGTTGTTGCTGAGGTCCTTGTCCTCGCTGTCGTCGAAGAGCGGTTTCACTGTGGCCACGAAGGAGTTGAAACCCGAGCAAAGAGACGAGAAGTGCTGCAGCGTGCTGATCTCGTAGCTGCTCAATTTATTAGCCAATGAATTTGTGAATGTAGCATCAGCCCAGCGCTTCATCCACTCCTCCGCCGTGTGAAATGCTTCGATGACGGTGCGATCTTTCTCTGGAACGTCATGTCCCTTTGCCACTCCGAGTAGATGCTGCCCAGCGTCCTACTTGGAGCAGCCCTTCCTACCTTTGCCCCTGGGCCCACGACCATCCGATTACGATTTTGAGCAACACGCACTCTTGAAGTTCCCAAAGACAGCCGCAGACCATGGACCATGGACCATGGACCATGGACCATGGACCATGGACTACATATGGTCCGTGGTCTGCGGCTGTCTCCCACGACTTCAAGAACACGACTCGGCCAATTTCTCAGTTTGGAGTAGGATGAGCGCGGGTGCCGTGGCCCAGGGGCCAATGGCAGAATGAACTTGCATGGTTGAATCGTTGTACACAGGACAAAAGACTCGAAGACGAAGGACAAAGAAAAAAAAGGCGATTGGTGTTTTGACCCTGAGCGTCCGCGTAGATCTTCAGCAAATCCAAGCGAATGTTCTGGGCCGGCAGCTCGTGTCCGTCAACCATGGCCTTGAGTAAGGTACCCGAGAAGCCACGCATCCCGAGGAACACCACATCGCGCGACAACGCATAGCGCACCGAGCACAGCTTGTCGTAGGCCTCCACGTTCTGAACTCGCAAAGACTCGATGTGCGAGCTCGCCTCGTCGAACTTGTTGTTCAGCACCCTCAAGCTGTCAACGCGCTTGGCCAGGTCGACGGGCACGCGGAGGGCCGACTCCAACTCGTTCACATGCTGATTCAAGTTGGCAGCAATGGAAGCCTGCTCCTCAAAAGCCTTCGTCCGGCTCTCGGCCAGCCGCAAGATTGGAGTGCCCAGAACTTTGAAGCGCACGTAAAGATTAGGAATTGACCCTTCGTTGGCCCGGCTGGACAAAGCCCTCGTCAATTTCTCGTCCCTTCCTGGCCACTCGAGAGAGGGGGCAACAGCGCCAAGCAACCGAAATCCGCAAGCTCCTGCGCAACCTAGGGTAGCCGTCTGCCGTTAACCTAGCCCCCATCTCAATCCACTGCCCCATATGGCCCCGCGGCCCCATGGCCATGGCCCATGGCAACATTGCCCTCGGAAAAGGGTTTCGAACTCGGGGGATGAGCGGGAGACGAAGGCGGTGGTTGGGAGGAGGCGGTGGGAGGTCGCGATTCCTGAGACTGCTTCTTATCTACGTATATAGACCCCCAGCCGCTCTTGGGGGTTCGGGGGGGAGGAGGGGGGGGGGGGCGCTCGGGGCAAGAGCTGAAATTCACGGCCCCTCGTCGCCCCCCTCGCCCAACCCCGCTCCTCGTTCTCATCGTCTTATCGCCATCTTAATCAGCCCCGCGAAAGAGTGAAAGGGAGGTCCTGCCTGACGAGGGCGAGCGGGATAGGGATGAGAAGTGAGAAGGATGTGCCGACGAAACATATGGGGAGGAGGAACAGCAATCCGAAAACCATAAACCATGAAAGAAGACGGGGCGAGAGAAGAGACGGACAGATGACGATGTTGACAGAGACATACCACCTCATGGTCGAACTCGCCTAAGTCGATGGTCGAATCGATCCTCTCAACGCCGCGGCCGATGATGTCCTTGGCCTTGTCCACGGTCATGCTGCCGTTCAGTATGGAAGTCCCCCAGGCTACGAAGCATTTGCGCTGGAGGTCGGCAGTGTCGGCGTCGGCGCCCCAGATCCTGCGCAAGTTGCTGGTCCTGAGGAAAGACATCAGGGGGATGTGGCCGTCGTTCGGGATCACCGTCGTCGCCTGCAGAGAGGGCGAGGGCGCTTACTGACGCGCTGCAAATCTAGAGCGGTAGAAATATACACACGGACAACACATATCATTAGCAACCTTATTATACATATCATTAGCGGACATACGGGCAATCTATACAACATTTACAATTCACACGGCTTGCGAACAACACATACGACACATGGACAACGTGTAAGATTGTGACGTGCGACCTACGACATGCAACATACAACATACAAGTATCATACCGATACCATTCACAAGTTGGCATAAGACCAGACTCTGGTGAGCCTGCTATTGCACCCCTAGTCACCGTGACGTTGATGCGGAGGTCCCACAGATACTTGGAAACGATCTCGACCACAGGCGGGGCTGCCGCGAAGTGAGCAATCTGAGCCCACTTCCCCTCGAAGAGGTTGACCGCCTGGGAGTGGTCCGGAGGTCTGTTTTTCCACGTACTGGCTCCGCTCGCCAACTATGGTCAGCACAGGATTGCAGACTCGCCTTTTCCCGAAAGTTGGCCAGAGCCCCAACGCCATGCCGCAATGCCACAGTACAATGCACAATGCAATGCAATGACATTGCAGGTCGGCGGAATGGCCAGAGGCATATGGATACCTTCAAGCCCAGATCGATCACGTTGAGCTTCTTGCCGATGAGCTCGACCTTCTCTCTAGCTTCTGGCGTCTTCGTCTGGGCGGCCTTGGTGCGAGCAGTATTCGCCCATCGGGTCAGCTGCCGAAGCTTGATCTCCTGCTGGTTGCCCCACATGTCGACAGGGCTGCCTGGGCCGTTGAACTCCTCCCAGAGATCGCGCGACTTGGCTTCAAGCGTCACAGGAGGTCTGCCGCGACCCCGGCCACCCGCGCCAAGACCATCGCCGCCATCATCGTCCCCGTCGCCCTCGTGCGGTCCGTCACCATCAGGAAGAGGAGGCCCGCCGCCTTCGATGTGGATCTTGGTGATCTTGCTCGCCGCCCCTGAACTAGCGGCTTGGTCGGCGACCGCTGCACCCGCTGCGCCCGCGCTCGAGGCGCGCTTCGCCCCCGAGGCGCGAACCTTCCTGACTGGCGACAGGCTCAGCACAGAGTCGTCCTCGGAATCAACGTCCATGCAGAAGACGCCGACGGGTCGGGTCATCTTCCTATCCTTCTGCCCTGCCTTTCGACGTTTCCTGCGCATCTGCTTGGCTTTTTTCGCCTTCTCGGCCTCCTTCTGCTGGCCCGCGAGGTCCAAGGAACATTGCTCCAGCAGCTCACGCGACGCGGCGCCGAGCATCTCCCTGTAGGCACTGTCATTCTGCTTGCGAAGCTCAGCAAACCTCGCCTGGGCAATCTCCTCGTCGCCGCTCCCGGAACCGACGTCCTCCTCCCTGTCGAGACTGTTCCTGACCCCGAGTGCTCTTTTCACCTCTGGAACGCACTGGGCGCTATATAATCTACGCGAACAAGTCCACCATCAGTTAGGCCATTCCCCAGGCCCCGGGCTCACCTGGAGCCCTGCTGGGCCAAGAAGGGAGTTATGTTTTCTGTGATGTTCGAGTTCACGTGGCGTTCAAATGAGCAAGCGAAACTGATCATATGCATGCCCTTGTGCTCTTATGTTACTTACGTTCTGGCTTTATGCTACTCCCTACCACCCCCAGGCCACCGCCGTCACTGCTGACCTGACACCCCGCCCCATTCGCCCATCGCCTATCGCCGATCGCCACCCCCCCCTCCCCCGCCACACTGTTACTTAGGCTATTGTTTCTACGTTGCACGCCTTGCGTACGTCGCTGCATTTGCATCCTTTTCACGAGGCAACCCCAGGTAGGCCCCGGAGAGTTCCAACACCGCATCAAAAGAAAAGCCAACGCGCCTTCCCAAGAATTCGAAGAGACCCCGGAAAGAACTCGTAAATTTATGGTCCCTCTGCTAGCCCCGCGTGCCCCCGCGCGCTCTTCACTCGTTTGATCCCCCTCGTCAGTTTGAACCCCGAGCCCAGCCCAGGACCTTCAACGTCTGGTTGGGATCATCTGGGGGGAACATCACTCCCACAACGCCGCGGATGGTCGTCTTCTTGTGGCCGAGCTTCTTCAATGATGCTCGGCTCGGCGACCCGAACCGAATCCTGTACTGCTCGATTGGCAAGAACTCGTCGGGCGGCGGCTCGAGCACGAAGTCATCGTACTCGCTGGATTTCACCCCGACGCTCTTGATGCCTCCTGCGAAGTGGCGACGGCGAACGCTAAGTAACAAGCAACTCACGAGGACGATTGGGAACTAGTTGGGGCAACAAGAAGAAATGAGGAGGAGGAGAATCCGGCATCGTGCCTTCGCACGCTTGAGCGCGTGATGACGCGCTCCCTTCCCCCCTGGAAATGATGTGGCATTTGAAATGTTCAAGGGCCCAAGGGGCGCCATGAAAGCCCGCAGAGGCCTCCATGCATTCTCAGGATGCTTCACAACTGCCTCCAAGAAGCCCCATGGCCCCATGGCCCATGGCCCGCCCATGGTGATCGCGCGCGAGCTCCCAACCGACATCCATGAACCTTCTGACCCGCAACCCAGGGACCCAGGCACGGTGGCGGGGCTTGCCGCAGGCAGATGGATGGGAGGGAGGACGAAGGACAGTTCCATTGCATGGCTCACATAGCAGGCCAAGCAAACAAAGAGGAGGGCGACCAGGACCAAGACACTGGCCGACGAGGACGACAAGCAAGGAGGAGAGAGGGCGGGAAGGACGACCATGACAAGAGACGAAAGAAGCCAACGGCCAACGGTCCTCGGCGTCTCTGCACCTGCCCCTTGGTCCTCCTGGCCTTGAGCTTCTCGATGATGGCGTCTCGGGGCAGCTTCATCTGGTCCCTCACAGTGCTGTCGCGAGCGGCCTCCTGGCAAAAGAGGCCCCTGTCCCGATGCAGGGTCTTGCCAGCCACATCCGTCCAAGCACCAAGGCAATAATAGCATGCAGTGCCGGTCTTCACTGACGCTGCCTGCGGGTCGGCGCTGTCGCCCTGCCAGCGGATACTGGCTCTCTCTGGCTCTACCGGGTCTGGCGAGACCCCCCATATTGCCCCACAGATGAACTGGCACGTCAGCTGCTCGGTCTCCTGATGGACGCACCCCCCATTCCACTCCGCTTCCAGGAAAAACCACACCAACAATAAACGCAAGGAAATCTCATAACGCATCAGAACAGATCTGGAACATCCCGCGACGCTCGGCGGAATGCCAACCTCCACGGGATGTTCGAGGGTTTCCGCGGGCCGTTCTCAGAGTTCGTTGGGTGCCCCGAACAATTTTTGCCGCGGTCGGCTGGTCGGCAGTCGTAGACCGCTGCAGGACGGTCTAAGGTTTTCATTGGGCAATCTAAGGTGCAGCTGGGATGTCCGAATGGCGTATGGTGGAATGGTTTGCCGAAAGGTTTCGCTGGCTTTCCCAGGCCCAAAGCCTTCGGCCTTCGGACCTGGAAAAGCAAGCGAATCCTATCAGCAAGCCATTCGACCTTGTGCCATTCTGATACAGATTGCACGCAAATTGCTTGCTGCATTCACATACCGAAATCCTGGTCGTGGCTCACGTCGCCAATCGCGCTCTGCGGGCGAGAAGGCTCGCACTGCCCACTGCCCTGAGCAGCCTGAGCGAGCTTGGCCTCGCCGGGGCGCGAACGGCGAAAGTAAAACAACGATGCTAAAGTCGTGGTCATGACTGTCCTGAGAAATCAAGAAATCCTGGAGGCCCCGACGTATAGTTTGAATGAGGTCAGCGGGTGCATTTGCAAATTTCATGCGCGGAGCCTTCACGCGCCTCTCCCGCTTCGGGGCGAAAGAAGACACCCCCTCCTCACAGGCAATGCCCGCTGGCTTGCCATCGGGAAGTGCATCGGCGAGAGGTACTGGCGATTTCTCGTGGACAGCCGGGGCGCCGCGACCGCCGCCGCGGCCGCGGCCGCGGCCCCGGCCCCGCCCGCCGCCGCGGCCCGCTGGTTTGCTCACGTCTGCCATCCCCGCCGAGGGAAGAAAGCCTGGAGGTGAGAGGCTCGGGCCATTAACGGGGCCATCAAAGGATTGAGGTATCAACGAATATATGACATGTTGTCATACTGTACTCTATGCTGTGTTGCCATGCTGCAGTGAGAAAGTGCTCTACTATGCTCGAATGCTCTATTCTGGGAAAGCTGTCAACACCCCCAACGCCCCGATCCTGGATTTCCTTTGACGCGCCCTGCGCAACCTCCGCGAGCGTAGAACACCCCTGCCAGAGACGACGTCATCGACGCCAGGCGAAAGTAAATGACGCCCAAATCTCAGAAACGCGGAGAATTACAGTCGGGGCCTCGACCTAAGGAACCCAAAATAAGGAACGAGGCCCATGTTTTTCCATAAGCTAAACTTCGATTTCCGATCGGAAACATAAGGAAAACCCGAGGCAAGCTGCGAACACACAAAAGAAACGCGGAGCCCCTGCCCAACCAAAAGGGTTCCTTCTTCATGGCCCCGACTGCATTGACATTTGGCTAGATCCAACTCCAAGGCAGAACTGGGCAAACAAACAATGTCACGGCGAAGCGCCCTAATCCATGGCCCAATGTTCACCTGCGTTCGCAAGAATGACAGGTGCAACATGGCCCTGCAGGGCGCGATCGGTTTGGCCGTGCACCGAAACTGCGCCCCTGCAGGCGACGGACAGACTCGAACCCTCTCATGCGACTCATGCGCCCGCCCTCTAGCCCCTAGAGGAGGAAGATGCCGCGGGGCGGTCTGGGGCCTGCAGGGCATGATCACAGACGCGCGGGCAAAGCAGGGGCGCGGGACACGGCAAGACAGCGGGCTGGCCAGTGGGATTCAGGAACGAGGCAACAGAGGCAGCTGGAGCAGGATATGGAGTATGGATGGAGTATGGGGTAGGTATGGACGAGGCTCAGGGGGAGGGCGAAAGAACGACGCGTCCATGGAATCACTTCCCGAACTCGCAGTCGTCGTCGAGGAGATCACACTCCGCCTCATCAGCCTGGTCCACGATCTCTTCCTCATCACCCTCGCCCTCTTCCTCCTCGCCATCTTCCTCCTCGCCGGCGCCCTCGTCATCTGCGTCCTGCTTCTCCGAGCCTTCCTTCTCCTGCTCAGGGCCCGCCCTCTCGTCCTCGGCGGAGGAGGGGAGATGGGTCGACGGAGGAAAGGGAGAGCAGCGAAATGGAGGAGGTCGGCGAGGGGCTTTATTCCCAGGGCAGACAGAGCTGAGAAGGCCCATGAAGGCTGATACCGCAGCAAGTGTCGATCCTCTCGGACCAGAAACCCAGGACCCCCGCAGCCGCAACACTAATACGTAGCGTGCTCGAGTGGGCTCTGGACGGAGAACGAGGCAGCCCGACACGGGCCCACGATGAAACGGCGAGGGCATCTCCGCCACTCCAGTTGCCGCCAACATACTGCTGCATGTTAACGAGCACCTGGGTCGTCTTCTCAAGACGCTCCCGGGGGGGGGGGGCGACAACGCAGCGCATTCTGCACATTCCAAGTTATGCCGAAACTTGTTGTTCTATCTATTGCGCAGGCCCCTCCTCGACGAGAACGACGTCCTCCCCCGGGCCCCTCGTGGTCAGAATGATCGACTGGGAGATGGGGCAGTATGCCATGACCGCGAGCAGCAACGGCAGGACGGCGCACATGGAGAACGAGTTGCCGCTCAGATCGCGCAACTGGGCGTCTGACCAACTGGACGCGGCCTCGGGGTCGATGCGATTCCAGGCGTCGCGCGGCACGCCCTGGATCGCCAGGCATTCCTTGCCACATCCGAAAAGGGGGCCATTGGCGGCAGCACGTAGGCATGTGACAGATGTTGCTTGGGAAGCAAACCCTCGCTCGAAACCGCCCAGGCCCGCGTTGATCTATTATCCGACCCGATCTGGCCCGACTCGACCCGACGCGACTCGAGCTGGCCCAACCCGACCCGACCCCAGCCGCCCCGATCCAACCCGACCCGACCGAGCCCGATCCGACCCGACCTGTTTTTACCAAAATCATGCGACAACCCGACCCGATCCGATCCGAACCCACCCGATCCGCCCTGATCCGACCGACCCGGCCCGAACCCGACCCGACACGACCGAACCCCACTCAACTCAATCCGACCCGCCCTGAGCGGCGGCGGCGAAGGACGACGCGGAGGATTTGAGGACAGCGGACTGACGAAGCCCAAGTGATAGCATGCGGTCGCACACCTGCTAGAGAACAGACGACAAACTCATAGCTCATAGCCGCAATTGACCGCATCGTTTCCTACTCTCACTAAACCTCCCCCTACATTGTCGTTTGACACCCATGGCGCCGTGACCGAACCATCGCTCCGATTCACAGGGCCCCTGACCCATATGAGCGATGCCGAGGTCAACGTGGGAAGCCCTTCGTGAATATAGGAGGACCACTTGACGCTCAAATTCAAATCGCACGCCTGGAACGAACTCAATTTGTCTGTAGGGCCCTCCGTTATGACCCACAGCAGCAACAACTCCTTCTGGCGATCTGGCAGCCACGACGCGAGCTTGACGAACTCCTCAGTATACATAGCTTCGGGAGTATATGAAAACCCCCTCGCCTCGAACTCGTCGGCGTGGTCTACTTTGAATTCGGGAACCTTTGCATCGTCGGGCCTGGTCTTGTCGGCAGCTGACGCCGTGGAATATTTCGCCTTCTTCTTCGCCTGCTTCTTCTCCTTGACCTTGAGAGAGTTCGCCGCAATGACAGAAGGGTCATCGTCGTCCAAAAGATAATCGCCAAGCGGGGGTCCTGCGGGTCGCCGAATTGCATCCGAATCCCCGAACAAACCCTACCCCGTGCCCCTTGCTTGCCGGTTGCGGCCCTTGCCCTCTGCCTATGACCTATGACTGGCGCCACCCGACGCATCGATGCCATCGATACCACGTCGCCGATCCATCGCATCACACAGCGCAAGTGGTTCGTGCCACCGCCACGGGCAAGATCGACCTCGACGAGCCCCCCCCGCACCCGGCTGGTTCCATGTAGACAAGTTGATCATCGATTTAGCCACCTCTTTGCTCATCAACTGACAATCCTCAGCAGTCCTTCACCCCTCCGCCTCCGCCTCACAGGTGTCAACATTATATTTCTGACTCATGCCCAGTTCCTTCAATTCCCGACATGCCGAAGAGCATGGATGTCATGCGCGAGACCCAGGGGGGGTCGATGTAATCGCCGTCCGTCTGGCCAATCGGAGCGCGACTCACCTGGCGCAAACAAACGCGTGAACTGCAAGAGAACCGCCGACTGAACAGCGACTACACACAACGACGAAGGAGGATGCTAATAATAAATAATAGGTGGGAGGGCGCCGAAGCAGGTCCAGCGATGACGAGTCCTGTCCGGGGGGGGGGGCGGGGGGGCGTGCAAATCACTTCGGAGAAACCCCGTAAGTGCCTTCACGCACGTGAGGTACCACCGCTCCCGCTTGGCAACGGAGCCGAACTTCTCCGCGTGAATCATGGTGGGCACCACGTGGTAACCAAACTGGTTGGCGCGCTCGACTATCCCATCCAAAATACTCCTGCCAGACCCGCCCTTCGCCTGCAAGTTTTTCGTGCACTTCAAGAAGAAGATGGCGGGGTTGTGAGCTCGGACGGCTGCCGGCGCTGCTCTGGTCGTGTCTCCTTCAAGCAGAGGCCGAGAAGATGATTGGACCCCTGAACATTGGATAAGGAACCTGCGGATGGAGAGCACAGATCCTGGCGCGGGCCCTCGCTTCGAAGCAAGCAGGGCAGCGCCAAGATCGGGATCCCCTGGAAGGATTCCTTATCCACCGTCCCCACGAAAACGGCAAACATCGTTTCGCCTGGTGGTCCTGCTGCACACTCGGTGTCATCATCCAGCGCCGAGAAATTGTCCGCTCGATTCTCGTTGCAATTGGAGATGGAGTCACATTCCACCCCGAACACAATAGCGAGAACATGTGGTATTGGTACCATCTCTCCGTTATCTATTACCCTGGCCTGCTTTTTGTCGAGCCCCGCGATGTCCCCGAACAGTCGGGCGCCAGTGTGGAACTCCCGAATTCGCCGACCCGACGGGCCAGATGCGTGCTGATGTCATGAATATGGTGACTGGTTCAAAGTTCTCTAGCTCGCGCGCGCGCGGGGCCAAAGCCGCGGGTGCCCGGCCGAACACGGCCTGGCAACGTCCCAGCAAGTCCGCCTCGGAGATGGCATGGTTCTCGGAGATGGCATGGCGCGCAGTAACAGCCGATGGCCATGGGCCATGGCCATCGGCTGTTACTGCGCGCCGCCATCGAGCTAATTTCAGGGCACCCCCAGAAAGTCTCAAGACTCAAGAAGGACCAAGTAAGCTACCCCGAAGAGGTCGCCAAGATAATCTCGTTGGGCCCCGAGCCTCCACGAGATCGCTTCAAGACTTCAAGACGCTCACGATTGCTTCAAGACGCCCCCCAGACACCCCGAACAACGTCCGGGACCAACCTGAAGCGACGATGTGCATTACAGTGTCTGATGATTGACGCGTTCTCATAAATTCAACGGCGCGACCATCCAAAACGGCCCCGGGAACCGATAGGCCGTTAGGACCGCCCGCAGCACCGCCACGGCCCGAGATGCCCCCAGGACCCACGAGACCCCCAAGACGGCCCAAGCGCCCGAGCGCCCCCCCGAACCGCCCCAGAGTCGCCCAAGCTCGCCCACGAGGGCCCCATGTGGCAACACGCGGGGCCCAGGGGGGAACCGCGAACCACCTATTCACGCCGTCAGCGCGGGCCCCAGGGCCCTAGCGGCCCTCGGCCAAGAGAGCTCAGAACGCCCCTAGATTAAAAATTATATAGGCCCCACGAGGCCCCAACAGGCTTACAATGGGCCCCAACACAAGCCCCAAAGGAGTCCCACGATGCCACGACCGCACACGCAGACTCATGGCAGCAACGGGCCGGCGGAATGAGCGAGGCGGTTCAATAAACCGCTGTTTGTAATCGACAGTCTCACAGGAATACTCATGGAGCACGGTCAAGCGATCACCAAAACGGCTGGCGCACGCATCGAATACCAATTTCCACAGATCAACGCACAGATCGGTTCCTGAACACGCCGTTCCCAGTGTGAAATTGCCGTGGCACGTCGAGCAGATCGATCTCATGTTCTCCGACAAGGCAATCAGATGCTGCGGTTCCAGGCGGTCAAATAGAGCCTCCAAAATGTGGACATTCGGCATCGGGGCAGTATTGACTGCTGCCTTGCAGGTGGATGGGCAAGGAACTCATCCCCCCCCCCGCCACGCCGCCCTTAGCGGAAGGGGGGGGGGGGGGGGGGGGGGGGAGGAGGAGGTTGAAGAGGATGGGGCCAGAGGACGAGGCATAGGAGACGGACGACGGGGGGGGGAAGATGGAGGGGGGGGGTGCAGAACGAACGCACAGAGCGGAGGAGGGGAATGAGGGGGGGGGGAGGAGGAGGAGGAGGAGGGAGGGAGGAGGAGGAGGAGGAGGAGGAGGAGGAGGAGGGGGAGAGGAATAAGAGGACGGGGAGGCGGATGAGGACGAGGCGAGGAGGAGGAGGAATAGGAGGAAGGGAGGAGGAACGGATTCGGAGGAGGAGGAGGAGGAAGAGGCGGAGGGAGAAAGAGGGAGGAGGCGCGCGGCAGGGAGGAGGAGGAGGCTGCGAGCAGACGGAGAAGGGCGATAATGAGGATGAGGAGGGGGGGGGGGTGGGGGGGGGGGGAGGGCGGAGGGCGGGAGAAGGATGACATAGGCGAAAGGCCGGGGATGGGTGACAGAGGAAGGACGAAGGAGGGATAGGGGGGGAGGGGGGCGGCGAATGGCGGAGGCGGGGGGGGGCGAGGAGGAGGGAGGCGGAGCGAGGGGGGGGTGAGAGGGGAAAGGGGGACGAGGATGAGAAGGGAAGGATGAGGACGAGGAGGAGGGGGGGGGCGAGGAGGAGGAGGAGGAGGAGAAGGAGGAGGGGGAGATGAGGAGCACATGTTATTTGGAGTGTCGGCTGGGTAATTTTATTTTTTGGACGAGCCGTTTTTTGATTCATTTTACGGCCTGTCCAAAAATTCCCCGCGCGCCTGTCCATTAATTCCTGTGCGAGCGGGCGCGCACAGGAATTAATGGACAGGCACGCGGGGAATTGTTGGACAGGCCGTAAAATGAATCAAAAAACGGTTCGTCCAAAAAATAAGATTACCCTGCCGACACTCCAAATGACATGCGGCATGCGCTCCTCCTCCTCCTCCTCCCCGCCCTCCTCCCTCTGCCGCCTTACTCGTTCCTCCCCCTCCCTCCCAGTCCCTCCCCGCCCCTCCCCGTCCCCCCCGTCCCTCCTCCTCTGCCTCTTCGTCCTCCTCCCTTCTCTTCCTCCGCCATCCTCGTCCCCCATCCTCCTCCCTCGCCCCTCCCCCCATCCCCATCCTCTTCTCTCTCATGCACCGCCGTCCCCACCCCCGCCCCACTCCTCTATCTCCACTCCGCCTCCATCTCTCCATCGCCGCCCCCCCTGCTCATCATGTTCCCCCATCCGCCCTCTCATCCGCCCCTCCCCCCCCCCAGCTCTCGCTCGCCGCCCTCCATCTCCTCCCCCCCCCATCTCTTCAACATGATCCCTCCGCCAGGCCGGGCGTGGGCAACGGGGGAGGGCGCGATGGGTCAATGGGCCAATGCGGGGGCAGGGATGCGGACACTGATGGCGAGATGGGAGGGGGGGGGTTACTGGAGGACGAGATGCGATGAACGAGGCGGGAGCAGGAAAATGACGCGGACGTGGAGGGCGCAGTCGCGGGGGCGGGGAAAGGAGCGGGAAAGCTGCGCGACGCATCACGGCCCAATGAGGGGGGGCGCGAGGACGGGGCGACATGCGACGGATCACACTTGCCTGGTCGGTCGCGCCATCGATGATCGACCCGTCCCTGGTCATGCTGCAGGACGGACAGATGGTCACCGACGCGATCCAGTCGCACTGACAACTGGGGCATGACCACGTCGCCTGGGGATCGGCGCGGAGGCGGGGGGGGTAAGGGGGGGGGGATGCGAACGCAAGGGTTTGGTGTCGGCGATGGGCGATATGAGGCATCGTTCTGCCGACCTCAGACCCTCGCGCTTGCATCGCCCCGCTCCATCTTGATGGGGATAGAACGAGCCCCCCCCCCCTCATCCCCTCCGCCCCCCTCCGCAGGCCTCTGGATCGCGCGCCGCGGTTGGGATCTCGACGTCGCTCAGCGCGTCGAGACCACCGGTAGACGACGCAGCTGACGGCACGCCCCTGAGCCTCCGCGCAGCTCGGCTCGCAACTGAGTCAGGCTCGACGCCGGGATCCACATCGGGCTGCTGAGTAGTTTCCTCCAGTATAGTTTCGATCGCCATGGTCCACTGCATCGCTTCACGCTGAGCATCATCATGGTCTGCCTGCTGCTGCGCTGGGCCCCCCGCTGATGCATCTGCTGCGGCGCTGCCTGCCTGCGGCTCTTGCCTGCTGCGGCACTGGGGCTCCAGCTGGGGCTCCTGTCCGCTGCGGCGCTGGGGCTCCTGTTCTGGCTCCTGCTGGGGTTCCTAGACATGTCAGAGAGCATGAAACCCCGGCGGCGGCGCGAGGCGCATGTGCAACCTTCGATGCAGTTATACCAACTTGCGCACCACACGTAGTTGTCAGCATACGCGAATGGCTTCGGTGGGGGCCCCTGAAGGGGGAACGCCCTATCATATATTAATACAATGATATATTATATTCACATGGTGAGCGCGAGCACCACCCCTTCACCCCCACCTTCCCCCATCCTCGCGAGGCACCTTAGGAAGGGGGGGGTGACTGGACATACGACGCATGGACCACGTCGCTCCTGCACAGCCTCGGCCTTCGCCTGAGGGCTAGTCGGCGCGGCGTTGGCGGTCGCGGGCTCGGGCGCGGCCGTCGCCGTCGCCGTTGCCACGGGCGCGGCTGCAGCCCTGGGCGCCGCTGGCCTGGCTTCAGACCTTTTGATCTTGGGCCGGGTCTCGATCTCCTCGGCAAGGGCGTCTGCTTCGTCTTGCGACTCCCGAGCAGTGTCCGCAGACCCGTCATTGACAGATGCAACCTGGACGTCGGGCGCATTGGAGGGGTGGGTGGGCGATGGGGGAATGGGGGGGAGGGCAGAGGCGAGGGCGTGGGCAGGAGCGAAGAGGGGAACGATGAGCCGCAAGGTGACGCGCCCCTCGCCGCGGGGATCGACGCGTCGACGACGGCGACGCGACGACGAACGCGAATCGATGCCCCAGGGAGGCGAGGGCGACTCGCCAACGACCGACAATCGACAATCGTCAATCGCAATCGTCGAGGACAACGTCGCGACGACGACGCGGCGATCCCCGACGGCCGACGGCATCGGCCGACGGCGACGAGGGGCCCAGGAGCACACTGGGGTCCACAAGGCGAAGCAAGGCTCTGACTGCCAAACGGCATCAGACGAAGGCGGCGAGGCCAGACGGCCCGAGCTCCAAAAGGACAGGCCTCAGAGAGCCACGGGGGGGGGGGAGGGGAGGAGCGAACTGGACCGCGATCCGCCGCCCCAACACTGTAGGGGGGACCAACCAACGCCCGCGCATCTGAATGGGGTGAGCCCCGAACCGAAGCTGGGCGAGAACCAAACCAGGCGGGGCCCTCGACCCCGCTGCGCCCAGTGCCAGAACCCCATGTGGCCACGAGAGAGCCCAGCGATCCCGCGAGAGAGCCACGATGACTCCGAGATGCGATGCAAGATGCGAAGATGAAAGATGCGATAGATGAACTATGCGATAGATGTTATGTGTTTTTATTTCGGTCACATCAGATCAGCCGATTTTTGCTGAAATGCAAACCATACCATCGTAATAGAACGGCCCACTACGAACCTACCCTAAGCCCCTAACCCTAAGCCTACCCTACCATCACACTGTGTACCGTACAATGACCGTACACCTGCGACGAACACATAAAACACGAAAATGCCTCCTATTGGAGAGCGAGTCCCCTGATGATTGGCAGTCCTAGGGGATCGCGGTCATCCCGTTTGCAAGCCACTTGAGACTTGGGAACGTGCTTGCAACGAGGATGAGGGATGAGGTGAGGATGAGAAGGAGAGGACAATGAGGAAGGGAGCGTCTGTTTTCGACGAAATCGCCGAGCAGTCACGGAGAAAGGCGGGCAAGCACTAACTAATTACACGCGCGAATCCCGCGCTGCCAAGCGGAGCAAAGCGAGCTATACACTATAGAACACTGAACACTGCATGCAAGCTGCACTCTGCGATCCTCTATGGGTCGCTGGGCGTCCAATTGTGTCTCTCCGCCTCGCTCTAGATACCGATCAAGAAGCGCTTGCGCTTCTTGCACCAAACCGCTTGCGCTGTCTCTACGCTAGAGACCGCGCCAGTGCCGAGGCAATTGCTCGACGATGCCGAAAAAGGCGCAGACAGGTTCCGCCGCCCCAATAAAGAGGCCAGAGCGCGTTGGTCTGGGTGCTCCCGAAGCCCTGCCCCTCAGCCCTGCCCTAAGTAGCCTAAGTCCTAAGTCCTAAATCCTCTCATCATCCCCCCACCCCACCCCACTTAACTTAACCTCCCGCTAGCCCCTGGCAGCCCCATTAGCCGCCTTTGACCGACGACGTTTTACAGTTTGAAATCTGTCACCTTTCAGCACTTTCCCAAGCCAGCTAGGCCCTTAGCCAGTCCTTAGCCTTTTTGCCTTAGCCTTATTCCCGGCAGCCCCAGGAGCATGTCGCGCGGCGGAAGACGCGACAGCGCGCATGTTGGTTAAACTGCCCCAGGGCGACGATGGCGACGATGGCACGCGCGTCTGGCCGTCGTACTCGGAGAAGTCGTAGCTGCCGTAGCTGCCGTAGCTGCACTGCGGGCCAACGCCGCCGTCGCCCTCGGCGCTCGCCGTGGCCTTCTCCTTCTCGAAGACGCTCGCGCCCTTGGTGACCTTGGTGCTCTTGTAGCCGCCAACGGTCTCGCCGCCCATTGCCTCGGTGCTCTTGTAGCCGCCAACGCCCTCGGTGCTCTTGTAGCCGCCAACGGTCTCGCCGCCAACGTTCTCGGTGCTCTTGTAGCCGCCGACGCCCTCGGTGCTCTTGTAGCCGCCAACGCCCTCGATGGTCTTGTAGCCGCCAACGCCCGCGTAGCCGCCACCGCCCTCGATCCTGTAGCGCTTGCAGCCGCCGACATTCTCGAAGCTCTTGTAGCCGCCGCCCACGAAGTTCTTGTAGCCGCCAACGCCCGCTGTAGCCGACGTAGCTCTCGTCGCGGAGACGCCCTGGCCCTGGCCCTTGTCACGGGCCGCGCCGTCATCGCTGTCCCAACCGTCAACCTCCCAACTCGGCTCCCACTTGTACCCCCAGTCGTCCTCGCCAAAGTCGTCCTCGCCAGAGCCGCACTCGCCAAAGCCGTACTCGCCGACGTCGTCCTCGCCGACGTCGTTCTCGCCATAGCTGTTGAATACCTCCCTCCTCGGCCTGTCTAGCACGTGCATGGCCTCCAGCATGCCGACGACGTCGCGATGGCCAGTGGGCCTTCTGCACATTCCGTCCATGAAATGCATTGCTTCCACTTTGTCCCATGGGGCGGCTTCGTTCTCCCACGGGTACTCGGCGCTGCCGATGATGCTCGCGAGGCTCTTGCCGCCGCACTCGAGCACGTCCTCGTCATCCACGTCTCTCATGCGCAGGAACTTCTCGTCGAAGGGGACGCGGACGCCGTCGATAATCAGCCGCGTTGCCATCGCGAGGCAGCCCGATGGGGCAGATGGGATTGGACCAGCCCGACTGTTGGCAGTCCAACTGGCCAGCAAAATGCTCGAACCAGAAACTATACGGCACGGACAGACAGCGCGCCGCGGCCATTGCGTGAGCTCTCTTGGCAAGACTCTCAGCGCACAGCCAGAATCTGTAGCAAGGGCGGACCATAAATTGGACCATAAACCATAAAGACGCGAGCCCCGTGAACAGCAGCCCCCAGGATTTCCAGAGAGATTGGCCAACGAACAAAGAAAAAGGCGAGATCCAGATGCAAGGGCGCAAGGGCGCACCCGAGGAAAGCGTGTGCTCGTCCATATCCATACTAGGGATTTTGACTGTGGTGGTTTCAGACGACTCCTTTCATCTTGCATATGTGCTCACCGTGGTGGAATGAGGGCCAGCCGAGTCCTGGCCCCGGGGCCCGAGACTTGGCCTCGCGAGCTCATTAGACTCACGAGGTCCTCTGGGTATCTCCAACATTAATATGATCGACGATGTCGATGTCCCACGCATGACTCAAGAGCTTGGCTTAAGAGAGCTTAAGCAATGGCCGCGGCGGAGCCGCGCTCCCTCAAACACCTTCGAAGTTCAGAAAATACTAAAATACTTGCACATCAACAATGCTACATGCGACGCCTACGAGAGACCAGGTTCAAGGTGCCATACCACATCTGCAAGGTCTCGGAAACAAACCGCCCCAAGATGCCCGAGAGAGCGCCTGGACCGTAAAGCAGCCCCCAGATCTTACGCGTTTTATGTTCAACGATGCCACCCAGAGACATGCAAGCAATTTGCCTGTCTGCTCGCCCTTCCCGCCCTCCGCCCCCCCCTTCCTCCCCCCTTCCTCCTCTATACTTCTCCTCGTGCCACTTCTCCGTTTGTCCTGCAATGTTTGCGCTCCTTCTGGCCCTCCTCCTCTTTCGGGCAAGTTATGCAATCCCAATCGACGCCTGCTACGCTGGGCCCCGAACAACACGCAACTGCGAGCAAGATGCGCCACGAACGGAAACGCAATCCACACGTGACCAGCGGTTGCGCCACAACGTATAGCGCCAAAGCATGGCTCACATGGGCCATCTGATCCATATGGGCCACATAGCCTAAGCATAAAGCTTGCAGCTTGCGCCGCGGCCACATAGCCTAAGCATAAAGCTTGCAGCTTGCGCCGCGGGCCGTGGGTTGCGCAACAAGAAGAACTAATCCCCGAGAGCACCGAATTTTCTATGGAAAAGATGAGGAGGTCCGGAGAGTCGCAGGAGCAGCGGGAGGCGACTTGAGATTGGGGGCAAGAGGTCAACAGGCCAAGGACAAGGAGCCAGAAGGGAAAGAAGCGGTGATGGCAACGAAGAGGCGCCCCGCAGATGAAGAGAAGGAAGCCGATCGGCCCCGCCTGGTCGGCGACCTCGGCTTCGGCGCGGGGCTGCACCGCCAGCTTCAGAGGCCGCTGCCCCGACAAGCCGGCCGCGTTCAGCTTGCGTTTCCCTCCCATGGCGGCGACGTCTGGAACGGGGGCGATGACTTGCACCTGCAAGAACAGCCTGAGACTGAGATACGAAGCCGGCCTGAGACACGAAGCGGCTGAGAATACATGAGACACGAGGGGCCCGACCAGGAGGGCCGCGACTTCGCGCGTCGAGGCGCGTGACTCTGTGCACTGCTGGGAACGCCATGCCGTTCGCAACGCCGTTTCGTTGTTTTCTGCCCCGAGAAGCCCGACGGGAGCCCCGACGCCCCCCCCCCGAGAGCCCAAGAGGCCCCACGCGCCCCCGAGCCGTCATCCGCGAGCTCCGAGTCAACATCTATGGACCATGGACCACTACGGACTATGGCGTTTGACCCGCGACCCAGGCACGGCGGCGGATGTTGCCGCAGGCATCTGGGTGCACTTCTCTTGTCTCTTATCAAACCTATGTGCCTATTTGATATATGTGCTACATGCGGTAGTGCAGCGGATGCCAATGTGCTTAAAGAGATATGCGATATGCGCGTGTATGCCGCTTCCCTCTTCGCATTGCCAAACTGCCATACTAGTACGATCGTCTAATATAGTTATATAGTCTATAGATTATGAACTATTGGCGGAGGGGGCGTGCCGACTCCATCTGGCCTGCGGCCTCTGGGTCAGCACGTTGGCGTCATTTTTGCTGCAAAACTGAGGCGGCCATCGCTCGCCCGTCGCCGCCAGTCCATTAGGGCTGATGTCTGAAACAAGACATCCGCCATCATCACTATCTATTCTTTCGAATGCGCCAGAATAGCGCGCACCCCGCGGGACCTGGCGCCCGGGAGACAAAATTTGCAATCATCACTACGTGCACGCTGCAACTGGGGCGGGGGCGACGCTCCCTCCCGCGAAAAAAACGCATTGAACATCATACATAAATCATAATTCACACAAAAAATCATCAAGGCCAAATTGCCAAGGCCATCTCGTCGAGCTCCTCCTGCGATTCCTCGCAATCCATAATCCTGCAGTTCACCGCGACATGCTCAGACCTGGCATTGTCCTCGTCAAACCTGGCGCCGTGGCCAACCAAGAGCCACTTGCATACTCTCCTGCGACCCTCCAGGGTGGGCATTGAAAGGTTTTTCTTGCACTGGCATTTGATATCCCAGGCATTCTGACGCTGGCCACAAGCGGCGCCCCACCCACTCTGGATTCCAGCCTTATGGACGGGGGCCACCATCCAGGGGGACGAATTGGACTGCTCGGGCCAGCGGAAGCCCCTCGCCTTACGTGGAGGCCGCGCTGCTCCTGTGGGCGGCGACGGCGGAGAGAGCGGCGGGGGCGGCGCGGGGTCTTCCCCTCCGACATCGTCACCCCCATCCCCGCCGCCAGCGATTCCGCCCTCATCGTCGCCGCCTCCAGGGCCCTCGTCATCGCCGCCTCTGGGGCCTCCTGGGCCCTCTGAATCTCTCGAATCCTCCGAGGATGCCCATTCAGAAGAATCGCCGTCACCACTTGGGGCCCTCGGCGCAGCGCCTGCAGCTGCCGGCCCACCGGCAGCGGCGGCTCCACCGGCAGCGGCGGCTCCACCAGCGGGCACCGGCGGGCACTGCAAGAGCACGCCAGCACGCGGCGTGATCACCTGAGTCTGAGTCGGCCGAAGGCCCGACGACGCGATGACGATGACGACGGCTGCGACAAGGACCAGGATGACGACGACGGCCGCGGCGACGACTGCGACCGCGACGGCGACGGCGACGGCGACGACGACGACGACGACAATGATGCTGAAGATCACGGAGGAACGACGACGACGACGACGTCGACGATAACTAACGACGACTACGACCTCGAACGCCAACGAAGGCGAGGGAAAGGTCGCGGCGAGCAAGCTGGCACCGAACAAAACAACATAACGCGATGGGCACGAGGAGAGGCGGTAGAGGAGGAGGAGGAGGAGGAGGAGGAGGAGGAGGAGGAGGGGGAGCATCGATAGCAGCAGAGTTTTTGGGGAGGGGTCGCCTTCATGGGTCGAGGCCGACGTCTGTTCGGCGGCGGGGGGTCCTGAGGCTCGTCGGGGATGTCGGGGATGTCCCTCCGTGGCGGACGAGGCCTACTGTACTTCCCAGGCCAGATCCGCCTGCCGCCGTCGTTGGGCAGATATGCCGCCACTCTATCGCTGACGCGTGGGTCCGCCGAGTCATGAGACATCCGGGCGACAACTGCAGTCCTGACATTGCCGCGCAGCATCTCCTTGGCCAACTCCCACACTGTGCAAAAGTCGAACTCTTTGGCTGTCCGCTCTCGCAACGACAAGGTGTGAGACGCGCCCTGGACATCATGTATGACGCAGCTGATGAAGCAGTGAGTAATTTGACAATGCATGCGCCTCTCCCTTTTGCGCGCCAAATTCGCCGACCCAACGGGGTAGAGTCTAGAGGCGCGCTGAAAGTCCTGGTGACTGTTTCCGAGTGGTCTAGTTCGCGCGCGCGGGGCCGCCCCCGTGGATCCTCGGCCGACAAGTGCCCCAGCGAGGCCCCGGCAAGGCCCCCCCCTCGCAAGTCCGCCTCAGAGATGGCTTTGCCCCCAGCCTCAAGAAGGGCCAGAATGCCCCGAAGAGGTCGCCAAGATAATCTCTGAGTCAAGATCGCTCCAAGTCGCGCAGGATTGCCCCGAGACAAATCGAGAAGCCTTCCAGACGCCCCGCGCAGCTTCCAGGAGGCACTCCCAAAGAGGCCCCAGGGAGGAAACACCATCGGTTTCATTGCATTGTCCGATGATTCTCTCGTTATCGGATTTTCAGCTTCTCGACGCTCAATAGGCCTGCAAGATCACCCCAACCCCAGGACCCCAAGACCCAGGCAGCCTGGGAGGCCCCCGAGGGGGCCCCGAGATGGCCCAAGAGGGCCCAACCAACAACGGCCCCCAAGATCGCCGAATATGGCCCCAAGGTGGCCCCAAGAGCCCCAAGAGGTCAGGAGGAGATCACTAAGGGGCAACGAACCACCAAGCCGAGCCTTCCGCGCCAAGAGGGCCACATGAGTCATATGACATATGAGGCCCCGCGAGGCCCCCGAGAAAGCCCAGGAAGCCTCCTGGGGGCCCCCACGAGGCCCCCGAGAGGTCAAACCACCCAAAAAACACCAAAAGCCAAGAGCCGAAAATGGGCGCAGGCAAACGCCTGCGATGGCACCGCACGGGCCGGCGGAATGAACGAAGCGACACGATAAACACACATGATCTGATCTTCCATCGGCGGGGCGCCCTCAGGGAACTCGGGCTGCCAGATGATCGCAAGAAACCGATGCACGTACTCGTCGTCCAAAGCCCTCTCTAAGTTGCGACCCAATTTCACTGCGTCCTCGTACACGTCGGCGTCGACCGTTGCGCACAATCCCACATGAGCTTCTCCACAAGAGAAGCGATACGAATATTGGATGTCATCTGTGATGTCATGCTGATCGTGAACGACGTAAGAAGATGCGGTGAGGCGGCGCAATGTCCGGGCCTTCCCGCGAAAGCCACCCACCCCCGTCTGGCGCAAGCCTGGGTGGGCGGCGAGGAACGAAGATATCACCTCAGGTCGCACTGGCCATTCTCTATCTCCACAATCGACGAAGCCACCTTCCTGCCGGAGATCTTCAAGCGCGGGGTCTGCCTCCACTCGCTCAAGTCCGAAAGCGTCGACGCCCTCATCTGCTGCCTGGGCCCTGCGTCGGCGGCCCTTCGCCAGCGGCACCTGCATGTCACTGAGGTTCTGGCGACTAGGAAACAATCGTCGACTGTCCTTCCTGCCCCGCGCCAGGTGGCGCTTCATCAAGCTGCTGGTGCAAGAAGAATCCGACCAGCCCTTGAGGCTACATAGTGTAGATCGTCTAGAGAGCGTTCTCTTCCTAACCCCTCCCCCCCTTCGAGGAAGGGTTTGCCCCTCCCCCGCGCCCTTTCCGCGGGCCTGGACGGGGCGCCCCGCGAAGCGTCAGAGGTCAGAGGGCGTCGTTTCGCCCACGACGGCGCCGAGAGGGCCCCGGAGAATCCAAGATGGCCTCCGAGGTTGCTCCAGATGCCTGATGATGGCCCATATCCCGAGAGCTCCCCCAGGAGGCCGCCAACCGGGCAAAAACTCTTCCAAACCCGAAGGCAAATCAATGTGTCGTTGTTTTCTCGCCCTTTCGCGTCCGATGGCCTGCCGAGGCCTCGGGGCGGCCCCGGGATCGCCCGGGAGGGCACGAAGAGAAGCCCGAGAGGCACCCCGCATGCGGCATCCATGCCGCATGCCCAGGCCCATCCCATGGCCCATGGCCCATGGCCCATGGCCCACGACGGCCCCGGGAGCGCCCTAGAGCGCTCCAAGAGGGATCCAAGAAGGGTCCACGAAGGGCCCGCGGAAGGGGAACTACGGAATTCTGGAAGGGGGAAGCCAATTAATTAACTTGCCCCCCATCATTATCGATCTCCTCCAAGATGGCTCCAAGAGCGCCCCCGAAGCTTCGAGATCGCCCCGACAGGGCCCCGAGGGGCGCCCGCGCGGACCCAAGACCCAATAGGGCTCAAGAGGGGCCCTACATGAGGCCCTCAAGATACCCCCAAGAGCAAGCGGCCCCCAGAGGATCCACGAGGCACCCAAGACGCTCAAATAATGCCCTGGGCCAACCAAGACGCCGCATGCCGCATTGCCGCATGCCGCATGCCCCGCCCCCCCAAAAAGCCCCCCGACAGCTTCCAAACGACATTCGGGGGGGCTCCGAGAAGCATTCGAGAGGCTCGTGGCTCTTCTGAGAAGGACTCTTTATGGTCGCCCACTCCCGCCTCCTATTCCTTCTCCTCCTCCTCCTTCTGTTGCCCATCCTCATCTGCGTACTCCTCCCCCTCCCTGCTGCCTCCCCCCCCCTCCTCGTTCTTTTCCGCGCCCCCCTCCTTCCTCCTCCTCGCCCCCCCGTCCTCCTCCTCCTCCTCCTCCTCCTCCTCCTCCTCCTCCTCCTCTTCCTCTACCTCCTCCTCCTCTTGCCCCTCGGCGTCTTGCCCGATCCTTTACCCCCCCTTGGCTCCGCTGCATTCTACTCCGCGTCCCTGATCAGGGCAACTCGCCTGGGCATCGTTTCTGGATGGGCTGACAGGGTTGCGCGAAGCGACTGGAATAAACCAACCGCTCCGCAAAAGGCACGCCCTTGCCGAGGCGGGCGGCCTGCTTGATCTCCGACAGAAGCCTCTCGAGATGCATGTTCGTGGCCTGCGGCGAGGGGGAGGGGGGGGGTGCCGAGCGGGGGGCCCGGCGCGCGAGGCAGGGCACGGTGCGGGAGGGCGAGGGCGACGCTGAAGAGGAGGAAGGAGGGGGTAGGAAGAGGAATTAAGGGGGGAGAGGGAGAAGGAGACGGAATTTAGCAAGATAGACAAGACCATCATGGGCCATGGGCCATGGGCCATGGGCCATGGGCCATGGGCCATGGGGGGAAGGAGGAGAAGGAGGAGAAGGAGGAGAAGAAATATAAGGGAACTCCTGCCTATTGAGGCCCCAACGCCACGCCTTGAAGTGGGAGCGGCGCAGCTCCCTGAAAAGGCTCGCGACCTCTTGCGAATCCAAGTCGTCTTCGCCGTTCAACAGGCAACGGAGCGGCTCGCTGACGTTCGCATCCAGGCAACAAAAATTGGCCGAGAGGAATTCGTCCGAGATCGCATCGCGACTCACAAGACGCCATGGCCAGTCGAAGTACCTGGGAAGACGACAACCCTGAAACCTCGAAAACATGAACCACCCCCGAAACAGCCGAAACTTTTCAAAGCAGCGAAGTCTCGTCGACACTTCGAGATTTTCGGAGTTTTCGGTTGTGACAAAGCCCCCCTAGAAAGAAGGAAATTCGCTTCAGAGTTGTCGCACCTGGCTTCCAGGCGAGACCACACCGCTGCAGCCATTCCAGTACATGCCCGCCTGAACGATTCGCCAATATCTGCCGGAGAGTGGCCAGCAGGCTCCAGTAGCCAATGAAGGGCTTCGACGTGTCGTTTCCGATCTGCTCTGGCGGCCCATGGATTGAGAAGCTCCCAGTAATGCTCCAGACAACTACGGATGAGGCCGCGCGGTCCGAGATCCGTCAACTCCTCAATGCTGCCCCGGCCGCCTCCGATCTCCGCCTCGGGGCTCGCGTCCAAAGCTTGCAACCTGTTGCTGAGATAGTCTGCTGTGCCCGCGAGAGCGGGAGGTGGGCGCCTCGACCTCCTCGCCCTCGTCCTCATCATTCATCGTTCTACCCGCCCTCCGCCTCGCCCCCTCTCCACCTCGCCTGAGCCTCCTCGTTTTCTCCTCGGCGCCTCCATTAATGCAATGTATGCTCGTCTTCCTCGCCCTCGTCTTCTCTTCATCGCCCACCCCCCCCCTCTCCTCTTTCTTCTCCACCGCGCCCCCTCCTCCATCCATCTCGCCATCACACCCCCCCGCTCTTCCATCCACTCATCTCCTTGTCGCCTCGTTTCTTTGCCCGGCTCGCCCCCGAGTCCACGGGCCCCCCGCGCCCCATCGCCGATCGCCCATCGCCGCCCTGGGGGTCGGCGGCACTTCGCGCGAGCGGGGCGCGATCGACGGGGGCGGTGGCGATGAAGGACGTGGCCAGCGTGAGATCGCAGTCGCTGGCGTCCGAGAACTCGACGGCCTGCTTCTTCCTCTTGTGGCAGTATGTCCTGTAACAGTCCTCGTCGCCGCCCCCGGCCGGCAGAGCATCCGTCGACGCAAAGCACCGCTTGAACACCCGTGGCAAGATCTTGCGAATGCAGCGCGTGCCTAAAGCCTTCGTGAGCGACGGGCCGAATGTGCACCATCTGTTCTGAGCGGGAAGCGACACGGCCAAGGGCTGGAAGAACAGATCGCGCAGCGCATCCGTCATCCGCTGAACGCACACGTCCAGCCTCTGGCCCTCGCAGCACGCGCCCTGGGCGGCGGGGGGGGGGGGCGGGCGCGGAAGGAGATCATGACAAGAGGTGCGCAGCAGAGCGGAAAGGGAAAAGAGGGAACGACAGCGGGGAAGGGGGGCGGGGGGCGGGCTTAGGAAGAGCAACACAAGAAGAGGAAAGGGAGGGAAGGAACATGACGTAAGTATGCGCGAGAATGAAGATACGAATGGCGAAGAGAGGGGGGCGACGACACTGCGCAGCAGGATCAGGAGGAATGCGACGACGAGAAGGGGAGCATCGGCGAATGGCTGATTTGAAAAATATCGGTCCTGACAAAAATTCTGAAGGGCGCGGCGGCGCAAATCGCCATTGAACAACTCCTGGAACTCGCGGCACTCCTTCAAAGCCTCGGCCCGCTTGCCTTCGATGTCCCCCCGGTCGGCCATGACGGCGACGGCGCGGCAGAAGATTAGTTTCAAGAGAGGCGTCGCCGCCTCGCAAACATCTCCTGGGGGGCTCAGGCCGACGACGAACCCGCCATTGCTAAGGTCCTCGCGGACGATCCGAGCAAGGGCCGACTTGATGTCTGCCGCCGCGCCCGGGAGCCCGCGCGCGAAACTGATCGCGAACAAGGACGGGATGAGCTGCTTGAGGCGAAATACGTGTTCTACTTCGCGGTGCAAGACGTGCGCAGCGCAATGCCCATCCACAAATACTATCATGCCCAATACTCCTTGGCTCCTCTTGGCCTCAACATTGTGGATCTGAGCCCTCCGGATGAACTCGAGCTTGGCCTTCTGTCCAGCGCCGCACAGATCGCTGCCGATGAACAAGACAACTATCTTGCAGCGCTGGGTGAGCTTGACGACGCTCTCGAAGGAGAGCGACGGATCCGCCTTCTCCAGCGCCGCGAAGATCGTGGACGCATTCCCGCGGCTCAGGAAACATGGAGGTAGATCGAAGTGAGCACTGTGGACGGCTGCGAACTCGCCGTCGACGAAGAAGGCGCTGGATGGCCCAGCTGGTGCGTTCGTGATCTCGGCCCACGCCGCGCTGCCTGAGGCGGGCGGGCGGACCCCCCCTCTCCCCGCCCGCCTCTACTCCCCCATCCCACCCCTGGCTCCCCCTCCTCAAAATCCGTCTCCTGCGCTTCTCCACCGCCTGATCCCCCCCGTGCTCCGCGCCCCCCACCCTCCCCCCACCCTCCTTGCCACCCCCCCTTTTTGGCCGAGGCCCTTGGGCCCTTGGGGCCCTCGGGCGCCTGCTTGGGCCAACACTTCCGCGGTGCCCTGCCTGGGCAGCACGGCGGAAACTGCAGCTGCGTATTCGTCAGCAGTGAGAAGCTTGTTGACAAATCTGCCATCGGCCTGTTTCGCTCTGCTCCAGTAGCGGCACGTCGACGCTAGGTCAGACTGGAGATCTCCGAAACGAATCTTCATGGGCGTCGCATCGTGGGTTCTGGAAACAATCACCCAAGGACAAGAAGTCCGCGGCATGGCTGCAAAATGCGACGCCCACATCTTGAGGGCCCCCTGCCTGTGGTCCGCCGCGGCCAATGATACTAGAGCGGACGCGCCCAGCTGATCATTCGATGCCAGGAGAGAGGATCCGCGCGCCCAAGAAGGGAGCACGAACGCAGCGAGTGAACGAATAGTGGCGTCAAAACTCGAAAATACCGCATCTCCTTATAATGTTCAACTCTCCCTGCCATATCTAAACATTTATCATATCAATCCCCCCCTGGCCCTCCTATTCTTGACCCCCCATCCTCCATCCGCCATCGACCATCGACCTTCCCGTTCAGGATCGGGCGGCCCGCGGCGACGGGCGACGGCCTGCCGAATGCGGCGCCGGCGGCGTTGAAAGCCGAGCGCAGCACGCCGTCAACGGTCCACTGTCTCAAATCCACTCGCAGGCCACCGACGCGAGCCGAAGCGCGACGACCGTTGAGATCAATCATCTGTTTGGTTCCCATCTGGCACGAATTCCAAAGATTCTGTACTCTGTGCGACTCTTGCAATCTATCCTCGGCCATCCTGAGCCTGTTCTTCTCAGACTTCATGGAGTTGTGCAAACTGCATCGGAGGCGCTTTCGCGAGACTGCGTCCTCTGCGTGCCCGGCGCAGTCGCGCCGGGCTAGGCCAAGCGTTGAAACGGCGGCGGAGGGCGACGACGGGGGGGCTAGAGAAGGGGGGGGGGCTGGACCAACGACCCGGGGGATGGAGCGAGGAGGCATCGGCGGCATTGGATTGGAGTGGGGAGGGGGGGGGGAGTGGGGAGGGATTGGACTGGAGCGGTGAGGGATTGGATTGGAATCGGAATGGGATTGGAGTGCGGAGGGGGAGGGGGGAGGCGGAGGAGGAGGTGGAGTAGGAGGAGGGGGAGAAGGAGGAGGAGGCGGTGGCGAAGGGGGGCAGGAAGGCAGGCGGCGGAGAAGCAAAGCTTTCCATGATGAACATTCCTCTTCACCTCATCCAGCTGGGACTGGATGCGCCTCTTCCTCGCGTCGGACAACAGCCGCTCCTCCTGGGCTACGCACCCGCCCCGCTCTGCCCCCCCATCCTACCCTTCCCCCCATCCCCCCCCCCCGTCAGCGCCAGCATCAGCATCGGCGTCATTGCCGTCAGAACCAGCCAGCACCAGCACAATCAGCAGCACCAGCACCATGAGCACCAGCGCGAGCGTAGCGCCGCCACCATCAGCGCCAGCATCGGCATCAGCACATTCAATATCAGCACCACCAGCACCATCAGCACCATCATCATCATCATCACCATCACTACCATCACCATCACCACCACCACCACCACCATCATCATCATCATCATCATCATCATCACCAGCACCATCATCATCATCATCATCAGCAGCAGCAGCACCATATGCACAGTTAACACCACCACCATCATTACCATCACCATCGGCATCAGCACCATCACCATCAGCGCCATCACCATTAGCCCATCAGCATCGGGATTCGGAGGTGGAGCAGGATGGAGGGCCATCCTGCCATCCTGCTCCACCTCCGAATCCCGAATCCCCATCTGTCCTTCAGCGCCGCCTCCAGCCGGGCCCGCGGGCCCTGCGCAGCGGCCGCCGCCGCGCCCTCGACGTCGCTGAGCTGGCCCAGCTGGTCCACCTTGTCAGAAAAAAGTGGAGCGAGAGAGCTCGAAGAGGGGGAAGGGGAAGGGGGGGGGCGATCGGCGATGGGGAAGAAGGAGGAGGAGGAGGAGGAGGAGGAGGAGGAAGGAGGAGGCGAGGGGGGGAGAGAGGAGGAGTAGGAGGAGGAGGATGACGAGGGGAGAGGATGAGGATAGGAGGAGGAGGAGGAATGGGGGGGAGGAGAGGAGGAGAGGAGGGAGGAGAGGAGGAGGAGGAGAGGAGGAGGGGGGGGGGGCTCGAAGAGGAGGAGGGGGGGGGGGGGGGGGGGGGGGGGGGAGGAGAGGAGGAAAGGAGGAGGAGGAGGAAAAGCCTTTTCTTCTTCTCCTTCTTCCTCCTCTCCTCCTCCTCCTCCTCCCCCCCCCCTCCTCCTCCTCCTCCTCCTCCTCCTCCTCCTCCTCCCTCCCCTCCCTCCCCTCCTCCTCCTCGTCCTCTTCCTCCTCTTCGTGCCCCCCTCCTCCTCCTCCCTTCTCCCCCCTCCTCCTCCTTCTCCTCCTCCTCCTCCTTCCTCCTCCTCCTCCTCCTCCTCCTCCTCCTCCTCCTCCCCCTCTTCTTCCTCGTCCTCCTCCTCTCCTCCTCCTCCTTCTCCACCTCCTCCCCCCCCCGCCCCCCCCTCCCCGCCCGCCTCCGACGCGTCCGCCGAGACGTCGCTGAAGTCGTCCAGCGACGCGGCGGGCTGCGCGGGCTTCGCCGCCTCCTCGTCCTCCTCCTCCTCCTCCTCCTCTTCCTCCATGCGCGAGGGCCGCGCGCGGCCCCTGAGGGCCCCGGGGGCCCTCCACGGGCCGAAATGGCCCGGCGGAGGTAGGGGAACGCGGGGGCGATGGAAAAACCAGACGAGGAAAAGACTGACCATATGAGAAAAAGACAAACCAATATCATAAGAAAAACTGACCAGATGAGAATCACCATAAGAAAGCATGGGTTGCACAGGAAGAAACAAGCGAACTTGAGTTTTCGATTGAAGACATCGCATCCAACTTCAAACAAACTGCATTTGGTACGCGGGAGTCTCGTTGCGCATCTCAGATATTCGGCGTTTCGAGTCACAGACCAATATTGACACATGTGTACCCAGTCTGTCAAACGAATATTTGGTGTGAATATTTAGAATATATGGTTTTTTTGGTCGTGCATCCCTCATTACTACGTTCGGCGGGGACCAGGTTATGGGGGGGAGGAGGGAGAGGAGGAGGAGGAGGAGGAGGAGGAGGAGGAGGAAAACGAGGAGGGGGAGGAGCGAAGCGAAGCGAAGCGAAGCAAAGCGAAGCGAAGCGAAGGCGCCAGAGTCGGGCACCCAAGTGTGCCGGTGCCCTTTTGTGCAAGGCACATGAAGCCGTGGCCTCACATCCCGTGCGAATTGAAGTCGTGGATGATATGCTGCCGGAACCAGTGCACACAATAGGCAAGGAACAAGACGCGTGTGAATCGGAAGACATGAAGGACGTGACAGAAGATGTTCGTGATCATGGTAAAGATCGAATCGGTGAGGTCGGTGTCGTGGCTGCTACTGCTAATGGTCGTCGATAGTCGCTGCTGCGTGTTGGTGCCACTGTTGCGTTGCTGTCGGTGTTGCTGTCGGCACTGTTGTGTTACTGTCGGTGTTGGTGGTCAGTGGAGTAGTCGGTGCTGTTGTGTAGTCGGCGCTGTTGTGCTAATGCCGGTGTTGGTGGTCATTGGTGTTGGCGCTCGGAGGTAGGAACGGCTATTGGTGCAATTGGTGTTTCGGAGTTCGCGCCCCCAGCTGATGTATGCAATTGAAACGCTCTCGAGCATGTCCCACAATGTTTGTCTGTCGGGGGCTGTCAACCATCTCGCATCGTTACTGTCGTGGTGGAGGTATGGTCGTGGATGGACAGCGTCGTTGGTGTCGCTGCCAGTGGCTTCGTCACTGGCGTTCGTATGGAACCCCTGCAAGAACTTTCTCACGTCGTCGTCCCACCGCCTTCTTTGGCCGCCATGCTGCCGGTGACCTTGCTGTTTCGTGTCGAGACTAGGGTTCCAGTTCAAAGCTCGGTGTGCCCATCGGTTCTGCGGATGGCTTGCAACGCGCGCGGCCCAACGCCAGATAGTTGTGCGATGTATCTGACTATGTCCAGGATGCCGTGCTTGCTCATGAGCTCCTCGGCTCTGCGTGTGCTCCGGCGGATGAAGTCAAACCACAGCTCGTCGTCACCCATCGTCTGCTCCCTGGGCATGACGCGCCTCACTGGTGCCTTCCTGTGTGCCGGCCTGCTCTGATGGGGAGGGGGGGACGCTGGACTCGTCGTGGTCGCTGGGGTCGCCGGGGTGGGCGCTGCCTGCGTCGTGTTTGCTGTGATTGTCTGCCGTTGGGGCGGTGCGCGTTCGCAGGGTAGCGTTTACGCGCCTTCTCGGCGGGAACTCCGATGATCGCCGAACCATCCGTCGTTGAGTGCCGCGTAGCTGTTGTCGGAGCGGCTCTGTCAAGGTCCGCGTTTCCGCGCCGTATGTCATTGTGGGTATGGCGGTGGCTCTCTAAAACCTCAGCCTGTGTTTGAGTGGGCAGTGCTTAATCGTCAGTCCTGCCTGTGAGCTGTGAAGTATGCCCACGCAGCATCTTGCATCCGATAATGGATTTCGGTCGCCGCGGCTTCCTGAAGTGTAATCGTCTGGCCAAGGTATGTCAGCTTGCCAATGTGTGTGGCAGTATGGCAATGTCCATTATTGCATTGCTGGTAGAGCGAGTCCGGGTCTTCGATTGGCTGATAATGATTGTCTTTGTCGGGTGTATTTCGAGGCCATGTGGTCTGGCTGTTGTGATCAGGTCTGCAAGTAGAATCTTCAGGTCGGGCAGCGTCCGGCTGACTAGCAGGATGTCGTCGGCGAGACGGAGGTTGGTGAGAACAGACTGGTCGGCGTGCGCCCAGTGGACTCTTTTTCGTCGTCGCTGCCATTCTGGAATGAGTGGTGCTAGAACGTGCTGTTTTAGGGCGTTGAAGAACAAGGAGCTTAAGGGGTCTCCTTGTTTCGTGCCACGTCGCAATTTGACCGGCGTGCGCGTGGAGTTGGTGCGTACTACGACCGTTTGGTCATGGTGGAGGCGCTGGAGCAAGTGGACGCAATCGGGTGACACGCCCTGGTGTCGCAGTGCTGCTCATAAGCTGCTGTGTTCCAGTGTCAAATGCTTTTTTGAAGCCTACTGCTGCAATCCATACAGTCTGATTTCGTTCAAAGCCCGTTCCCGCAGGATGCTCAAGGTGAAGAGGTGGTTACGCGTGCTTGGTCGTCGGGTTGGTGCTGGTCGAGTACTAGTGAGAGCTGGCTCTATAGCAGGCGGCTGAACAATTCCTGTAGAGCAGGAGGCGGAGGAGGCGGAGGAGGCGGAGGAGGAGGAGGAGCAGAGGAGGAGGAGGAGGAGGAGGCGGAGGAGGAGGAGCTCGTGCCGAAGGCCACGGGCGCCCCCTCTCACCGCCCCCTGGGCCGCCGCAGGCTGGCGAGCAGGTCGTCGCAGCAGGCCTCCCGGCTGGCCTCGCAGCGCTCGCGGCGCAGCCTCCGAAGGCACCGTCTAGCCGCCCGCAGGGGCCGCCGCAGGCAGCTTTTACCTTCCGCTTCCCCTGTGTCCTTCCCTCTCCCGTGGTTCCCTTCATTTTCCGTCGGTTTCCCATCCCGTGCGTGCCCAGGAGCGTGCGGACCCTCGCCGCCCGGGGAGGGCCCGTCTCGCCGACCCGTCGGCGACGTAGTTATCGCGGATGCCAGGCCGCTGCTGTTTCCCCCCCCCGAGCCAGTTCCTCCTCCTCCTCCCCCCTCCTCCTTCTTCCTCCTCCTCCTCCTCCTCCCTCCTCCTCCCTCCTCCTCCTCCTCCCTCCTCCTCACTTTCCCCTCGGCGCCCATCCCTTCTCCTTCGGTGGCCCTCCCCGTCCCCCCGCTTCCCCTCCAGTCTCCCAGGGAAGCCGTCGCGGCCCAACTCCCCTCTGGCCTCGCGGCGCCCGCGGGGCAGCATCCGAAGCGCCCCCTCTCACCGCCCGTCGGGCCGCCGCAGGCAGTCGAGGAACTCGTCGTAGCCGACCTCCTGGCTGACCTCGTTGCGCTCGGAGAGCAGCCGGAACTCGCTGGCCACGGCCCGCGGGCGCCGCCTCTCGGGACGGCGCCAAGAAAGGCGCGGCGTGTGCACGCGGGTCTCTTCTCTGGGCGCCCGAGATGGTTACGGACAAAAATGGGCACGATGCCCAAGAACAACTGATTCACATGGGCGCAACGCGGAGCAAGGGATAAGATCACGCCGAAGGGCGCGAGAGCAGACGGAACAAATACGTCCCACAAGCGTGCAGATGCGACTGAGCAGACACTGTCCAGAACAACGACACCCAACAACAAATGTCGTCTAGAACCGACAGCGGCTGCGGTCGGGCAGTCGGCCGCCTGTCTCGAATGGACAGCGCCCGCGGCGACACCGACGGCGAGTCTGTTTCAAAATGAATGGAAACCTGCGTGGACATTCGCGGCGCAATCATAAACGTGATTTCGACCGGATTTCGTCCAAGTCTCGACCACCCCTCTTCACCCATTCGTCCAGGTGTCGTCCAGATGTTGTCCGGATTTCGTTCCGATGTCGCCCAACTGTCGACCAAATCCGACGACATCCGGACGAACTTCCAAAAAAGCCGCGGAGAGTTCTGGGACCCTCCTGTGGCTCCCACGAAGGACCCTGCAGAGGAGCTGCTGCTGGCCTTCGCGCCCCTCGGCCCCCAGCACCAGTTCCGATCCTGCGGAGCTTCGGAGGTCGGCGCGGGCTGCCTCGGGTCGGCGCCAGACCCCCCCCCTCCTCTCCCGTGCCGCGCGTCCCGGCGCCCCCGCCGCGCTCCGCGCCCACGGGGGGGGGGGAGGCTTGGTGCTCGCTCCGAGGACCCGTCCCTGGAGCCGCTCGCTCCACCCCGCTCGTGCGCCGATGCTGCGGCGAGCTTCCGTCGAACCTGGGTCGAGCTGTGGAGTCGAAGGGATCCGCCGGGAGGGCCCCAATGAGGTCCCCCAGACGACAGACGCCGAAGCAACGGGTGGCGGGGACGGCCAGGGAGTCCGCGCGGACCTACGAGAGGGGGCTGTGCCCGTGGCGTGTGTGCTTGGCACTCCGGCCTCAGAGAGCCGCCCTCGAAGTCGACGTCCAGGAGCCCGAACCTCTTGGATTGGAGTACCATGTGGGACCTGCTCTAGAACAGGAACACGCCGTAGACGGATATACCCTTTCTCCGACCTTGTACTGCGCCGAACGCAGCGGCCGCGTTGTCCATAGACGCATAGACGTCACGGCACCGCATGTGTCCCTGGACGCTGGTGGCAAGGACGCGAAAACGGTTTCCGGCATAGGCCCACGCAATCGGTGTTCTAGAAGCAGGCAGACTTGGCCCTCCAACACTTGGAGTAGCCCGCCGCCCACTCGAAGTTGTCGCAGAAGCTCCACCAGAAGTAGCCCCTCACGTCCGCGCCCTCGGCGACGGCCGGCGGCGTGCGCACGCGGGGGCGACGCGGCGAGGGGGGGGCGGCCTCTCAAGACGGCCCGGAGGGGGCCCTCCCAGACGTGATCGGCCCCCTCCTGGGGAAGCTCCTGAGGTTTTTGTTTGCTGAAGGAGGCTGCGCGTATGAATTTGACATCGACGCAATGACTACCTACCAGACCACCCCAACCAACCCGAAGACCCGAATTTCGGGTTGGGGGGGTAAGGGTTCCACATGCGTTTTCTCGGTGTTTCCCGACCCCCCCCCCACTGGAAATCGAGGGTAACTCAGAGCCTTCGGGTTGGGTTGGGGTGGTCTGGTGGGTGGTGACAAACCATCTGGGCCACCTGGGAAGCTCCTGAGAGTGGTTCCTGCCACCCCGGGCTGCAGGAAGGCAGCAGGGCTTCCAAGGGGCGGGACGCCCTGCTCACGGCAAAGACGGCTGCATCAGCCATCAACTCTCGAAGGTCCGCGCGGCGACTCCTTCGATCGGCGCTGAACCCCCCCCCCGTGGCGCGCGGAGCGCCCCAGGGGCCTGTGCCCGAGGCGCCGCTCGGACCTGCGGATGCTGATGCTCCTGTAGCTTCTGTGGAGTCCGACTGCCTGAAGGCTGCCCTTTCCCCCTCGCCCCGCCAGCCCCGTTGCGCGCCGACGGCATGGCGCGCTTCAGCACCGCCTGCTGCTGCACCAAGTAGTCCCTCTGGCGCTCCTCCGCGCTGGGCCGGCCGAACTCCTCCTGGAACGCGGCGCCCGCCTCCGTGATGACGATGCCGCCCTCGGGCGCATACTCCCTCTGCACGTGGCAGAGGATCGGCGGTTCACAGACGGAGCTCCGAGGGGACGGTGCCCCCCAAATGGTCCTTCCGCTGCACAAGGACACCTCGGAAGGCTTTTGCCGATGCTGGGCCTCCGGGGGCCCTCGCCGGGCCCCGAGGCCGTCAGGAAAGCACTCGGGATGATAAAAGCGGGTCTCGGGGAGGGGGTCCAGACCTCTGGGGGAGGGGGTCCAGACCTCTGGCCGAAGAGTGGAGGAGGGGGGGGGGGCTGGGTCTGGGCCGATGCTTGGTCGATCTACTTCTACCAGTCGCTCTAGCAGACTTGGGGGGGCGGTCCTGACCAGTCGCCAGAAACAGCCGACAAAAGCAGCCAAGATCCAGTGCATCGCGAAGGGAGGAGGGAGGGGGGGGGGCAGGGGGGCGAGGGTCTGCGCCGATCGGCGAAGCAGTGCACAAGAAAGCGGCGAGAGGAGGGTCCCAGGCTGAACCTTCACTGCCTGAGGCCACTCGCCCTCAAGGGGCCAACGCCCCTCAGGGCCCCGCGCCCCTGAACCGCCGAGAGGAGCCTGCCGAGGCCGTAGTGCGCCACCGGCCAGCCCATCGCCTCGGAGCAGGGCGGGCTGGGATTAGGTCGGGCATGTCCTCCTTTAGGCGGATCTTGGGCGAACAATGAAGCATTGCCCAAAAAATCCCCAAGAACACTCAAACGATAGTCGAAAAATCGTCCCCTGACTAATTTTTTGCGATGTTTGAAAATTCCTCGTGTAGAGGGACGCGCCCGACGTAAAGCTGGGACAGTGGCAGCTCCACAACGGTCCCCGGACCCCTTCCAGGGCCGGGAGGCACCAGCTTCCCGAGCTGCGTCCAGCCGTGGCGGCGAGGGGACCCCCCCCCAGGGGCAAGTATCGGCGGCGCGCCCAGGAGCCAAAGCTAGGGGAACAAAAAGTGGCATAAACATGAAAACTCGGAGGTCCGCGCGGATTTCTCGGATCGGCGCTGGACCCCCCTCCCTGGCGCGTGGAGCGCGCCAGGGGCGGCGCCGGAGGCGCCGCCGGGGGGCCCCAGCGACGATCCGAGAAATCCGCGCGGACCTCCGAGTTTTTATGTTTATGTTACTTTCTGTTCCCCCAAAAGTGAGAGGGGGCGGGCCTTCTCATAAGGCTCCGAAGTCCTCCAGCCTCGCGAGGAGTTCTCGACGCCTGCCCCGAGGACGCAGGAAGCCTCTCAGACGGCCGGAGGGCTTCCGAGAAGACCCGCCCCCTTCTGAGAAGGCCTTCTCCTTCTCGCTCCCCCCCCTCGCTCGCCGCCGAAATGACCGTTAACTACCAGCCTGGAACCGATCCCTACTCCTATGCTGGGCATCGCCTCATCACGATGCCGATCTTAGGGATTCCCCTAGTTACTCAGGGCGCATCCTTAAGATTGTCATCGCCTTTTGGCGTGTCAATCGTAGGGACAGGGACAAGTTCGAGGCTGGTGAGTTAACTTGATTGGCCCTCCCCTGATCGCCGTGAGCGGCGCGTCGAGCGGCACGGCGGTGCCGTAGGCGGAGTCCCGGAACCAGCTGGCCTCCGGCACGCCGACGGGCGTCGTGGGCCCCCCGCGCGGCGCCGGCGCGGCGGCCGCGGCCGCGGCCTCGCCCGCGGTGGCCTCGACGTTGGCGGCCTCGCGCTGGGCGGCGTCCACGCCCTGGCTCAGCTTGGTGAAGATCGGCGGCGAGCGAGGGGGGGGGGAGTGGGAAGGGGGAGGCCGTCTCAAAGGCGGCGGGGGGCTTCTCAGGAGCCCTCGGACCTTCCGAGAGGCTTGCGGCTTCTTCGGGGAAGGCTCAGGAAACTTCTCAGAAGGCTGGAGGCCTTCTGAGCCTTCTGCTGACAAGGCCCGCCCCCTCTCACTTCCCCCCTGGGCTCGCCGCCGAGAAGAAGACGTCCGACACGTAGGGGAGTTCGAGGAAGAAGAGTACGGCACAAAGATAAACTTTCGGAGGTCCGCGCGGAGTTCTAGGGTCGGCGCTGGGGACCCCCTGGCGGCGCCTCCTGCGCCGCCCCTGGCGGGCTTGACGTGCCAGGGAGGGGCGCCCAACGCCGATCCAAGACATCCGCGCGGACCTCCCAAGGTTTACGTTTATGCCGCTTCCTCTTGCTCGAGGATTATCCTCAGCAGGGCGGGCGCATTCACGAGGTTCTTCCAGGGGCTCTCCGCGCACACGTACCGCGCCGAGTAGTTGTTGAGCCCGAAGTAGTCGTTCGAGCCCACGAGGCCTCGCCGCTGCTCCTCGCTGAAGCGGGGCAGCCTCTCCCCGCACCGCTCCCGCATGGCCGCCGGGTAGTCCCCCCGGTAGAGGGGGTCGGCGAACCAGCCGAGGG
>CAUYUJ010021203.1:0-61547 GCA_963575745.1 Prorocentrum cordatum | reverse complement strand
AGCAGGGGTGCTTCTAAGAAGCCCTCCCCCCTCCCCCCACCCCCCTCTGCGCGTGGCCGATACAGACACCCCACTGGGGTGGAAGAATGGTGGCGGTCTCGAGGGGATGGGAACAGGGGCAGGTGCAGCGGTCCTGAGAGCCCGGACACATGGTGGTAAGACGGTGGGGACGGGTGGGAAAATGGTGGGTCCCTGAGATCCGACGTTGCAAAAAAAACGCAACATCGCAAAAATCACGACTGGACACCCGGACCCCATGGACCCCATCTTTCTGCCTCATTTTTCGAACCATCTCTGTGCGGGTCCTGGGGCCCGACATGGAGCGAAAACGCCTAGCTCGAAAAAATGAAATCGCCAGCCCAGACCCCCGACGTCATGACTTTTCATTCATAACTAGAACCATCGTGCGCGCTTCGCGCGCGCTCAGGTTCTAGCAGGTCCCAGGCCTTGACGAGTTCACTGCTCCACTGAAGTAAGTGGCAGACGGTTTGAGCGGGAAGTAAAGTGCCCACAACGCTGAACGCAGTATGGGCAGTGAGAAGTCCATGCATGTCAATCCGCATTATGGAAGGCGTTCGGGGAAGATGGCTGCGTAGGGGGGCGGAGGCCTGATGAATCGAGTTCCCAAAAGGCCTTCTGGGAACATGGGTTTGGGGGGCGTCTTGGGGAGCCTGTTGGGGCGTGCCGTCGTCGTCGTCGTCGTCGTCGTCGTCGTCGTCGTCGTCGTCGTCGTCGTCGTCGGCGTGGTCGTCGTCGTCGTCGTAATGTCGTCGTCGCCTCTTGGTAGGGCGATGGTACTTCGGAGCCTCTGGAGACTCTCGGGCCCATAATGAACCATGTCCCCGGAAAGCTTTCTGGGAGCATGATGTGTTGGGGCGTGTTGGGGGGCCTCTTTTGCGTTCCCTGGGGGCCCCTTTGGGGCCTCTTGGGGCTTCCTTGGGGGCCTACTGGAGGCCTCTAGGGCCAGAGACCTCAAAATCCCGGTTCGCGGTCCCCCTCTGGGCACCCTCTTGGGGCGCTCTTGGGGCACGCTTGGGTCCTGGGGAGCCTCCTGGGCCGTTTGGGGCCCTCTTCGGGGCCTCGTGGGCCGTCTTGGAGCGATCTGAAGGGCCCCCGAGTCACGCAGCACCCAAAGCCGCAACAGCGACTCTCCCCCAGGGGGTTGGCGGTGCGGCGTAAGCCAAAGAATCTTCCCGCGCTGTCCAAACGCCAATACCAACATGGCCTTAGAACCCACGAGGAAAACACCAATCCTTTCTATGCCAACTGCACCCGGGCCTGCAGGAGGGGGGGGCAGCTCTTCACTTCTCCATGCATTTGTTCTTCTCTTCCATGCTCCCCCCCGGAGCTCACAAGACGGCCAAGACAGGCAACCAAGGCCGCCAAGAGCCAAGAAGGCCAACGACGCCTCCGAAACGGCCCAAGATGGCTACAAATCGGCCCAGGGTGGCTTCAAAACGGCCCAAGACGCCCCCCGAAAGACCCAAGAGAGCCACAAGATAACCCCCAGTAAGGCCCGAAAAGGCGAATGCGAAAGTCTTCGGCGTCTTCACCTGTTCGGGCTCCCTTCTGCTCCAGACGGCCCTAAAGGTATCCATTACTATGGCCCGAAGACTGCACCAAAATTGCATAAGAATCCTCCAAGACGGGCTCAAGGCAGCCCAAGAAAGCCACTGAACGGCGCAAGGCGGCCTTGGAGAGCCTATCGACAGCCCAAATACGGCCCATCGACGACCGCAAGAGACCCCCCAACTCAGACAGTCAAGAGGGCCCCAAGACGGCGACAGGGAGCCTCAAACCATTGCAAGAGGGCCCCAAAAGGGCTGGCCCAAAAAGGCCCGAAAGTCCCGCACACCTGCCTCACGAAAGCCCCAGACGGCCCCAAAACCGCCCACATGGGCTTCTGGGAAGCTCCTCAAGCAGAAAAGACGGAAGATGACACGTGTGACGGCTGTCCTGATCTTGCCTCGCCGCATCGTCATCGTCATCGTCATCGTCATCGTCATCGTCATCATCATCATCATCATCATCATCATCATCATCATCATCATCATCATCATCATCATCATCATCAGCAGCAGCAGCAGCAACAGCAGCAACAGCAGCAGCAGCAGCATCAACATCATCAGCAGCAGCATAAACATCATATCACCAGCAGCAGCAGAAGCAGCAGCAGCAGCAGCGACATACGAATCAGCATCAGCATCATCAGCATCATCATACTCACCACCACCATCAACATCACCATCGCTATCAACAACAACATCATCATCGTCGTCGTCATCTTCATCATCAGTATCACCCTCCTCCTCATCATCAGCATCATCAGCATCGTCAGCATCATCACCAGCATCATCATTATCATCATCAGTATCATCATCATCATCATCAGCATCATCATCATCATCATCAGCAGCATCGGAATCATCAGCATCATCATCATCATCATGATCGTCACCACCATCATGATCATCCTCCTCCTTCTGTTCCTCCTCCCCCTTAATCATTATCGTCATCAACAGCATCATCATCATCAGCAGCAGCATCGTCACCATCGTCATCAACATCCTCAGCCTCGTCACCATCGTCATCATGATCCTCAGCGCCACCACAACCATCAACATCATCATCATGACAGTCATAATCATCATCATCATCATCATCATCATCATCATCATCATCATCACCACCATCAGGATCAGATCAACCCCACTCAGCAGCCAGTCCACATCCTCATCATCCTAAAATCATTATCAGCATCATCATCCTTATCATAGTTCATCCTCGTTTCCGCCTCATCCTCCTTCCTCGTCCTCCCCCATGTTATAAGCATCCTCATCATCGTCCACATCAAACTCCGCATCCTCACCATCATCACCACCACCACCATCATCATCATCATCATCACTATCAGGATCGTCATCATCATCATCATCATCATCATCATCATCAGCAGCAGCATCATCAGCATCATAATCAGCATCATCACCATTGTTATCGTGCCCATCTTCATGAGAATTCCCCTCCTCTCATCATCGCCAATGCCATCTTCCCATCATCATGATCATCGTCATGACACCCTTCGACGATGTTCTTTCATCATATCCGTCGTCATTCTCACCAGAAGGCCGTGGGTGCCCTCTTGGAGGGGGGGGGGGAGCTTGAAGGCATCTTAGAGGCCTCTCAAGGGCGTCCTCGAGGCAGGTTTGGAGCCTCTTGGGGCCCTCCCCGGGGCCTCCTGGGGGCCTCTTGGGAGCCTCCTGGGGGTCTCCTCCCAGCCCCAACACAGCACAAGAGGCGCCCAAAGCGGCCTCATATACCCCCAAGATACGCCCCAAGACGGCCTCTTGGGGCCTCTTGGAGGGGGACCTCTTGGGGCCTCCTGGGAGCCTCTGGGGCCGAAAGCTCGGAATTGGAATATGGTTGCGCACCTCTGGGACCCCTCTGGGGCTCGTCCTGGGGCTCTCTTGGGCTGTCTTGGGGGCCTCTCGGGCCGTCTTGGGACCCTCTTGGGGTCGTATTGGGGCCCTCTTGAAAGCCTGTAGGGCAGCCTTGGGGGCCTCTTGGCCCGTCTTGGACGCTGTGAAAACCAAAGCGGTAGACATGCGAAAAATATACGTTTCCCTGAGGAAATGGAGCAAATTTTACCCCCACAGGTCTCGACCCATTCCCTGGGGCAGGTTTTTCATCCCGAGGCGTCTTTTCACGGTCCCGAGGCCCGGCGAGGGCCCCCAATGGCCGAAAATAGCGGAAAATCTCCTGTCGTGATTTTTTCATGAGTCGAGGGGGCCTGGGAGGATCTCAGGGGTTCAATATGGTGGGGCTGGGGATGGGCCTTCCTGAAGGCTTCTGAGAAGTCCCGCCGCCTTCGGAGAAGGTCTTCTCCTTTTCGCTTCCCCCCCGTTGCCAAAAAATACAAAAAAATGCAACGCCGGACCCCATCTTTCTGCCGCATTTTTCGAGCCGGGTCGATCTGTGAGGACCCCGGGGCCCGAAAGCGAGCGAAAACGCCCGCCGCAAAAAGAGTGCAGCGCCAACGTCTCAGGGATCGTGGGGGCGGGGAAGGGGACCCGGGTCGGTTCTCCACCATCCTGGGAGCCCGGACACCGCGCGGCGCCGGCCGCCCGCGCCCGCCGCGGCGCGCCGCGCGGCGCGCGCCCCGCGCGGACGCGCCGGCCGCCGGCGCGGCGCCGCGGCGCCAGAGGCCACCGCCAGCAGCCCGCCAGCGCAGGCCGCGCGGGGGCAGCACGGGCCACCGCCTGAGGGCCCGGACGGTGGAGGCCCCGACGTCCAGCCTTCGAGCAGGAGACATCGACTGCAGATCGACTGGACGGAGCCCCAGAGAGCCCAGGGTCTTGGAAGAATCAGGGCGGAGGTTTCTTTCTCGATGTTCGGCCTCTAGGGGCCCTCGCCGGGCCCCTGGACTGACAATAAACGACTCAGGATGAAGAACCGGTCTCGCGTGGGATATCCCTGAATGATGGGCGCCAACGGGCAAATGTCCCACCCCGCGGCCGCTCCCCTTTGTGGCGCCCAGCAACGTTTGTTGCGAGCGACATCGCGAACACCACGCGGCCCTGAAAAAAACGCGCGTACATCCGTGAAACAAACGAACCGCTGGAGACATCCCCACAATTTGGGCACGAACCAGTAAGTGACCTATTCCCTGGCGGCACCCCCTTGTGTTGCCCAAGTGTTATGCCTGTCGCATCGCGATGATTCTGATCGTGATATGGAGAAGGAGGGAGGAGGAGGCGGAGGAGGAGGAGGAGGACGAGGAGGAGGAGGGAGTGAGCAGACGGAAGCACGACACGGATAACAAAATTCACGACGCAAAACATGGGAATAAACACCGCAACATACTCCACGAGACGCGCAAATGCCTGCGCAATGATCCGTTATCACCGTCGGACCCTCGCTCCGCACGCGTTCGACGGAAACTGGCGGCAATCAAACTGGCCCAATATGCCGGGACATCGATCCGATTTTGGCTTCCGCCAAACGTGCGCTTCATTCGCCCATGTCGCACAGCCCCCATCTAAAGCAAGAAAGCCTGTTTCTGCGGAGACATCCTCAAGATTCGCTCTTAAACCTGCCACGGCGTGCAGGTGACTCTGGCGGTGTGCTGCCCGCGCCGAGGCGAGAGCGCCGTTTGGACGGACTTTCGGCCATTGCACGGAAGTTCGGCCCGCATAGCAGTTCATGTGGAGCTCGGCCATTTTCGTTTTCATTGTTTTTTTACCGTATCGCCCCATGCTGTCGTCGTGAATTTGGAATTGCCCTCGCTGTCAAAGTCCTGCGCTCGCGTCTGTCACGATGTTGGGGACGCGCCGAAAAGAGCATCCTCGGAGCTGCTCGCCAATCCACTTCCTTAAGATCTCGCATCCTTGCCTTCAGGTCGGGCGTGCTGCTGTCGTTCTCGGTTTCGGTTCGAAGTAGGCCACTATGATGCGAAGCTTGAGCGGGCCCTTGTCGACATCTGCCATCCCACCTCGTCCTGCCACTGTCGGAGAAGGGACTGATATGCGCGAAATGTATATATATATATATATATATGTGTGTGTAGCTCTCAGGCGGTATCCGAATAATATCGCGCAGCCCGCGCTCGTGTTTGTGCATGCTCCTGGCTGCCATGGGAAATGAATCGCTGCATGGTGTACTGTACGTTCACGCGCATGGGTCGGTCGTAGATCAGCTTGCAAAAATGCGGAAGGCCGTCTTCTCCCAGTGCCTGTAAGACCAGCTCTCACAACACTCCGATTGACCAGGGAAAGTTCAAGCAGCCGAGCTGGTTGCAGGCTGCCAACGTTGACCTTCCGAAGGAGCTGGTAAGCAGGCGTCGTCATCGGCGGGGGACGACCCCGCGGCTCCAGCGGCTGACCATGGCGGGCACAGGCGAAGGGTGGGCCGTCATGCGCACGAAGCCGTGCTCCTCCTGCGGGGGAGCCGATGTGGCTTGATGATGATGATATGATGATGATGATGATGATGATGATGATGATGATGATGATGATGATGATGATGATGATGATGATGATGATGATGATGATGATGATCATGATGATCATGATGATCATGATGATCATGATGATCATGATGATCATGATGATCATGATGATCATGATGAAGACTGGTCTCCGGGAACGGATTGAGACATCTGGGGGACCGCCTCATAAAAAACTTGTGGTGTCCAAAACCCGGATAGCGAGGCGACAGAAGCCTCGGAAGCTCCTTCGAAGAAGCCCTGGCAGCTCTGGGAAGGAGCTTGTGGAGTGGGTCGAGACCTCTGGGGGCCCACGTCATAAGAAAATCACGACGTCGAGGGCCTGGGGTGTTGGGAGGAGGGGGGGCGCGTCACTGTCGACGGGCCGACACGCTCTGAAGAAGCCCCCCGCCCTCTTGAAGGCCGCCCCCCTCTCGCCCAGCCCCCCCTGCGGGATCAGTCAGCATCGAATCGGGAACTCGGGTCAAGTTGAAATGTGCGTCGGGTCGGGCTGCATCGGCACGAGCTCTGTATTGGATCGGAGGAGCCGCGCCAGGATGCACAGCAGCGCCATGCAGGCATCGGGCCGCATCGGGCCGTCGGAAAATCGGAGCCGAGTCGGATCGGCCTGGCAAGAGTCGACATCGAATCGACCTCCGAGCGTTCATGTTCACATCATTGTTCGTTCCCCTAATTTTGGTGCGATCGATCCGACTCGTTCCCCCAACAATGGACTCTGCCTTCGCTCGCCGCCCAAGAGGAGGACAGGGAGGAGGCCGAGCCGGCGGCGACGCCGCCCTGCGCGGGCGGGCGGGCTGCTGCCGGCCTCGCCGTCCAGCCCCAGCCGGCCTCTGCGCCGCCAGCGCCGTGGAGGAAGCAGAGGCCGCGCCGTGGCATCCGCGGCGCCGGCGGCGCGCCGCGCGGCCGCGCCTGAGGACAGCACAGCCCCCCCCCCCCGACCCCCCAGCCAGGACCCCCCTCCCGACCTGGTGATCCACGGGGTCCTGGCTGGGGGCCAGGGTGGCTTTTTGGCCCGGAGGAGGCCCAAGAAAACCACCCCCACCCCAGGCAGGAGCCCGTGGAGCGCCAGGTCGGGCGTGGGGGTCCTGGCCGGGGGTCGGGGCTGGGCTGCGCTGCCCTCCGCACTGGTGCGGGCGCGAGGCGAAGCGCGCACGGCCAGGAACCAGCAGGGGCACCCGCAGCACCGGGGGCGGAGGCGGCAGCGGCGGGGCCGGAGGCAGCAGCAGCGGGGGCGGAGGGATGGGCGCTGGGCGGCAGCGGCAGCGCTGGCGGTGCTGATGGTGCTCGGCTCGGCGAGCCCCTCGCCTGGCGAGCTGGGCTCGCTGGCGCCAGGAGAAGTGGGTTGGCCTCGGGCGCCTGGCCTTCGGAATCATCTTCGGCAACATCTATCGTTAGCCTAATCACGAAGACGGTCATTCGGCCGCCGTTGCTGGGCTTGATTGTACTCACCAGATTCGCTGAACAGCTTGCATGTCCTGCAAAAGATTTCAGGGGCTGGTGGGGGGTCCCCACGATCCAAAACCCGTGGCCCGTGGTGTCTGGTCTTGGTCTGATTTGTATACAAACATAGAACTCCATACTACACGTCCTCAGCCGCCATGTGATTCAAAGAGTCGCCAGGCGAACCGGGAGCAACCCACCGGCCGACCTGCGATAGGCAAACTCAGAAGGTGAAGCGTGGCCTAAGAGAGAGCGAGCGCGCGAAAAGAAGCGAAACACCCCCTCCTGTGCCGGTCGCAGGCCAGAAGATTGGTAAAGCGCTGCCTCCCGCCTGAAAGGGTATTGTTTCTACTTCACGCTCGCGTGGCTGCCCCTGGAAGGTCCCAAACGAAAAGTACCCCGGCTAGGTGCCGGCCCTCCCGGCAGGTCCGTGTCAGAGATGCCGGAATTCCTGGGCGCGGCCTCGGGGGCCGGAGCGCCTCCAGAGCGCCCCAAGGAGGCGCTAAATTGGCGACAGGCCCCATGGCCTCAGGCCACGAGCGCTGCAAGATGGCCCAAGTTGGTCTCAAGGAGGGCACCACGAGGACCCCAAGAGGGCCCGAAGGAGCAACAATCATTGATATTGCGTTGGCTTTTGACAGATTTCGGCGTTACCACCTTGTCAAGCTTCCGACCGCCGAGGACGGCCCAAAAGGCCTCCAAGATCGCCAAGCCAGCCCGAGAGGCTCCCAGGACAGCCCCAAGACGGCCCAAGAGGGCCCCAAGACGGCCCAAGAGGCCTCCCAGAGGGCTCCAGAGGCTCCCACGAGGGCCCCCAAAGGGGGAACCCGAACAGACATACCGCGCCTCTCCCGAAAGTTGGCCCCCGAGACCGCCAGCAGGCCCCAAGAAGCCCTCGAGAGGCCGCTGGAAGCCCAATGTATGTCCCACCGGGGCCCCGCGAGGCTCCAGGTGGTCCCAAAGACCCAAGAAGCCGTCGAGATGCCTGCTCCTCCTCCTCCTCCTCCTCCTCCTCCTCCTCCTCCTCCTCCTCCTCCTCCTCCTCCTCCTCCTCCTCCTCCTCCTCCTCCTCCTCCCCTATCGAGTCCCTTACCCTCCTTCTCGCCCGCTATGGGAACACCAACATCTGGCAACAGAAGTGCAATATGGACTGGTGGAATGAGCGAAGCGATTACATAAATGCAAAAAGCGGAAGAGGAGGACAAGAGGGAGGGGGGAGACAAGGGACATGCCCATGCACTGGGAAAGCCCCCACGAGCGAAGCAAGAAACTATCACGATCGCAGATGGTGGAGAAGGGGCAGTGGCGAGAGGGGCAGGGAGAGGGTAGGAGGCAACGAAAAAGCAGGGCGCACTTGTCCCAAGATGGGGCTCCGAGCAGACAAGATGGGGGAGGGGGCAAGACTGACCTCACAGTATCGTCCGCCTGACGGCTCGTCCACCTGGCGTCTAGTTGTGGTCTCTGCTCTCGTGGTCGTGGCCCGTGGTCTCTGGTCGTGGTCTCTGGTCGTAGTCTCCCGTTGTCTCTGTTCGCGGCTGGCCCGTGGTCTCTGGTCGTCGTCGCCGGTGGTCTTTGGTCGTGGCCCGGGGTCTGCGGTCGTGGTCCCTGGTCGTGGCCTCCCGCAAGCAAGCAGCGCTTGCACTTTTAGGGGGTTGGACTTATGGTCTCAGGAGCTGGGCCTGCGCGTCGGTCTGGCGGCCATGTCGTCGCCGTCGCCGCCCCGCCGCCGCCTCATCGTCGCCCGTCGTCTGGGCCTCCCCTTTGCGTTGCGCTGCACTGCGTTACGTTGAGTTGCATGAGATTGCAGTGCTGTGCCGTGTCTTGCATTGCGTTGCGTTGTATTGCTTGGCATTGCTTTGCAATATTTGGCAATGCTTGGCAATGCTTTGCACGGAACTTGCTGCTTTTCATTGATTTGCACTGCTTCACATTGCTGGGCATTGCTTTACATTGCTTCGCATTGCTTTGTGCTGCATTGCATTGCTGTTGCATTGATTTGCATTGTGCTTCATTGCTTGGTAATTGTTTGCGTCGCTTCGCATTGAGTTGCATTGCTTTACACTGCTTCTCATTGCTCTTCGTTGCTTTGCATTGCTTTATACTGCTTTTCATTGCTAGTCGTTGCTTTGCATTGCTTTGCGCTGCGTTGCATTGTTGCTCATTGCTTTGCACTGGCTTGCGTGACTTTGCATTGCTTTGCCGCACCACGCAGATTGCACCACGTAGAGTACACCGAATAGTATGCTAGAAAACGCTGCTTGGGGCCCACGCTGGCTAGTGTAGTGTGGTCTAGTGTGGTTCTGGCGATGCGCGAACATCCCCACCCACCCACCCTGTCAGAAAGGTTTTGCCCATTCACATCACAGCGGCGCGATCAGAAAGCTGTCCCGACCATAACCCGTCGTAAAAAGTTGCATAATCGAGGTCCTCATCCTACTCCTCCATGCAAGGGACAGTGAATCAAGTGAGCGAGGGGGATTTGAAGGATCTCATCTCGTTCGCGGATTCGAATCGGAAGGACGTGCGAGTTGATGACCTCATGCGCGCATATCGATCATGTTGAGGACCTCATGCGCGCACTTTGATGACGCCGGCGATGAACAGGGGTGCGCGCAGAGAAAACGTGACTGGATGCTTCAAACACGTTGTTGGCAGACCCTTGGAACACCTGTGCGACCTGGAACTCAGATGATCTGGAAATGCTGGGACAAAAACCACGGATTCGACCGCGGATGTGACCCGCACGGCAGGTTCACAGGGAGCTCGCGGGGCGTGCCGAACCAAACGGTCCACCGCAGGATGATAGACCCGAGGGCACAGGCAGTCTTTGGAGGAAAGAGAACCATGCACATACACCGACTCTGGCCGGGCCCATCCTGAGCCCAGGATCGGTGCATACGCCCGCTACCTTGGCCAGGAAGGCATATGCACCGATCCTGGGTCAAGGATGGGTCTTGCCAGGATCGGTGCATGTGCATAGTTCTTGTCGTCCGAGTCGTGTGAACTGACAGGGCTCTGGCTCGACAGCAAAGCACGGCACTCGCGCGGTGCAGAGCTGGCGGGCCCACCCGCCCACCCCATCAGCAGGCTCCCCCGCCCGATCTCCAGCACACCGTGCCCCCTCGGAGGTCGCCGCCTCCGTGCGCCCCCATCCTCCATATGTCCGGGCAGACGCAGCCCACCCACCCTCCTCCTCCTCCTCCTCCTCCTCCTCCTCCTCCTCCTCCTCCTCATCTTCCTCCTCCTCTCCTCCTCCCTCCTCCTCCTCCTCCCTCCTCTCTCTCCTCCCTCCTCCTCCTCCTCCTCCTCCTCCTCCTCCTCCTCCTCCTCCTCCTCCTCCCCCCCTGGGAGCCTGTGGAGCACCGACAGGCTGGACACCGCCTTCTCCTGAAGGGCCAGGGCTCCCCCTCTCCCAATCGCGGTGCCGAGAGGGCGCGCCGTGCAAGCAGCTGCGACGCCATGACGAATCAGCGCAGGAGGCGTGGAAGAGCGGGACGCGAGGAGGAGCAGTGCAGGTGAAGCCGAGATGAGAGCGCCGAGGGGGGCGATTACACAAAGGCGACCGCCTTTCGGATAGGGGGCCGCGGATCGCGCCCTCCACTCTTTCTCTCGAGGCGCAACCTACGCAGATCACGGGAAGGGTAGGCTTCAGTGGGAGATACCTTGCATCCTTGCAGCCTGCGCCGATAGGCATGCCCCTGCTTGCTCCTCCCAGTACAAGCTTGTCGTTCCTCAGGGTAGCTGCCTAGGCCAGCTTACGATTGCACCCTCAGGTCACACGTGACCAAAAACCGCGACGGCACGTCTTTCCTCAGTTTGGGCGTCCAGTCGCCCGTTTCGGACCCTGGGACCGTCTAAGAACGACTCAAGATGCAAAACAAACAGACGGACAAAAAAAAAACACGGGACGGGACGGGGTCGAGGGCCTCAGAACCCAACGCCACAGGAGGACTCGGAGGGTCTCCTGCTCGCCCTCCACCGCGAGGACGTGCTGCTGTGCATCGTGAGCTGATAGGTGCCACCCTGCTTCGCGGGACGGGAGGCTGGCAACCGCTGGGAACGTGAGTGCTTCGGGAGGGGGAGGCGCCAATGCCCAGCGTGCCGCGCCGAAGCGTGGCGGGCCCGAGCGTGCGGCGCGACGCGCGAAGCAGCCGTTCCTGGCCATACGCCCAGACCTCCGACGGAGTCCCGCTCGGCCCCAGTCCTCCCGACGCCGTCCCCAGGCCAGCCTCTCCTTCCGAGTCGTCGCTCGACGGTCCCCTGGGCCCTAAGCAGGGCCCCCGAGCGGAAAACGCCTGCAGGCCGTCGCCTTCGGGCCGCAATCAGACGTAATGTCGTGCATCTTGAGCGACACGCCAAACCCGACGCCTCAAAGTTTAAAACCTGATCGACCCACGAAACCCGAAAGGAATTTAGAAGCGCGAGGCATGGTCACGTTCTCGAGACACCTGATTAAGCGACAAGCAATGGCAATGCTGAAGGTATCGATCGTGGTGTACCGTGCCGAGGAGTGCGCTGTGCTGTGCCGTGCTGAATCGACATACGCCATGCCGCGATAAATTGCGCTGTGCTCTATAGTGTTGTGCGTCAAGTCGCCCTTGGCGTCCGAATCCTGACCGAGCTGGTCGGACTCTGAAGCTCAAGCTGCCTGAACGCATAGCTGGCACGGAACTGGTTGCAGTCGAAACGTGCGGGACGCCTAATCAGCTCAAGCTCAATATCCGACTCGATTCCGAAGCGGGACGTGACGGCACTGGGCGCACGCCGCACCGACACGCCACAGAATGCACCAGGGGAACGCTACCAGGGGATCCGCCAGGGGATGTTGCCACGTGTCCAGGCCACCCAGGGATATCGAACATGTGGTCGTGAAAGCACACGAGGTTCCAGCTCGGGGCAACCATGTTTGATACCGCCCTGGGTGGCCAGGACGAGAAAAACGCATGGTTCCAGCTGGGGGCAACTATCGTAGAACCCCGCCTGGGTTGCCTGGACACGTGAAAACACGTTGTTCCAATTCGAGGCAACCATGTAGGTACCCCCCTGGGACACATGAAAACACGTGGTTCCAGCTCGGGACCGCCATGCTAGATACCCCACTGGGTGGCCTGGCCACGTAAAACACGTGGCTCTGGCGCGGGACCACCATGCTGAATAGCCCAATTTGGAAATCTGGAAAATCACCAGTCGAAGAAACTGTGTCAAGTTACTACACGTATGGTGCAGATGTCTTGATGTTGCCTGGCACTTATTATGGGCCCCCACGCTAAAGGCGCCCAGACGACCGCAGGTTAGATACCTCCTTGGGTGCCCCGCACACGAAAAAAAAATGTTTTCAGCTCAGGGCTATCATGTTAAATCCGCCGACCCCAGAGGCGCGTGCGTGCGAGATCCTTGGTACATAGCCTAAAAGAACGCCCACCACAATGCAATGCACCTCCCTCGCCGATTCAAACGCTCCCCCCCCCGCCCCCACCGCGCCCCGACACCTCCACCCCACGCCATTTCCTGCCTCGAACCGACCGATACCGTCCACCTGGCCCCCCACCGCGCCCCGGCATCCACAGGCCTCTGGAACCCTGCTCTTGGGACCCCGCACTCGACAATTTCTCGCCTGAAACCTACCGATACCTCCCACCTGGCCCCCCACCGCGCCCCGGCATCCCCAGGCCTCTGGAACTCTCTTCTCGGGGCCCCGCACTCGACAATTTCTACCTGAAACCTACCGATACCCCCCACCTCGCCCCCCACCGCGCCCCGGCATCCCCAGGCCTCTGGAACTCTGTTCTTGGGACCCCGCACTCGACAATTTCTCGCCTGAAACCTACCAATACCCCCCACCTCGCCCCCCACCGCGCCCCGGCATCCCCAGGCCTCTGGAACTCTGTTCTTAGGACCACGCACTCGACAATTTCTGGCCTGACACCTACCGATACCCCCCACCTGGCCCCCCACTGCGCCCCAGCATCCCCAGGTCTCTAGAACTCTGTTCTTGGGACCGCGCACTCGACAATTTCTCGCCTGAAACCTACCGATACCCCCCGCCTCGCCCCCCACCGCGCCCCGGCATGCTGAAAGAGAACCCTGAGCCCGGCGCCCTCTCCGGGAACCATCTCCTCCACGTCGCATGCGCGAGTGGCCTCCGAGCCTGGACTGGGGGAACAAAACGTGGCATAGAATAAAAACTCGGAGGTCCGCGCGGATTCCTCGGATCGGCGCTGAGACGCCCTGGCGGCGCCTCCAGCGCCGCCCCTGGCGGGGTCCAGCGCCGATCCGAGAAATCCGCGCGGACCTCCGAATATTGTGTTTGCGTCACTTCTTGTTCCTCTATGGACACACCACCGGTCCGTCGACCCTTGGCGATAAGCCCCCGACAATGAATCCGCACCTTCCTGGGCAGGTCGGGGCTATCGGGCCCTTGTCGGCGATCAACGGGCGATTGGGGATCGATGCATCCCCCCTATGATGGGCCTGTTTTCCACCACCACCACCATAAGTTGGAGGGGGGGAAGGAGGAGGAGGAGGAGGAGGAGGAGGAGGAGGAGGTGGAGGAGGAGAAGGAGGAGGAGGAGGAGAAGAGGAGGAGGAGGAGGAGGAGGAGGAGGAGGAGGAGGACCCCCCCCCTCCAACTTATGGTGGTGGTGGTGGACAACAGGCCCATCACCCTATGCCTGACCCCCCTTCTCGTCGCCCCTTGACGGGTGGCGGGCACGGGCCGCTCCGCCCCACGGGCCGTCCTCGGCAGGGCTCAGGTCCTCCCTGTCTTTGCCGAGCAGCTTCCAGAGCCCTGTGGCGGCCTGCCGCGCAGGGGGGGGGGCGAGGGGGAGGAGGCGAGGGAGAGGAGGCGTAAATTACGCTGCAACCGCGCTTCGAGGGCCTCGACCCCTCGCAGATTACGCGTGGTCCGCGCTCCAAAAGGCCACAATCCCTCGTAGATTACGCCGCGTCCGCGCCCCCAGGGCCAGGTCCATCAAGTGTTGCAGAACAAGCGTTTCGCTCGAGACATCCTTGATTTGTTTGCGCGGGGGGCGCACCATCCTCGAGCGGGCACGCAAAAACTCAACATATCCACGCCTTCCGCGCCGCGTTGGACTTCTCTTTGTTTTTTATCGAAAAAAAACGGTGTTCCACGGACCCCGTCATGCATCGAAGATCCGAGATGGGGGGTCGACTTTTCTCGAGCGGGCACGCACGACACGCACTTTCCGCGCCGAATTCGACTTCACCTCGTCCGCGGCCCCCGTCCTGTTGTTTTTCGAGGATCCGAGGTGGGGGGTCGGCTTTCTTCGAGCGGGCACGCGCGAAACGCATTTTCTTCCACGCCGAATTAGACTTTACTTCGTTTTTTGTCGAGCGGATATCCACCGGCCCTACAGAAGTTGGCACCAGAAGGGGATTACCGACTAAAAGAAAACCCTGGGCCCACACCCTTTCCGGGAAAAACCTTGCGATACTTCCTCAGGCCCAGCATGAGCGACGGCAGATGACGACGGTAGCGACGGGTCGACGGCACCTTCTCTCCGCTGGGCCTGACTAGGACAGGGCTTATCCAGAGCCTCGAAATCGGCCGAGGCTTCAATCACGATTCCGTCGAGCCTCGGGTGGCGTCCCTTGAGCGCTCTATAGCGCCAGCGTTCGAGGTTACTGCGCGTGGGAGCCTGACACGTTTTGCCAAGTAAACCCAGCGGCCCCAAGAGTCGAGACTGCCGTGCACCTGACACAAATGAACAGCGGCGACCTGTCACTGCACTCATAACTCAAAAGCTTGTGCCCCCTCGACCCTACATGCAGGAGAGTCTCAGGCAGTTCCCCAGAGCAGCCTTCTGCAGGCGGCTTCTCGCTATTGCCACAGACGAAATTCTTGATCGGTCTTCTCACCCTAATACACACCTCGTATCGCCAGTACGTGGAGTGCCAGGCCCACTCATGGGAAACCGTCGGCGGGGCAACGGGCTTCTGGCTGGGCTCTCTAGAGACGAACTGGCATCCACTGAGATCCAGAGCAGGCCAGAGGGGCAGGAGACGAGCCGCCAACATGCACACAGCTCGGGAGACCTGACCCTGCCACGCTGCCGCTTCCAGTTCCACTGGACCCCCCGACGGGCGAGAATCAGCTCCTTGATTCGGCGGCCGCATCTGCGGCGTCGTTGCCGAATGTTTCCCACTGTGGCTGCTGAGTCAGGCTGGGGTCGTCCTGTGCATGCGCTTTGCTTTTACCTTCAACACCTGCTGCAAAAGAGGGTTCTGTGCCAACATCATCGTGCCAGCGTGCACTCTTTTGTATGATAATATTTCCGTTTGTGGCATCTTCAAGAATTCCACCACATTTTTACCCGCAAGATTGTGGGCAGGGATCGGTTAAACGATACTCACGGCCTTCGGTTCCAGGCAGAACAGCAACCGCCCGCCGCCGACGTCGACCGCGCAAGGCCGCAGCACGTTGGCCTCGACATGGTCGGAGACGTAGGAGGCGGGGGCCCTCGGAGGCTCCACGATCTCCCAATCCTGTGAGGCTATCAATGGTCAGAGGGCCCCGCAGATAGGGTCGGAGCAGATGGGTTCGGAGGATCGCGCCGCATGGCCAATGCATCGGCGTACATCGGCGATGCAGCGTCGACGACCCCGTGGAGAAGATCGGGCTCCACACCGAGCCGCATCGCCGATGCATCGGCGATGCGGCGCGATCGGCGATGCGGCGCGATCCTCCGACCCCATCTGCTCCGACCACATCTGCGAGGCCGTGGTGGCGAACGCCTGCCCTGTGAGGGGACAGCAGTGCGGGTATGACAGCTTCGGCGACGCTCTCGGGTGCGCTCGAGCCAAAGGTATTGATAGAAAATGCTAGCTCGCGCTGCGAACTTGGATTTTACGATCAATAAATATGCACCGCGGGGTAGCGGGTAACATGTCACAAGGAGGGCGCCGACACACGGCGCGCCCATGCCCAACGTGGTCTGAGTGCATCGACGATTGACGAATATCCGCCGCCGTGCCTGCACGATGTGAGCGTTAGAACGACATGTGCTGTCTGGTAGGGTCTCTGCTTACCTCCCCTCCCGAGGCCACGATCACTTGCAAAAGAACAAAGAAAGCGCGCTCCCGAGCACACACACACACACACACACACACCAAATGGGTTTGGGGGATGGGCTTGGGGGCGAGATCATTTTCTACTTTAGCAAATCCTATGCTCACCATCCTCACAAATCCCGTGGAGCCACAACTGAGCCGCATCGCCAATGCATCGGCGATGCGGCGCGATCCACCGACCCCACCCACTTCTCGGGGACGCATCAACCTGGGTCAGCGCAAACCTGGGTTGGCCAGGGCCATGTCGCGAAGCCTGGCCGGCCGCTGAGTAGGTCCCAAACCCAGGTCAGCGGAGGGCGGAGGGGAAATCGGCCCCACGTGGCTCCCAAACCTGGGCCAGCCAGAGGATGTTGGCTGACCCCAGTTAGCGCTAACCCAGGATACGTGAGCCCCATCCACTTCGACCCCGTTGGGGCGACCGACCTGGACATTCTTACGGTAGGCTCACGTGTGACCGATTCCTCTCCGCGGGTCGTCACGCCGCGCCGCCCCCCGCTCCGCTAAGAGTAGGAAGGGGAGGCTGAGAAGGCGGGGGAGGAGAGCGCAGTCGAGGACCAGGACGAGGACTAGGACAAGGACGACGACAAGGACGAGGACGGGAACGAGGACGAGGACGAGGCGGAGAACGAGAAGGACGAGGACGAGGACGAGGCGGAGGACGAGGACGAGGCGGAGGACGAGGTTAAGGACGATGCGGAGGACGAGGACGAGGACGAGGAGGAGGACGAGGACACGGACAACGGCGAGGGCGAGGGCGAGGGCGAGGCCCCATCCCCCCGCGAACGAGCCTTGGGCCCGCCCCGCTGCGCCGCCGAGGAGGCGTGGTGCTGCGGGAGCCACATCCTTTCGTCGACGGGCGCCCAGCGGAGCCTCCTCCTCCTCCGCCTCCTCCATTCCTTTTCCTCTCGCACCCAGAAGCCAGTTGTTAGGGCGGGCCAGGCGTTTCGCCTGAGACTTCCTCACCAGTTATGACCCTGAAGCTTGAAAATGACGTTTTGCACATGGAGGGCGGATCGTTTTCAAAATGTGGCTCTCGCCTTAGCGCCGCGCACATCCGTTTTTTTACAAATTTGCAAGAGCTTCACTGATTGAGAGCGGGTCATGTTCAAAATGTGGGTCTCGCCTTAGCGCTGCCCACATTCGTTTTGTCCAATTCTTACAAGAGCTCCACGGATTGAGAGCGGGGCGTTTTCGAAACGTGGCTCTCGCCCCAGCGCCGCGCATATCCATTTTTACCAAAATTGCAAGAGCTTCACGGATTGAGGGCGGGTCGAGTTCAAAATGTGGCTCTCGCCTTAGCGCCGCGCACTTTCGTTACAAGAAATTGCCGCAAAAGTTTCACTGATTCGGTTCCTTTTCGAAATGTGGCTCTCGCCTTAGCGCTGCGCACATTCGTTTCTTGTTCCAAGTTGCAAGAGTTTCACGGATTCCCACGATCAGCGTACCAGAAATGTCGTGTTGGAAAGGATTCGGGATTATGAGGGCACCACAATTACGCTGAGTCGCTAAATGGAAGTCTCAGAAATGGTGTTCTGGCAAGGTTCAAGATCGTTTAGACGCACCAGTCAGGTTGATCCGTGGCGTTGGAATTCCGAGGGCAATGCTTTAGCATGCTTCAGGGTCTTCAAACGGTTGTCTTCCAACGAGGATGTTCCCTCAGCGGAAATGAACCGCTGCAGGGGGCAATGAAGAGGGACCTTGAAGGGTGGGTTTATTCCACCAACAATGATGACGCTTGGGTTTCCACTGGCCTCCTCCTCCTCCTGCTCCGCCTTCATCCTCCCTCCTCCTCCACCTTCTGCTCCTCCTCCTCCTCCTCCTCCTCCTCCTCCTCCTCCTCCCCATCATCATCATCATCATCATCATCATAATCATCATCATCATCATCATCATCATCATCATCATCATCATCATCATCATCATCATCATCATCATCATCATCATCATCATCATCATCATCATCATCATCATCATCATCATCATCATCATCATCATCATCATCATCATCATCATCATCATCATCATCATCATCATCATCATCATCATCATCATCATCATCATCATCATCATCATCATCATCATCATCATCATCATCATCATCAGCATCATCAACATCATCATCATCATCATCATTCATCATCATTCATCATCATCCATCATCATCATAATCATCCATCATCAGCAGCAGCATCATCAGCAGCATCGTCATCCTCATCATCAGTATCATCATCATCATCATCATCAGCAGCAGCATCATCATCATCAACATCATCAGCATCATCATCATCATCATCATCAGCATCATCATCATCATAATCAGCAGCATCAGCATCAGCAGTATCAGCATCAGCATCAGCATCAAAATCATCAGCACTCATCATCAGCATCACATCATCAGCATCAACATCATATCATCATCATCATCAGCATCATCACACATCATCAGCATCATCATCTCATCATCAGCAGCAGCATCCTCAGCATCATCAACATCATCAGCATCATCAGCCTCAGCATCAGCATCAGCATCATCATCATCAGCATCATCAGCATCATCATCAGCATCATCAGCATCATCATCAGCATCATCGCATCATCCGCCTATTCCTATCCTCCGCCTCCTCCTCCCTCCTCCTCCTCATCCTCTCATCATCATCCTCCTCCTCCTCCTCCTCCTCCTCCTCCTCCTCCTCCTCCTCCTCCTCCTCCGCCTCCGCCTCAGCCTCCGCCTCCGCCTCCGCCTCCGCCTCCGCATTCGCCGCCGCCTCCGCCTCCGCTTCCGCCTCCGCCTCTGCATCCGCATCCGCCGCCGCCGCCGCCTCCGCCTAAGGTGGACTGGCTCAAGGGGGGGAAACGTCGACCTGGAATCGGCGATACATCGCCGATACATCGGCGCTAGGTCCCCGATAGCGATTCCGCACGTTCTTGGGCGGAGTGGTGCTATCAGGCCCCTATCGACGATCAGTGGACGATTGGGGGGATTCGTTGCGTTCCCCCTCTGCTCTGAGCCCATCTCCCCCGACCGTTGCCCCAGAACTTGGGTCCAAGCAGCGGTGAGGCGATGGTTGCAGAGGTGGGTGGCGACATCCGAACCCTACGCCCACGAGCCATCGCTTCTCCCGAATCCATTGGAGGCGGGGGCAGGGCTCGGACTTCGCCACCTGCTCGACGAGCTCCGAGCTCTACCCCCCGCCACCCATCGAGTTGGCTGAACCGTTGATCGGCGATGGTCGCGTCAAATCCCACCAGCCCTTTGGGCGTGAGTGGTTTAGGGAGCCCTCTCTGTCCTCAACCCCCCTTCTTCCCCTCCGGGGAGGGGTTTACCCCTCCCCCTACCCCCTCCCCCTGGACCTGGAGAGGGCGCCCCGCGGGTGGTCAGGGGGGTCCTTTTCGACGCCTGGGAGGGCCAAAAAACGACGACCCTCACGAGGATTCTCGCCCCGACGGGGGGACAGAGAAAAAACCCTCTCCTCTTCTGTGACGCCAAAATCATTGATTTGACTACGGTGTTGGCCCCATTTTGGCCTTCTGAGGGGGCAGCGCTCCTCTTCCTTGTTCTCAGAATCATTGATTTTACGAAGGTTTTGGGCTCATTGTCTTTCTCAGGGGGTAGCGCTCATTTGCGCTTCTGAGGAGGTCGCAAGAGGCCCCAAGATGGCGCCTTGATGTCCCCAGGAGGCTCCCAAGAGGCCTCCAAGAGGCCCCCAAGAGGCCCCCAAGAGGCCCCCAGAGGCCCCCAACAGGCTCCCAAGAGGCCCCAACGAGGCCCCCAGAGCCCCCAGGAGGCCCCCAAGAGGTCCCCAAGAGGCCCCCAAGAGGCCCCCAAGAGGCCCCAAGAGGCTCCAAGAGGCCCCCAAGAGGCCCCACGAGGAGCCCGAACGACTCACACCAGGGCGAGGGGCCCGAACGACTCACACCACGAAGAGCCCGAACGACTCACACCACAAGGAGGTTCCCGAACGACTTACACCAGGACGAGGCGCCCGAACGACTCACACCACGAGGAGCCCGAACGACTCACACCACGACGCGGGCCTCGAACGACTCACACCACGAGGAGCCCGAACGAGTCACACCAGGAGGAGGGGCAGCGCTCATACAAGCCACCACGAACGACTCACACCAGGACGAGAAACCACAAACGACTCAAACCACGAGGCGCGCTTTCTCTCCCTCCTCCTCCGCCTCGTCCTTCTCCCGCTCCCCCCACAAGGAGGATGTACAAGGAGGCGGGAGGAAGGAGTAACAGGGGAGATATGCGGGGGCAGGCGGAAACACGCCTGAAAAACACGACTGTCGGCACGCTTCGCAAGAGTTGCTGTTGAGAGATGGGCTGGTGGGGATACGCGAAGCGTAAAGAATTTCGCTCAAATCGTGCCCCCAAACCCTGCCAGGGTCCAAACGCGCCAGCTTTTCGAGCTGCGCCCAGCCATGGCGACGAGGAGGGCCCTCGAAGGCCAGAGCCTCGAGCCTCGAGCCTCGAGGTTCGAACCTCGAGCCGCCGCCTGTCGAGCTGCCCGAATCTCGGCGGTGGACTAGCCTCCCTCTAGTAAACCTCCCCTTCGTGAAAACGGCCTGGGACCGAAGCTCGCGAACCGAGAACGGCCCATTCGCGAATCGACGTGTCAGGGCAGGAGGTCCGGCCGCCCCCGAGAATCGTTGATCGGCGAGGGCAGGGTCCGGAATCCGTCGCCGACCTCGGCACGAGAGCGGCGCCGAGCAGGCCGGCGGCGGCCAGATGGGCGAGCGGCGGCGGCGGCCCGCCGCTGCCGCGCTGGAGCGGGGCCGGTGCCCGCGTGGGCGGGGGCCCTCGAGCGTGGAGGCACCGCCGCCCTTCGGCAGCGGGCGGAGTGCCGAGGCCCTGGCGTCTCGTGTGTGTGCTCGTGGCCGAGCGAGCCGGGTGCCCCTCTGACGTGGCCCCTCGAGGCCGAGGAGGAGGAGGAGGAGGAGGAGGAGGAGGAGGAGGAGGAGGAGGAGGAGGGGGAGGAGGAGGAGGAGGGGGAGGGGGAGGAGGGAGGAGGAGGAGGAGGGAGGAGGAGGAGGAGGAGGAGGAGGAGGAGGAGGAGGAGGAGGAGGAGGAGGGGGAGGGGGAGGAGGAGGGGGAGGGGGAGGGGGACAAGTTGACAAGTTAGGTGCGCTCGCGTCTACATCTGACATCCTGCCCCTCCCTCCCATCCCTTACCATGGCGCTGATTTTCTCCATCCGCGGACGCGTGTCGTAGCGGACCTGTGGCTCCGCGCGCGTGTGCGTAGTGGGTGGTGGTGCGCGTGCGTGCGTGCGTGTGTGCGTGGTTGTGGTTGTTGTGGTGGTGGTGGTGTATGTGTGTGTGCGTGTGTGCGCGTGTGCTGTGGTGTGACGTGGTGTGGCGTCTTGGTGGTTTGGTGGTGGGCCAGGTGCGTACGTGCGTGATGGCGGTGGTGGTGGTGGCGGTGGTGGTGTGTGTGTGTGTGTGTGTGTGTCTGTGTGTGTGTGTGCGTGTGTGCGTGTGTATGTGTGTGCGTGCGTGCGTGTGTGTCTGTGTGTGCGCGCGTGTGATGTGGTGTGACGCGGTGTAGCGTGGTGGTGGTGGGTGGGGTAGTGCGGTGGTGGTGGCGGTGCGCGGTGGTGGTGCGCGTGCGTGCGTGCGTGCGTTGGTGGGTGGAAGTGGCGGTGGGTGTGCGTGCGGCGGGGCGGGGCGTGGTGCGGCGCGGTGGTGGCGGGCGGATGGGCGCGCGAGAAAGAGGCCCGCGCTGGGGCGAGAACGCCATCCTGAACGACGGAGGCAAAACACCGATCCGAAAATGAGGCCCACGCTGAAGCGGGAGCACGATTCGGAACGATTCGGGAGCAGAAATAAGGCCGGCGCCTCAGCGAGAGCAGCATTTTGAAGAAAAACGCAGGCGAAAACCCAACTCCCGGGAATCCTGTGTAAAAAACAGTACGCGGGGGGGGTCTACTACTCCCTGGACGCCATCAGGGGAAGAGGGAGAGTAGTATTCATATCGAGTAATTGTGGAGGAGGACTAGCATGGGGAGGAAAGGGTCCCGAGGGAAACGGGTCCTGGACCCTGGGCCTTCCCCCAGGACCTGGGTCTTCATCCCGAGTCGTTGTCTGACAGTCCCGGGACCCTCCAGCCCGGCAGCGGCGAAAGAAGCCTCCTGGCCCGTTCCCCTCGGGTCCCGCTGCCCCCATGGCGAGAGGAGGAGGGAGGAGGCCGAAAGGCGGACCGTGGAGGGATCTCGCCGCCGATCCAAGTAACTAGCGGTGAGGCGACGGCGGCGGAGCCGCGGCGCGCACGGGGGGGAAGCGAGAAGGGGCGGGCCTTCTCGGAAGGCTCGTTTCCCATATTTTTTCTGAACTTTTGTGTTCCCCCCCCCACTTCCCATATATTTTCCCCTATTTTCTGGGGGATCGACGATGAATTGTGTCTGTGTGTGTTTTTGTTCCCTCCTGACACGTCCCCCTACAGGCCGAGTTCGGACGAAGCATCACAGATGCTCGGACGAGAAATCAGAGATGCTCAAGAAGAAGGTTTAAAAAAGGATGGAAAAGTATAAAAACAACTCGTCCCCAGACTATGTTGTCTCTGTTTTTCCCTACCTAGGCTCTGCCTAAAAGGGTTCTTACTCGCTAAACTTAAAGGGCCGGGCAGTGGGGCTCGCCCCGGGCAGTTCCCCCAGCATCGGCCCCGCGGTTCCCCCAGTTGCGCCCCCTGGGTTCACCCAGCTTAGCTTAGGTAAGCTTTGCTTAGCTTTGCCTAGCCTGGCTTAGCTTAGCTTAGCTTAGCTTATCTCATCTTAGCTTAGCTTAGCTTAGCTTAGCTTTGCCTAGCCTAGCCTAGCCAAGCTTAGCTTAGCTTAGCTTAGCGTAGCTTAGCTTATCTCATCTTAGCTTAGGTTCGCTTAGCTTAGCTTATCTCATCTTAGTTTAGCTTAACTTAGCTTAGTCCCACCAGCCCTCTGGGCGTAGGTGGTCTAGAGCAGATCCTCTTCCACCCCTCCCTCTTCCCCCTTGGGGAGGGGTTTACCCCTCCCCCTACCCCCTCCCCTGGACCTGGACGGGGGGGGCCGCGGGTAGTTAGAGCGTCCAAGATGGCCCAAGACGGCTCCAAGAGCGCCTCAGAGAACCCAAGATGAGCTCCAAGATGGCTCAAGATAGCGCAAGATCGCTCACGATGGCTCCTAAGATGGTTCCAAGAAGCCCAAAGACGGCCCCAAGATAACTCCAAGTGGCCAAACAGCTCCCCAAGGAGGCCCCGAAGAGGCCAAAATCGTCCCAAAACCTAAGGAAAATCAATGATTTTTGCTTTCTCGCCTTTTCGCTTCCGATGGCCATCCGAGGCCTGGAGATGGCTCCAAGATGGCCCAAGAGGGCCCCAAGAGAGCCCCAAAAGAGCCCCAAGACGGCCCCAAGAGCGCCCAAGAGCACTCCAAGAGCGTTCCAAGAGGGGTCCAAGAGGCGATTTTAGGGGCTTCCGAGGGGGGACGCTAATTAAACCCCCCCTCTTGTTTGATCGACTCCCTCCAAGATGGCCCCAAAAGCGCCCCGAAGGCTCCCCAGAGCGCCTCAAGAGGGTCCCAAGAGGCGCCCAAGATGCCCCAAGGCGCCCAAAAAGCCCTCCAAGAGGCCCTCAAAAGACCCCCAAGAAGCTCCTTCCCCTCCTCCTCCTCCTCCTCCGATTCTTCCTCCTTCTCCGTCCTCCTCCTCCTCCTCCTCCTCCTCCTCTTCCCCCTCCTCCTCCTCCTCCTCCTCCGACGACGACGACGACGACGACGACTCCTCTTCCATCCTCCCCCTCTCGGGGTCTGTGACAGCTTCCCCCGCCCTTTGTTATTCTGCATGCTCCCCGACTTCCCTGATCACCTCAACTCCCCTGAGCATCGTTTCTGGATGGGCTGGTGGGGATACGCGAAGCGTCAACAATTTAGCTGAGCTTAGCTGTGCCTAGCCTAGCCTAGCTTAGCTGAGTTTAGCCTAGCCTAACTTAGCTTAGCTTAGCTTAGCTTTAGCATAGCTTAGCTTACCTCAGCTTAGCGCAGCGCAGCATTAGCACAGCATAGCATAGCATAGCCAAGCATAGCATAGCATAGTTCAGCATAGCATAGCATAGCATAGCATATCATAGCATAGCATAGCATAGCATAGCGCAGCATGACATAGCATAATATAGCATTGTTTAGCATAGCAAAGCGCAGCATAACATAGCATAGCACAGCATAGCAGAGCATAGCATAGCGCAGCATAGCATAGCATAGTGCATCATAGCATAGCATAGCATAGCATAGCGCAACATATCATAGTATAGCATAGCATAGCCTAGCATAACATAGCATAGCGCAGCATCGCATAGCATAGCATAGCATAGCATAGCATAGCATAGCGCAGCATAGCATAGCATAGCATAGCGCAGCATAGCATAGCCTAGCCTAGCCTAGCCTAGCCTAGATGTAGATGTTGCTATCCTAAATGCTCAAACTCCTAGGTAGGGTCGCACTGGGATAATTTGATATTATTCCTGTAGAGGGAGAGGCCCGACTTCGGGCGAGCAGCCCGGCGCGCGGGCGCCGGTCGGCGCCCGCGGGCCCGCGCCGGCCGTGCGCGAGGGCGCCAGCGAGTCACCCACACTCGGGGGCGGGGGGCTCGGAGAGGGGGAAGCCTCGGGCGCGAGGCTCGCCTGCACTTTCGGGCGTCGGCGCCTGTTCTCGGCGGCCCTGCAGTCCTGGAGTGCGCCTTCTGGCGGCCTGCGCCTCGCCGGGAGCGCTCCCAAGGGTGTCCAGGTCGTCCCGCGGACGGCCGCTGGAGAGCCAAGCCCCGAGGACCGAGGGGAAACGATGGGGGCGGGACAGGCCCGTCCTGGGCCCAGGATCGGCGTACACAGTCAGAACTACTGGTAGGGATGCGCGGTGAGGACGCAAGCTCCTTGGACGCCCGCTTGGAAGCTTCTTCGAGAAGGGCTGGCCATGGAGAGAGGCCAAGGATGGACCGAAGGTGCCAGGATGCAAGGGTGCCCTTGGGAAGATTGCCCAACCCTGTCATCGGCTTTGACTGTACGCCCTCCTGCCTGCGCCGCAGCGCCAATCGCCAATGCGCCTCGATGTGGCGCCCCATTTTCTCCACGTCGACGGCGACTCGGCGCGATCCTCTGACCCCATCTACCCGGACCCCACTTGGGATGCCGAGAGTTGGCCACCACCTGCCGGGTGCGCATGGCGCCTCTAAGATCACGAGCGGCGAACATGTCCGTACTCGAGCCCTCGGGGTCTGGGCTCTGGGACGCGATCCTGCGGATACGCGGCCGCACGGATGCGCTCCGCGCGGGGCATCCGCGGAGAGAGAGCGCCCCAGCTCGACGGGGTCGCAGCCCGCGAGGCCGCGGACACGGACGTGCTCTTCGCCCACGACGCAGGCCACCTCGGAGAGGGGCTCTCTCTCTCTCTCTCTGGAGGCCTCGGCGCCGCGCGACGGCGGCGCCGCACGTCGGAGCGGCTCGCCCGGAGGCTCTCGGCACGCGGGTCCAGGCGATGCAGAGGCTCCCAGGGCGCCCAGATCGGCGGTGCGGCCCCGGAGCAGCCTCCAGCCAGGCCGGGGCGGAGGAGCGGGCGCCAGGTGTCCGCCGCGCACGCGCGGGCTCCAGCGGTGAGGTATACAGATGGCCTCGGACCCCACGCTCGCGTCCAACATCTCGCCGAGCAGCGGCGAGGCCTGCTGCCACTGCTCATCTGTCTCGCCCGTGCCGCCCCCAGCGCAGTGCCCATGCCGCCCAGGTCTAGATCAGCCGCCCACAGCTCGACGAGTCATGGCGGCGCCTCCTCTCAATGTCCGCTGTTCTCGCGCGCGCGCCGCTGACCGCAATCAGGGAGATGTAAGCCTCAGGTTCGGGGGACTCGGGTTGGCCTGACGGGGCCGTGCAAGATGACGAGACCCAATCTGATCGACGCGAGCTCCCGCTCCAAACGTCTAAAGAAAACGGGACCGCGAAAATTCAGGACGGGCCCAGCGAAAAGCGTCGGCAAACCCGAGTTCTGGCGAACTCAAGTCTTACGCTTCCCCGACCCAAAGCTGACCCCAACACCGAGGCTGGCAACCAGACAGCCACATGTAAACCCTGCCCCTGCAAATGTCAGATTTCTGAAGAAGCGGCCAGGGTACAACATGATCGACCCTCGAACCCGGTAAGGAATATTGAAACGTGAGGCATGGCAACGTGTTCAAGACACATGATCGGCGACGGGCAATTGCAATGCTGAGTGTACCAATCTTGATGTACCGTGCCAAGGGCTCTGCTGTGCTGCGCCGTGCTGATTTCCGATGTGCCGTGCTGCGATTGTGCTCTATAGCGCTGTGGATCGAGTCCTCCTTAGCATCCGAGTCGTGACCGAACTGATCTGGATCTTATGCTCGTAATGCCTGAGCACGTGGTAACTGCCCCAGAGCTGCTTGAAACGGAAACGTGGAGGACGTTCAATCAACTCGACCTCAAGATCCGACTCAGCTCCGAAAAAGAGCGACACGACAGAGACACAGGCTCACGGACGCGCCACAGGATGTGCCAGGAGCGCAATAGGGGATTCGCTGGGGGACGTGTCAGGGGACGCATCAGGGGAGGTGCCCTGGACGTGTCAGGGACCTGCCACGGAACGTGCCAAGGCGCGCGTCATGGGGCGGTCAGAGGACGTCATGTCAAGGGGCGTTGCAAGGGTCGCGCCACGGAACGGGAAGGGGAAACGCCTGGGGACGAGCAAGGAAACGCGACAGAGGATGAGCCAGGGAACGTGCCACGCCAAGTGGCGTGCTAGGGGACGTGCCAGGGCACGTCACGCCTGAACGTCGCAAGGGACGCGCCAGTGAGCGCGCCAGTGCGCCAGGGGACGCCCCACGAGCGGGCGAGGTTGGACTGCGACGCACTCTACTGCGACAAGCGTTTCGCTCGAGACATCCTCCGAACATCTTCATGTCAGACATCCGCCTGGACGACCTAGACACGTGAAAGCAGGCGTCTCGCTCGAGACATCCTCAACACATCCTCATGTTAGACATCCGCCTGGGCGACCTGGACACGTGAAACCGAGCGTCTCGCTCGAGACGTTCTCAACACCTCCTAATGCTAGACATCTGCCTGAGCAACCTGGACGCGTGAAAACAAGCGGTTCGCTCGAGACATCCTGCCCAAATCCTCGTGCGAAACATCCGACTTTGCGACCTGGCCAAGGAAAACAAGCGTTTCGCTCAACACATCCTCAACACATCCTCATGCTAGACATCCGCCTGGGCGACCTGGACGCGTGAAAACAAACGGCTCGCTCGAGACATCCTCAGCACATCTTCATGTTACACATCCGCCTGGGCGACAAGGGCACGTGAAAACAAGCGTTTCGCTCGAGACATCCTCAACAGATCCTCATGTTAAACATACACCTGGGCGACCAGGACACGTGAAAGCACGCGTCTCGTACATCTTCATATTGGACACCCGCCTGGGCGACCTGGGCAAGTGAAAACAAACGTCTCGCTCGAGACGTTCTCAACACATCCTCATGCTAGACATCCGCCTGGGCAACCTGGACACGTGAAAACGAGCGTCTCGCTCGAGACATCCTCAACACATCCTCATGCTAGACATCTGCCTGGACGACCTGGACGCGTGAAAACAAGCGTCTCGCTCGAGACATCCTCAACAAATCCTCATGCTAGATATCCGCCTGAGCAACCAGGACGCGTGAAACCAAGCGTCTCGCTCGAGACATCCTCAAGACCTGGGCACGTGAAAACAAGCACTTCACCTGCGACATCCTCTGAACTCTGGTCAGAAGGAAGGGAACAATACAAAACACAAAACGCTTGAGACATCCTCAACAAATTCTGCAAAACAAGCGTTTCGCTCGAGACATCCGCCGCAAACGAACATGTGCACTTCACCATGTGTTTTATCTATCGGAATTCCAAAAAACAGCGTTTCGCTCGGGACGTCCTCACTTTTTTAATTCGCCGGCCCTACGCGACCTCAGCATTTATCGCAGAATAATTCCGCCAGCCCTACGCAAGTCGATTCCAAGGGTGAGCCTACTAAAAAAGAACCCTGGGCCCGCGCCCTTTCCGGGAAAAAACGAAGGATGCCTGCAGCCGGAGAAACCCCAGCGAGGGGGTCAGATACCCCAGTTTCGATGGGACCCGTAGGGTCGCAGGGTCAGATACCCCAGATACCCAGATATCCCAGGGTTCGCTAGTGGTCGCAGAGTAGCGTCGGGTTCGAGCGCAGCCTCCCTCACTTCGCTGCTCCGCTGCCCAGCTGCCTACCGCTCTCGCGCGCGCTGGCCACGGCAGCCTCGGCCGCTGGCACACGCCGGCGGCCCAGGCGAGCGCCGCTGGCAGCCGCCCCAGCCCCAGCATCCTCCGCGCGCGCCGCCGCAAGGCAGGCCCTGCGGCGGCGGCGCCTGGCGACCTTGGAGGCCTCCCCGATGGGTCCGATCAGATGGGGTCGGAGAATCGCGCCGCATCGTAAACGCATTGCCTGGTGCATCGGCGATGCATCGGCGACGTCGGCGATACATCGGCGACGTAGGCGTGTAGACAATCGGGCTCCACATCGGGCCGCATCGGCGATGCATCGCCGATGCGGCCCGATCCTCCGACCCCATCTACTCGGCACCTATCTGGGAGGCCTGGAGACCTCGACCCTAAGGTTGTACCAACTGACGCCGGGCTCCAACGTCGTCTCCCGCATCTCGACAGACAACGACTGCGCACGCTGCCACTGCCCACTTCTGCCGAGCGCACCGATCCTGGCCCTGAAGCCACTGGCGTCGGGCTCCAGCTTCGCCTCCCGCATCTCGACGGACAACGACAGAGCACGCTGCCACTGTCCATCCTTCTCGAACGCGCTGATCCCACTGGTGTAGCCGACCCAATCTTGGAGGCTACAGGGCACTTGTTTTTAATAAATGGGATGTTTTTTTTACAAATATATGATTTTTAATACACGATCTATTCATGGATAAATTGTTGCATGAACTCATCGTTGTTTTTAGTACTAGGTCCCTGCATGTTTACATAACAGCGAAGACTGATAGGTTTCTAGTAGGATCAAATAGTAAGCTCAAAAGAGAGCATCATGACGTCCCAGGGGGGTCTGGGCAGATGCCGGACGGGTGCCTGGGAGAATCCGCGGAAGTCGTTTTAAGCAAACAGTTATACACTTCGTGGTCTTCGAGGTCCCAGAACTCCATTCCCGGGCCACATTCTGAATGCCCGGAGCCAACTGTAGGCCACAGCGTGCTCTTCGAGTTCCCAGAACTCCATTCCCGGGCCACATTTTGAATGCCCGGAGCCAACTGTAGGCCACTTCGTGGTCTTCGAGTTCCCAGAACTCCATTCCTGTGCATGATTTTGAATGCCCAGAGCCAACTGTAGGCCACTTCGTGGTCTTCGAGTTCCCAGAACTCCATTCCTGGGCATGATTTTGAATGCCCGGCCCCAACTGTAGGCCACTTCGTGTTCTTCGAGTTCCCAGAACTCCATTCCCGGGCCACATTTTGAATGCTGAGGCAGGCTGACGCTGAGGCTGAGGCAGGCTGAGGGTGAGGCAGGCTGAGGCTGAGGCCGAGGCTGAAGGCAGACTGAGGCCGAGGCTGAAGGCAGACTGAGGCTGAGGCTGAGGCAGGCTGAGGCTGAGGCTGAGGCAGGCTGATGCTGAGGCAGGCTGAGGCTGAGGCTGAGGCTGATGCAGGCTGAGGCTGAGGCAGGCTGAGGCTGAGGCCGAGGCTGAAGGCAGACTGAGGCTGAGGCTGAAGCAGGCTGAGGCTGAGGCTGAGGCAGGCTGAGGCTGAGGCAGGCTGAGGCTGAGGCTGAGGCAGGCTGAGGCTGAGGCTGTGACTGCGACTGCCGTTGCCACTGCGACTGTCATCGCGAATGCGACTACGACTGCGAGAACAGCAGAATTCTACAACTGGATTCTCATCTGAATCTTAAGGGGAATGCTTCCAAATATGCTCCTACACATCGTTGTTAGGTTGCTTTGCCGGGATACTTAATACATGATCCGCATGCGGAGCATGCATTACATGATCGACCCACGAACCCGGAAAGGAATATAGAAATGTAAGGCATTGCAACATTTCAAAGACACCTGATTGGGCGACGGGCACATGCAATGCTGAATGTATCGATGATGATGTACTGTGCCGAGGGCTGTGCTGTGCTACGCCGTGCTGAACTGCGATGTGCCATGCCGCGATTGTGCTCTATATAGCGTTGGGGATCGAGTCCTCCCTGGCATCGGAGTCCTCACCAAACTGATCTGGAGCGTAAGCTCGAGCTGCCTGAGCAGATGGTAGCTGCTCCAGAACTAATCGACAGAGGGAACATGCCAGGAGGACGCGCCGAGGAACGTCCCAAGGGACGCGCCAGGCGACGTGCCAGGGGACGTGCCATGGGCACGCACCGCGGGACGTGCCAAGGGAACGCGCTACGGAACGTGCCAGTGGACGTGCCGAGGGACGTGCCAGGGGACGCTCCGCGCGACGTGCCAGGTGGACTCGCCAAGGAACGCGCCAAGGAACGTGCCAAGGTGCATAGTTGAGTGTATCGATCTTGATGTACCGTGCCGACGGCTGTGCTGTGCTGGGCCGTGCTGAACTGCGATGTGCCATGCCGCGATTGTGCTCTGTATAGCGTTGTGGATCGAGTCCTCCCTGGCATCCGAGTCCTCACCGAACTGATCTGGATCGTAAGCTCGAGCTGCCTGAGCAGATGGTAGCTGCCCCAGAACTAATCGACAGAGGGAACATGCCAAGAGGACGCGCCGCGGAACGTCCCAAGGGACGCGCCAGGCGACGTGCCAGGGGACGTGCCATGGGCACGCACCGCGGGACGTGCCAAGGGGACGCGCTACGGAACGTGCCAATGGACGTGCACCGCGCGACGTGCCAGGTGGACTCGCCACGGGACGCTCCGCGGAACGTGCCAGGCAACATGCCAGGCTGCAATGCTCAGGGTATCGATATTGATGTACCGTGCCGAGGGCTGTGCTGTGCCTGGGCGACCTGGACACGTGAAAACACGCGTTTCGCTCAAGACGTTGTCAGCATATCCTCATGCTAGACATCCGCCTGGGCAACCTGGACACGTGCAAACAAGCGTCTCGCTCGAGACATCCTCAACAAATCCTCATGCTAGACATCCGCCTGGGCGACCTGGACACGTGAAAACAAGCCTCTGGTTCGAGACATCCTCAACAAATCCTCATGCTAGACATCTGTCTGGGCCACCTGGAGGCGTGAAACCAGGCGTCTCGCTCGAGACATCCTCAAGACCTGGGCACGTGAAAACAAGCAATCCACTTGAGAAATCCTCAGAATTCAGGTCCCCAGGAGAGGACACTCTATAGCACAAAACAAGCGTTTCGCTTGAGACATCCTCAACAAATTCTGAAAAACAAGCGTTTCGCTCGAGACATCCTCAATTTTAATTCGCCGGCCCTACGCGACCTCGTTATTTATCGCAAAAGAAATTCGCCGGCCCTACAGCCGTCAAAACCGGGGGGAAACCAACTAAAAGAGAACCCTGGGCCTTTGCCCTTTCCGGGAACATGATGGACCCACGAACCCGGAAAGGGATATAGACATGTGGAGCATGGACACGTTTTCATGATACCCAACTGGGCAACACCTCACGAAACATCCCACGAGACACCTCACGAAACAGCCCACGAGACACCTCACGAAACATTCCACGAGACACCTCACGAAACATTTCACGAGACACCCCGCGAAACATTCCACGAGACACCCCACGAAACATTCCACGACGACAGGCAACCACTCAACCAAGGCGGTGTGGTCGTGCTGGGGAGTGGTCGTGCTGGGGTGTGGTCGTGCTGGGGGGTGGTCGTGCTGGGGGGTGGTCGTGCTGGGGGGGTGGTCGTGCTGGGGGGTGGTCGTGCTGGGGCGTGGTCGTGCTGGGGCGTGGTCGTGCTGGGGCGTGGTCGTGCTGGGGCGTGGTCGTGCTGGGGTGTGGTCGTGCTGTGGTAAGGTCGTGCTGGGGTGTGGTCGTGCTGGGGTGTGGTCTTGCTGGGGTGGGGTCGTGCTGGGGTGTGATCGTGCGTGCTGGGGTGTGGTCGTGCTGGGGTGTGGTCGTGCTGGGGTGGGGTCGTGCTGGGGTGGGTGCTGGGGTGTGGTCGTGCTGGGGAGTGGTCGTGCTGGGGTGTGGTCGTGCTGGGGTGTGGTCATGCTGGGGCGTGGTCGTGCTGGGGTGGGGTCGTGCTGGGGTGGGGTCGTGCTGGGGTGGGTTCGTGCTGGGGTGCTCCGCACCCTGTGATTTATCGATCGGGTCGTGCTGGGGTGTGGTCGTGCTGGGGTGTGGTCGTGCTGGGGTGTGGTCGTGCTGGGGTGTGGTCGTGCTGGGGTGTGGTCGTGCTGGGGGGTGGTCGTGCTGGGGTGTGGTCGTGCTGGGGGGTGGTCGTGCTGGGGCGTGGTCGTGCTGGGGCGTGGTCGTGCTGGGGCGTGGTCGTGCTGGGGTGTGGTCGTGCTGTGGTGAGGTCGTGCTGGGGTGTGGTCGTGCTGGGGTGTGGTCTTGCTGGGGTAGGGTCGTGCTGGGGTCGGGTCGTGCTGGGGTGTGGTCGTGCTGGGGTATGGTCGTGCTGGGGTGGGGTCGTGCTGGGGTGGGGTCGTGCTGGGGTCTGGTCGTGCTGGGGTGTGGTCGTGCTGGGGTATGGTCGTGCTAGGGTGGGGTCGTGCATTTCGCTCGAGACATCCTGCCAAAATTCCAGGAAATCGTACAAAAACAAAGGAATTAGTCGAGACATCATCGAAATTCCTTCGCGCGGGGCGCTTTTCCGCGTCGCGGTCGGCTCTGCAAAACAAGCGTTTCGCTCGAGACATCCTCGGCAAACTCTGCGGAGCAAGCGTTTCGCTCGAGACATCCTCAACACACGAAAAAGTGGCCCGCACCCTGTGATTTATCGATCGGGATTTCAAAAACAAGCGTTTCGCTCGAGACATCCTCAAATTTTAATTCGCCGGCCTCCTTCGACCTCGATATTTATCAGGGAAAAAATTCGCCGGCCTCCTTCAAGTTGGCACCGGGGGACAGGTTTACCTACTAAAAGAGAACCCTGGGCTCATGCCCTTTCCGGGAAAAACGGCACTGTAACCCGGCCCATCTGGGCCCACCTCTCAGGGGAGCGCCAGGCCCTCTGGGGAGCTGCTGGGCGCCTCCCGAGTTTTCTTGGAGGCGGCTGGGGTCTCCCTTGTACAGGGCAGTTTTCAATACATCGGATTTTTAGAAATATGGTTTTTTTAATACATGATTGATATATGAACAAATTTATGCATGAGCTCATCGTTGTTTTTACTACTAGGTCCCTGCATGTTTAATACATGATCCGCACGCGGAGCATGCATTACGAACGGCACTGTAGGCATCTGGAGACGAAAGTGGAGAGTACCAAAACCCAGGATAACCCGACAGCTTTTTCCTGTGATGTTTCTTGGGGGCCCTGCTCGGAGCCGCCTAGAAGCTCCATCGAGCCACCAAGGCGACACCCTGGGCTGTCACGAGGATTGCTGGGGGCCTCTTGGGATCTGTGGAGCCGAACCCATAGGCCTCAAAGTCAAAGGGACTCGCTGGGAGTACGGGGAAGGTTCCAGGTCACCTGCGGAGGCCATGTGGGATCTCTCCAATCTCGGGCACTCCAGGCGCTCCCGGGTGCTCTCGGGGAGCCGCAAACCTCCGCTCGGTCCCCGGGCACGTGTGGCTCGCGCGGGCCCATGCGGCGCGACTAGCGCGCACCCGTGGATTGAATCCAGGGTGGGCACTACCATCGTCTTGCTCGTGCCCACTGCTCCTTGCTGCTGATGTCGACAACTTGGTGCGACAAGCTGGTTGTGGCCGCTACACGCTGCTGCTCGCTCATGTCGCTTAGTGAGGCCACTGGCCGATGATTCGTGCTGCCTCACGCTGCTGAGGAGTCGTGCTGCTGCTGAGCGCTGCTGCGTGCAGTTGTTGCGTGCTGCTGTTTGCGGAGGTTGAAGTTGCCACTCCTTGCCGTTTGTGCAGCTAGCTCTTTTGCAGCTGAATTTCTGAGCACAGATCTGCCAGGCGACCGCGGAGTGGTCAGGGAAAGAAAGGAAGGAGGTGAGGAAGAAGGATGGCGGAGCATGGAAAGAAACATGAGCCGCACCTCGTGCGACAATATTGATGCGCAGGGGTTCGCCGAATGTGGCAGCAGAGCCCCGTTCGGGAAGGCAGGGTGTCAATTTTGAGGGACCCCTCCCGCGCCAAAGTTGTCACAAGAGGTGTGGTGTTTGATATCTACCACACTGGGCACTCGTAAGGCTGCTCGATGAAGCCTGGCAGTGCTGCTTGCCGTTGCCCGCTGCTGGGGCCGCCACATCCTTGTACCCCTGCTGCGCCACAGGCGTCCCAGCAAGCCGAAGACCGGCCCGACCGACGGCGAGACCGAAATCGATCGAAACCGAAAGCAGCCCAGTAAGAGGAGGAGGAGGAGGAGGAGGAGGTGAGAGGAGGGAGGAGGGGAGGGAGGAGGAGAGGAGGAGGAGAGGAGGAGGAGGAGGAGGAGGAGGAGGAGGAGGAGGGAGAAGAAGGAGGAGGAGGAGGAGGATCGATCGGTAGCCAATGGGGGCCGCGGCGGCGCAGCAGCCGACCGAACCGGACCGGCCGAGCGCGGCCGACGACGCGGCGAGGCCGCAGCGGACCGAGCCCCGCGGGGACGCCCTCGCGCGCCCGCGGCCTCCCAGGAGGCCGCTCGCCTGGGGGAGGAGGGGGCCCCCATCGGCCTGCCTGCGTGGAGCCCTACCTCGTCGGGGTGGGCAGGGATTGGGTCGGGCATGTCCTCCTGCAGGCCGAGTTTGCAGGAGAAACGGAAAGGAGCTCACGGAATCAAACATTGCCGAACAATTGTCGAACAAATCGTCCCCTTGCTAGTTTTGCTTTACTGTGTCTGAATTTTCCTCCCGAGGAGGACAGGCCCGACTTCAGGCAAGAAGCATGCCGCCGGCGCGGGGGTGGGCTCGGAGAGCCTTCGCTGCGAGGCGAGAACGTCTCCAGAGATCCACCGCCTGAGGAGTCGACGTTCTGCGGCCCCAGTGAGCGGCGGGTTTGGATAGGTTTCGGCCCCAGGGGGCCCGAATATATCAACATACAGTGAAGACCGATCCACAATAGACCCACAATAGACCTGCCACAGGAAACCCGAGCCTGAGACCCCGGGACGTCCCTTGACTCTTGGTGTGGGAACGTCGCGTTTTCCACGGCAAGGCCACCGTAACCCGAGAGACCGAGGGCACCCTGGAGGCCACGCAGGGTGCTTCTTGGCATGGGTTTCCACTGTATCCCCCGCCTGCCGATGGGCCCCGAAGGTCGATCCCTCCCCGCCTCGGAGCCGTGCCCCCTGGCGAGGTCCTGTTGGAGGGCCTCACCGGGCTCCCGAGGGGCCTCCCAGGAGCCAACGGGGGCCCCAAAGCTCGGTCGCAGAGGCCGCTCGCACCTCGTGTGAGCCCGGACCTTCTCGGGGCCTCTCGCAGAACTCTCCCCAATGGGGTGCTCTGGGCATCCCTCCAGGGCTCTGGGGGCACACCTCGAGCAGGGGATCGACCCCAAAACTGATGAACCTCAAAATTCATGTTTCAATCGAGTCTGTGAAAAAACACGGAGAATGCTCCATAGATCTACGGGGCGACGATCAAACATGGATCTGACGCGCGATGACCTAGCGGCCTGACGCGGTGGTTTACGCGGGCCGTCAGCGCGGCACGCTACGCTGGAAGCGAAGGCGCTTACGCGCGACCTTCCGCGAACAGCTTACGCGCCAATGTCGGCGAAGACGATCCCTGGGGTGCTCTGTCATCCCTCTGGGGCGTTGGGAGCACACCTTGAATAGGGGATCGACTACAAAATTGATTTACCCCAAACTGAATTGTTCAATCGGATCTACGAGTTGTGCTATCGGAGTTCCCCACCGAGGGATGCCACAGTGGGGTCTAACTGAGCAGCGTGGTGGGGCCTCTGTGGGCGCGCTCGGGGCCTGTCAAGGGCATCGATGGCGCTCTCGCGGGGCCTCCCTCGAGGAGCGGGACAGGCACGAAACCGTGTAAAAAGTATGGCTACCCGATACCCTCCTCGCTCTGGCGGGGCCTCACTGGAGGGGTGGGAGGTGCACGAAACCTTGTAGTTTGGCTACCCGATACCCTCCTCGCTCAGGAGGGGCCTCCCTGGAGGGCTGGGAGGGGCACGAAACCTTGTAAATAGTTTGGCTACCCGATACCATCCTCGCTCTGGCGGGGCCTCACTGGAGGGGTGGGAGGTGCACGAAACCTTGTAAATAGTTTGGCTACCAGATACCCTCCTCGCTCAGGAGGGGCCTCCCTGGAGGGCTGGAAGGGGCACGAAACCTTGTAAATAGTTTGACTACCCGATACCATCCTCGCTCTGGCGGGGCCTCATTGGAGGGGTGGGAGGTGCACGAAACCTTGTAAATAGTACAGTTATCCGATACCCTTTTCGCTCAGGCGGGGCCTCCCTGGAGGGCTAGGAGGGGCACGAAACCCTGTACATAGTATGGTCATCCAGTACCCTCCTCGCTCTGGCGGGGTGGGAGGAAGAGGAGGAGGAGGAGGAGGAGGAGGAGGAGGAGGAGCAGGAAGGGGAGGAAAAGGAGGAGGAGGAGGAGGAGGAGAGGGTGTTCTGGGAAAACAAGAACCCAACTCAAGATTTGGGGAAAACACGTAGAATGCCCCCTAGATCTTCGGAGCATTCTGCGGTTGTTTGTCGTAGACTCGACGGAAACATGATCGACCCACGAACCCGGAAAAGGAGATGGAGATGTGAGGCATGGCAACGTTTTCGAGACACCTGATTGGGCGAAGCAATTGCAATGCTGAATGTATCGATCTCGGTGTACCGTGCAGAGGACTTTGCTGTGCTGTGCTGTGCCGTGCTGAACTGGGATGTGCCATGCCGCGATTGTGCTCTATAGCGTTGTGGATCGAGTCCTCCATGGCAGTCGAGTCCTGACCGAACTGCTCTCGATCTTGAGTTTGAGCTGTCTGAGCACATAGTAACCGCCCCAGAGCTAAATGAAATGGAAACGTGGAGGACGTTCAATCAACTCGACCTCAAAATCCGACTTAGCTCCAAAACGGAACGACACGACGCGGGGCACAGGCTCACGGACGCGCCACAGGATGTGCCAGAGGCGCAATAGGGGATGCGCCAGGGGACGTGTCAGGGGATGCATCAGGGGACGTGCCCTGGGCGTGTCAGCGACCTGCCACGTGACGTGCCAAAGCGCGTGCCATGTGGCGGCCAGAGGACGTCATGCCAAGGGACGTTGCAAGGGGCCCTCCACGGAACAGGCAGAGGAAACGCCTGGGGACGAGCAAGGAAACGCGACCGAGGACGAGCCAAGGAACGTGCCACGCCGAGTGACGTGCTAGGGGACGTGCCAGGGCACGTCACGCCTGAACGTCGCAAGGGACGCGCCAGGGAGCGCGCCAGGGCGCCAGGGGACGCCCCACGGACGGGCGGGATTGGACTGCGACGCACTCTACTGCGACAAGCGTTTCGCTCAAGACATCCTCCGAACATCTTCATGTTAGACATCCGCCTGGACGACCTAGACACGTGGAGCCAAGCGTTTCGCTCAACACATCCTCAACACATCCTCATGCTAGACATCCGCCTTGGCGACCTGGACACGCGAAAACGAGCGGTTCGCTCGAGACATTCTCAACACCTCTTCATGTTAGACATCCACCTGGGCGACCTGGGCACGTGAAAACAAGCCTTTCCCTCGAGACCTTCTCAACACATCCTCATGCTAGACATCCGCCTTTGCGACCTGGACACGTGAAAACAAGCGTCTCTCTTGAGACATCCTCAACAAATTCGCATGTTAGACATCCGCCTGGGCGACCTGGACACGTGAAAACAAGCGTGTCGCTCAACACATCCTCAACACATCCTCATGCTAGACATCCACATGGGCGACCTGGACACGCGAAAACAAGCGTCTCTCTCAAGACATCCTCAACAAATTCTTAACAAATCCTTATGCTAGACAACTGCGTGGACGACCTGGACGTGTGAAAACAAGCGTCTCGCTCGAGACAGCCTCTGCAAATCCTGATGCTAGACATCTGCCTGGGCAACCTGGAGGCGTGAAACCAAGCGTCTCGCTCGAGACATCATCAAGACCTGGGTACGTGAAAACAAGCATTTCACCTGAGACATCCTCTGAGTTCTAGTCCCCAGGAGAGGAACGATCCATAGTACAAAATAAACGTTTCGCTCGAGAAATCCTCGACTAATTATGCAAAACAAGCGTTTCGCTCGAGACATCCGCGACAAACGAAAATGCTTACTTCACCCTGTATTCTATCAGTCGGAATTTCAAAACATGATGGACCCACGAACCCGGAAAGGGATATAGACATGTGGAGCATGGACACGTTTTCATGATACCCAACTGGGCAACACCTCACGAAACATCCCACGAGACACCTCACGAAACAGCCCACGAGACACCTCACGAAACATTCCACGAGACACCTCACGAAACATTTCACGAGACACCCCGCGAAACATTCCACGAGACACCCCACGAAACATTCCACGACGACAGGCAACCACTCAACCAAGGCGGTGTGGTCGTGCTGGGGAGTGGTCGTGCTGGGGTGTGGTCGTGCTGGGGGGTGGTCGTGCTGGGGGGTGGTCGTGCTGGGGGGGTGGTCGTGCTGGGGGGGTGTGTCGTGGTCGTGCTGGGGCGTGGTCGTGCTGGGGCGTGGTCGTGCTGGGGCGTGGTCGTGCTGGGGCGTGGTCGTGCTGGGGCGTGGTCGTGCTGGGGTGTGGTCGTGCTGTGGTAAGGTCGTGCTGGGGTGCGGTCGTGCTGGGGTGTGGTCTTGCTGGGGTGGGGTCGTGCTGGGGTGTGATCGTGCTGGGGTGGGGTCGTGCTGGGGTGTGGTCGTGGGGTGGGGTCGTGCTGGGGTGGGGTCGTGCTGGGGAGTGGTCGTGCTGGGGTGTGGTCGTGCTGGGGTGTGGTCGTGCTGGGTGGGGTCGTGCTGGGGTGGGGTCGTGCTGGGGTGGGTTCGTGCTGGGGTGCTCCGCACCCTGTGATTTATCGATCGGGTCGTGCTGGGGTCGTGGTCGTGCTGGGGTGTGGTCGTGCTGGGGTGTGGTCGTGCTGGGGTGTGGTCGTGCTGGGGAGTGGTCGTGCTGGGGTGTGGTCGTGCTGGGGGGTGGTCGTGCTGGGGGGTGGTCGTGCTGGGGGGGTGGTCGTGCTGGGGGGTGGTCGTGCTGGGGCGTGGTCGTGCTGGGGCGTGGTCGTGCTGGGGCGTGGTCGTGCTGGGGCGTGGTCGTGCTGTGGTGAGGTCGTGCTGGGGTGTGGTCGTGCTGGGGTGTGGTCTTGCTGGGGTAGGGTCGTGCTGGGGTCGGGTCGTGCTGGGGTGTGGTCGTGCTGGGGTATGGTCGTGCTGGGGTGGGGTCGTGCTGGGGTGGGGTCGTGCTGGGGTCTGGTCGTGCTGGGGTGTGGTCGTGCTGGGGTATGGTCGTGCTAGGGTGGGGTCGTGCATTTCGCTCGAGACATCCTGCCAAAATTCCAGGAAATCGTACAAAAACAAACAAATTAGTCGAAACATCATCGAAATTCCTTCGCGCGGGGCGCTTTTCCGCGTCGCGGTCGGCTCTGCAAAACAAGCGTTTCGCTCGAGACATCCTCGGCAAACTCTGCGGAGCAAGCGTTTCGCTCGAGACATCCTCAACACACGAAAAAGTGGCCCGCACCCTGTGATTTATCGATCGGGATTTCAAAAACAAGCGTTTCGCTCGAGACATCCTCAAATTTTAATTCGCCGGCCTCCTTCGACCTCGATATTTATCAGGGAAAAAATTCGCCGGCCTCCTTCAAGTTGGCACCGGGGGACAGGTTTACCCACTAAAAGAGAACCCTGGGCCCGAGCCCTTTCCGGGAAAAAGGCGTTTGGCTCGGGACATCCTCAAATCTTGATCCGCGCGGCCCTCTTCGACCTAGTGGTTTATTAGGAAAAGCATCCGCTGGCCCTCTTCGAACTTGGCACCGGGGACAGGTTTACCTACGAGAAGAAAACCCTGGGCTTCAGCCCAGGGAAAAATCTCAGGCAGATCAATCCTGCAGTCGATCTCCTACTCTAACACCTGAGGCCCCGTGAAGGTGTCTGAAGGCCGCGGGCCTCCTCCAGAGGGCCTCTCAGCAGTGGGCGTCTTGGAAGCCTCTGGGGGGCTCCCCGTGAAGCACTGTGGCGCCCGGAGGGCCCCTGCAGCGCGCCGCCCAGGGGAGGAAAGGGGAGGAGAGGGGGGAAGGGAAGGGAAGGGGAGGAGGAGAGGGGAGGGAGGAGGGAGGAGTAGGGAGGAGGGAGGAGGGAGGAGGGAGGAGGGAGGAGAGAAGGAGCACGAGGAGGAGGCAGGAGGGTGGAGGGAAAGAATCGCTCGGGAGCCTGTTGGGCCCCGGAGCCAGGGGGGCCCATGTGCGCTGCTTGCACTTTCGGTCTTGCGCTGCACCCTGCATTATGGAAGAGAGGACGTGGGGCTTCAACCCCGCCTCACGCGTTCCATCAAGCAGCCACAGCGCACACTGCCACTGTCCGCCTGTCTCGCACGCGCCGAGCGCAGCCTTGTAGCTGAAAGTAGGGTGGACCCGTGGAGCGAATCCACGGCAAGCGGATGGATCGATGCCAGCGGCAACGAGCACTTACTCGCATGCATGGGCGACCACCGCTTATCTGCTTGACTGCTTGCCTGCATTTCTGCTTGCGATGTTGCTAGCCTAGTGGCATGACGGCTCAAGGCCTGCTCGCCTGCTTCAAGGGTTGCTTGCATCATCACTTTCTCGTCCATTCGCTGCCGCTTACTGCCGCTTGCTGCTGCTTAGAAATACTTGCTAGTACGTGTTGTTATTCGCTGCCATTTGCTGCTGATTGATGCGACTCGCTCGTGTTTGCTAGCGTGTGCTGCTGGTAACGGCGGCTGGTGCTGCTGCGTGCTACTGCTTGGTGCTTGGTGCTGCTTGTCTGCTGTTGCGTACTGCTGTGCATTCTGGGGCTGCGTACTGCTGCTGATGATGCCTGCCACTGCCACGTGCTTCTACTGCGCGGTGCTGCTGCTCACTGTTGGCGATAGCATGGGGCCGTTGATGATGGCCGTTGCTGAAGAACGATGATGCATGGTGCTGCTGCTTCTGGCCGCAGTGTGATTTTGATTGTCAATTACTGTGTGATGCCGCTGCTGCATGCTCCGTGGTGCGTGCGGCTGTTCGATAGCGCCGCCTGGTGACACAGGGTACTGCCTCTCGCTACTTCTGCTTGCAAACGCAGCCTGCCGCTGGTGAAAGGATCGTGGAGCAGGGATCCTGGAGACGAGGGTGGTCCCGCTGAACGAATCCACGGCAAGCGGACTGACCGGATCGGTATCCTCCTGGTGGCCATGAAAATGTACCGAACGCACGCAAGGGTGAGGATCGCGTGTCTGCCTAATTGCTTGCCTGCAGTCCTGCGTGCGACACTGTTCAGCCTGGTGGCCTGACCGCTTGCCGCAGCATGCTTCGTCTGCTTACCGATGCTGCGAGCTGTGGGTGCTCGCTGCTGCTCCGTGGCTGCGCGCTGCCGCACGGTGCTGGGCATTCTGGTAGCCCTGCGAGGAGGCGCGAACCCATCCTGCCGGAGTCCTCTTGGAGCCTCCTGGGACTGTCGGGCCATGCTCCGAGAGCTCCGCTGGGGCCGATCGGGGCGCCCTCGGGGCGCACGGGGGGCGCGCCGGCCCGCTTGGCCAATGTTTGCCCATCTGATCTTGGCGACCTTCCAGCTCGCACTGCGCACAGCACTGCAAGAGGAGACCAGGGATGACCCGCGGACTGCCGTTGACAAAAGCCTGTTCTCGCTCGCTGCCGCTGGCTGTTGCTAGCTTCTCGCTGCCACTTTCTGGTGTCTGCCGTGTGCTGCTTCCCACCGCTGTGGACTGGTGTTTGCTGGTGCGTGCTGCTGCTTGATGCGACTGGGGGTTGCTGCGTGCTGCTACTTGACGCTGATTGACGCTGACTGATTACTGCGTGCTGATGGGTACTGCAGATGATGGCGACGGCTGCTACATACAGCTGCCGATGCTTCCCGCTGACGCTGCTGCTTGGTTTGTTGCCGAGTGCAAAATGTGCTTGCTGCGTGATGCTGCAGGCTGCTGCTGCCTGCCTCTGCTTCCTGTTGCTGCGTGCTACCGCTGCTGCTCCTTGCCTCGTGCTGCGTGCAGCCGTCCAGGACATATGTTCAAGACCTGTCGGTCTCCCCGTCGCCTCCACATTTGAAGCCTCCAGGGGCAAGGCGATGGACTTTCTGGGGGCCCTGGGGGCCTTACATGGCTCTCCGCTGATTCCTGCTACTGCCTCCCTTGGCTACAACTGGAGGCATGGCTGCTGCTGCTGCTGCTGCTGCTGCTGCTGCTGCTGCTGCTGCTGCTGCTGCTGCTGGTGCTTGCGCTGCTGCTTACGTGCTGCAATCGGCGGCTTGTGCCACATTCTGGGGCCCACATGTGGGGCCCTGGGCGCAGTGTCAGACTTCGCTGGGGGCCTGGCGGGGCTCTCCTGGGCTTCCCGCTGCAGATTGCTGACGCCCGCTTCTCTCCGCCGCTGCCGCTGACTCTGCTGCTGCTGCTGCTGCTGCTGCTGCTGCTGCTGCTGCTGCTGCTGCTGCTGGCTCTGCTGCTTGCGTGATGCGATCGGCGGCGCGTCCTATCAAGTCCACTCGGGTTTGCTTGAAGCTATCACGGGGTCTCATTGTCCCTCGGGCCCTCATCCCTCATGTAAAAACTCTTGGGGTCGTCTTGGGGCACCTTGGGACCTCGCGGCGCCCTTTCGGGTGCCTGGGAGCAGTTTGGAAGACCTTGGGGGCCATCTTGGGGCGGCCTTGAACCATCTTGGAGCCGCCTTGAGGCCATCTTTGAGGAGAGCCAGGCCCATCTTGGACTATGGTGGAAGTGTATCGGGCTCTCCTAGGGGCTCTCGCAAGCTTTCCCCGGCCCTCTTTGAAGCCTCTGGGGCCCGTCCCGTAGCCATCCAAAGCAGAGAAGAGCAGAACTCCGGAACATGCATGAAAACTGACGGAATCCGACGGAACCCTGCAATGATAGATTATTGTGGTTTCGCGGTTGTTCGAACGACAACGCCCACTGACCACCAGTGACCAGTGCTCCGCCTGGCGCACGACTTTGCGCGCAGTCCACGCAGCCGCGCTGTGTTACCAGTGGCCACCCCTCTGTGGGCATGCAGGGACAGGCCTGACCTGACCTGATTGTTGGCCTCTCTGCCTCGTCGTCCTCGTCGTCCTCGTCGTCCTCGTCGTCCTCGTCGTCGTCGTCTCGTCGTCCTCGTCGTCCTCGCGTCCTCGTCGTCGTCGTCCTCGTCGCCCTCCTCGTCGTCTCTGCGTCCTCGTCGTCCTCGTCGTCCTCGTCGTCGCCGTCGTCCTCGTCGTCCTCCGCCCCCCCCCTCGTCGTCCTCGCCGTCTCTGCCCGACGCTCCGCTGTTCCGCAGCAGAGCCGCCGAAGAGTACTGCATCGCTGGAGGCGGCCGCGGGGCCTGCCCTCAGCCAGCCTCAACCGCAGCGGACTGCTTCACCGGCTTGCCAGCGCACCTCTGACGTGCGGGGATCTCTGTCACGCCCCCCGGGGGGGAGGGGCGCTGCGCGGAACCAGGACGGGGCCGCTTGAGGCAGGCTGCGTCATCTCGGCGCGTTGCGAAGCGTCTGGGCGACTGTTGGCCGTCGTGGACGCCTCCTGGCTTGGTGGTTCTCTGAAGCGATAAGGCAATCTTTCCCCGTGTTCGCTTTGCCTTTTTTGATTTCTGGTTCCAGCGCCGTTTTCGTTTTGTTTCCGATTCCGGCTCAAGTTCCAATCCCAGGGCCATTTAACGTCGGGTTAGCCGAGCCGTTGTTTTGTCATTTTCATTCTCAATATCAAGATTTCTGGAAACGGTCAAAATTATCCCAGAGCGACCCTACCTGGGAGTTGGAGCCCCGAGGAGAGCAATATTAGTAAGTAACGGTAAACGCCGTCCTCCTCCTTCCCCTCATCGTCGCAGTTGTAGCAGTAGCGGTAGTAGTAGTAGTAGTAGTAGTAGTAGTAGTAGTAGTAGTAGTAGTAGTAGTAGTAGTAGTAGTAGTAGTAGTAGTAGTAGTAGTAGTAGTAGTAGTAGTAGTAGTAGTAGTAGTAGTAGTAGTAGTAGTAGTAGTAGTAGTAGTAGTAGTAGTAGTAGTAGTAGTAGTAGTAGTAGTAGTAGTAGTAGTAGTAGTAGTAGTAGTAGTAGTAGTAGTAGTAGTAGTAGTAGTAGTAGTAGTAGTAGTAGTAGTAGTAGTAGTAGTAGTAGTAGTAGTAGTAGTAGTAGTAGTAGTAGTAGTAGTAGTAGTAGTAGTAGTAGTCGTAGTAGTAGTAGTAGTAGTAGTAGTAGTAGTAGTAGTAGTAGTAGTAGTAGTAGTAGTAGTAGTGGTAATAGTAGTAGTCGTAGTAGTAGTAGTCGTCGTCGTCGTCGTAGTAGTAGTAGTAGTAGTAGTAGTAGTAGTAGTAGTAGTAGTAGTAGTAGTACAGCTGAATGCCTACATCTACATCTAGACCTACATCCACATCTACACCTACAGCTACATATACATGCACACATGCATCTACATCTACATATACAGATACACCTACAACTATACTAACATCAGCATCTACATCTACAATGATCTCTGCAACACACTGCACCTAAATCTACATCTGCTCCTTACATCTGCATCTACATCTACATCTACAACTGCATTCACATATACTACCTATGATATGCTGTACTGCGCTATACTATGCTATGATCTATGATATGATATGATATGCTGCGCTATGCGATGCTATGCTGCGCTATGCTATGCTATGATATGACATGCTGCGCTATGCGATGCTATGCTATGCTGTGCTAAGCTATGATATGTTATGCTGTGCTGCGCTGTGCTATGATAAGCTAAAGTATGATATGATATGATATGCTGCGTTATGCTATGCTATGATGTGTTATGTCATGACATGATATGCTATACTATGATATGCTATGGTATGCTAATGCTGCGCTGCGTTAAGCTAAGCTAAGCTGAGCTAAGATATGCTAAGCTAAGCTAAGCTAGGCTAGGCTCAGCTAAGCTAAGCTAAGCTAAGCTAGGCTAGGCTAAGCTAAGCTAGGCTAGGCTAAGCTAAGCTAAGCTAAGCTAGGCTAAGCTAAGATGAGATAAGCAACGCTAAGCTAAGGGGACGTGACTGGGGGAACCGCGGGGCGGATACTGGGGGAACCGCCCGGGGCGCTGTCCACTGCCCGCCCCTGTAAGCCCAGAGAGTAAGAACCCTTCTAGGCAGAGCCTGGGTAGGGAAAAAGCACTGCCGTTTCCAAGAACGACTAAGCTCCTGGAGACCCTCGTGGAATATGACGCTGGGATGCAAATTCGACTCCCACATCTCGCTGAGCAGCGCCAAAGCATGTTGCCACTGCTGGTTCTTCTCGCACGCCTTGATCCCAATGTTGTAGCTGATTGCGTTCGGTTCTAATTTGCCCCTCCACATCTCGCCGAGCAGCATCAGAACTTGCTGCCACTGTCCACATTTCTCGCCCGCACTCATCCCAGCGTTGTAGCTGACTAGGGCAGACCTGTGGACTCCGTCCACGACATCAGCTCGACGTGGCGAGGGGTCTCTGGCCACGATGGCCAGTTGAAGGCGCTCTCCACACCCTCCAGGACCTCCTGCTCTCCTGTGTTCCTCAGCTGCTCCTGCTGCTCGGAGGTCCTGCTGCTTCCTCCCCCTCCTCCTCCTCCTCCTCCGCCTCCTCCTCCTCCTCTTCCACCTTCTTCTCTTCTTTCGCTGGATTCTCCATGCCCTCGGTCGGCAATCGTCGATCCTACGACGACTCTCCCCAACAGAGAAACATCGAAGGCCCTCGGAGCGTCCAACATTGTTCTTTTGTGCCTTCGATATGCCGGTCGCCTCTCGTCCGCTCCCCCCCTCCTGGAAGCAATTCTGAGGCCACTTAGGGCTTCGTGGGGGCCGTTTGGGGATCTCTTGGGGCGTTTTTGCCTGCGATATGCCTGTCGCCTCTCGTCCGCTCCCCCGCTCCTGGAGGGAATTCTGAAGCCACTGAAGGCTTCGTGGGGGCCGTTTCGGAGCCTCTTCGGCCTTCTTTTGGGCCTCCCGGGGGGGCTCTTAGGGCCCTCTCGGGCCGTCTTGGGTGCCTCTTGGGCCGTCTTGGGGCCGTCTGAGGCCCGCCTCGGCGCCTCTTGGGCTGTCTTGGGCCGTCTTGGGCCGCTCCTGGGGCCGTCTTGGGTGCCTCTTGGGCCGTCTTGGGCGCCTCCTGGGCCGTCCTGGGGCCGTCCTGGGGCGTCTTGGGACCGTCTTGGGGCCCTCCTGGCCCGTCTTGGGGCTCTCTTGGGGTCCTCTTCGGCCGTCTTGGAGCGGTCGGGGGGACTTCTTGGGCCGTCTTGGAGCGTCGGGAAGCCGAAGAGGCGAGGAGGCCGAAAACATCGAAAAACACAATAGAAATCGACGATTTCTGTCGCTCGGGGCCCTCTTGGGAGGCCTCTTGGGAGGCCTCTTCGGGCGTCTTGGACGCCTCTTGGGCCGTCTGGGGCGAATCTCGGGCGTCTTGGGCCCATCTTTAAGCGTGCCGGGGCTCTCCGGGGCCGTCTTGGGGGCTTCTGGGGGCCCTCTCGACATGTCCTGGAGCCTGCCTGGGCGGCCTGGGGCGGCCCGGGGCCAGCCCGGGGCGGTTTCGGTGCATTGGGGCCTGCGCCCTTCTGGCACGCACTGGGCCCTGCAATGTAGTAGAGATGACGTCGCGCTCCAATTTTACCATCCCCATCTCGTGGAGCAGCGACAACGCCTGCTGCCACTTCTCGTCGTTCTCGCACGCGCTGATCCCAGCGCTGTAGCTCACAAGTGTCTACCCGTGCGTTGAATCTAAAAGCAACTTGCTCGTCTTGCGTGGTTCGGAACAGGTAAGTCGCCACGATGCAAATCTATCAGGCCGGTATCTCGGATGACTCTGGGCACGCAAGGGTCAGAATGCAGCGTAATCGGCTGATGGGCTGGATGGACGTCGGAGGGGCCTCCCAGGGAAGGTCTTGGAATGGATCTGGAGGACTCCTCCTCGTACCTCCGCGGTTGCTTGGCCCTAGTTACGGCAGCTGGTCTCTCCGTGCCAAGTCTTGCTGTTGTGTGATATTTCTGGCTGGCTAGCTGCTGCTTGCTGCTGCTTGCTGCTATTGCTTCCCAATACTGTTTGTTGCTCTTCGTTGCCGTCGACTCATGCTAATGATGATGATGATGATGATGATGATGATGATGATGATGATGATGATGATGGTGATGATGATGATGACAATGATGATGATGGTGATGATGATGCTGATGCTGATGATGAGGATGCTGATGCTGATGATGGTGATGATGATGATGGTGATGATGATGATGATGATAATGATGAAGATGATGATGATGATAATGATGAAGATGATGGTGATGGCTGCTCTGCTGCTGCTGACTGCTGCTGCTTGATGCTGTTAATGCTTGATGAAGCGTGCATTCCTTGGCTGCTACTACATATGCTGCTGCTGTCTCGGCCGATGCTTTGATTTGTCTGTGAGCTCTGATCGTCTTTCGAGTTCGGACCAAGAGAGGCCCAAAACGGCCCCCAAGCGGCTCCGAAGATTGCACAAAGACGACGCAAAAGGCCCCCATAAGGGCCCGAAAACGGCCCAAGAAAACCCCAAGACGACCCCAAGAGGGCCCAGAACGGCCCAGGAGAGCCCAAAGAGGATCCCGAGCAGGCCCCAGGAGGCCCCCATCCTGCTGCTGCTGAGTGCTCGTGTTCGCCGCTCGTGGCGACCTGTCCTGACGGCTCTGCTGATGCTGGCCCTGCTGCTGGCTGCCTGCGATCCCTGGCTCGCCATGCCTTGATCCCCGCTTGAGGCTCTGTCAGGGCCTTCTGGGACGCCCTTGGGCACCTCCTCTTGGAGTGCCTCTGAGGGCAATCTTGGCGCCCGGGCCCCCTGTTCGCCTCGTGGTCTGGGGGCCGTCCGGACAGGTCTCGGGGCTCTTGTGGGGCGGTCTTGAGCCGTCCTGGAGCCATCTTGGGCCTGTCTCGGGAGCCGACAAGGGCGTAGCCATCTCGGAACCTCGTCGGACCAGCTCGGCGCGGACTCGTCCTGGAGTCCGTCACGACCAGCCCGGAGCCTTGCGGAGTCATCTGAGGCCCTCTGGGGCCGTCCAGACCCCTGGCACAGGCGAGGGGAGGCCTGGCCACTCGGAATCTCCACAGCCACCCTGATCCCAGTACTGCACAGTAGGATCTCGACCACGAGAAACCTTCTACAGGAAATCCCACCCCGAGACCCCAGGACGTCCATTGATGATTGTAACAAACCGAGGGCACCCTGGAGGCACTCAGGGTGCCTCTTGGCATGGGATTCCACTGTAGGGATGACGTCGGGCTCCAAGTTCGACTCCAACATCTCGTGGAGCAACGACAAAGCCCGCTGCCACTGCTCGCCCTTTTCGCAGGCGCTTATCCCGGCATTGTAGCTGACGCCGTTAGGCTCCAGCTTCGCCTCCCTCATCTCGCTGAGCAACGCCAGCGCCCACTGCCACTGCTCGCCTTTCTCGCAGGCGCTGATACCAGCATTGTAGCTGACTAGGGCTGGCCCGCGGCCTACCAGCCACGACAAGCTCCATGACATTGTTTGCTTTCAACTTTCTGCTGCGTTTGCTGCTAATGTTGCTGACTTGTGCTTGCTCTTGCCGGGGCGCTGGGTGCCTCCCGAAGCTCTGCCGGACGTGGGAGATGCACAGGCTGGAGCCAGAAAGAAACGAACCGAAACGAAGTGTGGCCAAATGGTCGCGGGAGGGCCCAGACGCGAGAAGGCTGCATGCTGCTTGCTGCTTGCTGCTTGCAGACTGATGCTGCTGGATGCTGCTACTGGCACTGATGCTTCTGCCAGAGTGTGTCAAGGCACGCCTGCGAACTCTTGGGGCATCCTTGCCAGTCTTGGGACATTGGGAGCCACCACCTAGGCACTTCCAGGAACTTGCCTGGCTGGGGCGCCGGAAGCCTCTTGAAGCTCTGCCAGACGTGGGAGATGCACACGCTGGAGCCCGAAGGAAACGAATCGCAACTAAGTGCGGCCACGTGTTCACCAGGGGGCACAGACGCGAGAAGGCTGCATGCGCTCCATTTTGACTGCTGCTGCTGCTGCTGCTGGCTGCTGCTGGCTGCTGCTGGCTGCTGCTGGCTGCTGCTGGCTGCTGCTGGCTGCTGCTGGCTGCTGCTGCTGCTGGATGCTAATACTGGCACTGATGCTTCTGTTAGGGTGTGAGAAGAAACGTCTGGCACCTCCAGGGGTATCCTTAGCCGTCCTGGGCCATCCCGTGCCATCTAAGGACTTCAAGATGCGCCTAGCCTGGCTGGGGCGCTGGGTACCTCCCGATGTTCTGCCAGACGTGGGAGATACACAGGCTGGAGCCCAAAAGAAACGAATCGCAACGAAGTGTGGCGAAATGCTCGCCGGAAGGCCCAGATGCGAGAAGGCGGAGCAGCAAGCAGTGTACGCTCATCCTCAAACGCCGAAGCAGGGGAGCGTGAGGTATCGGAAATGGCGGCGATGCATCGAAGCGGACCCGCTTCGGAAGAATGAGGAAGAGAACGACGGCGACGACGACGACGACGACGACGACGACGACGACGACGACGACGACGACGACGACGACGGCGGCGGCGGCGGCGGCGGCGGCGGCGGCGGCGGCGGCGGCGGCGGTGGCGGCCACGACGACCACGACGACCACGACGACGACGACGACGACGACGACGACGACGACGACGACGACGACGAACAGCAGCAACTGTCCTGATGTCTGGACGCCGGTCAGCAAGCCAGCGGCACTGACGAAGTTCTTCGGCGCCCCCTCTCTGTGGCCCGGAGGCTGGGCCGCGCGCACCCCCGAGGTCGGCGCCAAAGCAGAGACCGCGCCGCTTCTCGGAGGAGGGTCCGTCGGGACGGCGGCCCTCCCCGACACCCTCTGCTCTTTTCGGGCGCCTTGGGGGCTCCTCGTCGCCGCGGCGGGACCCGCCTCGAGAGCCAGGTCACCCAGGTGGACCCCACAGGGATCCCAGGTCCCACTCTTGGCGGATCTGGGCCCGGCGGGAGGCAGCCGTGGTCCGGCCCTCCCCCGAACACCGCGGGGTGGAGGGCCACGCCCGCCGCCGCGCCTCGCTCGCGAGGTCCTCGTCTCTCGCCTCCACATCGGGGCTCCCTCGGGGTCCTCTTGGGCCACTCTGGGGCCCTGTCGGGCTCCCCGAGAACTCTTCGGGGGCGCCGCGTGGGCTCTCGCACAGGCCGCTCGGGCCGTCCTGGGGCTGCATGGCGCCGCCTCGGGGCCCTCCTGGGGTCCCCGCTGGCCCGTCTTGGGAGCCCCCTGGGGGGCCCCCTCGGGCCGTCCTGGGTGCCTCCGAGGCCGTCTCGAGCCGTCTTGGGGCCCTCGTGGGGGCCCCTTGGGCCGTCTTGGAATCCCCCTCTGGGGGGCCCCCTCGGGCCGTCCTGGGTGCCTCCGAGGCCGTCTCGAGCCGCCTCGGGGCGCTCGCGAGGGCCTCTTTGTGGCGAGGGCGCCCCCAGGTTCTGCGGCGGGCGCCCGGCCCTTGAGAGCGCCTCGTGGGCGCCGCGTGCGCGGGCCGGGTTTTTTCCCTGCCTAGGCTCTGCCTAGAAGGGCTCTTACTCTCTGGGCTTAAAGGGCCGGGCAGTGTAAATCGCCCCGGGCGGTTCCCCCAGTAGTTATCCGCCCCGCGGTTCCCCCAGTTACGTCCCCTTAGCTTAGCGTTGCCTATCTCATCTTAGCTTAGCATGTGTCATATTAGCTTAGTTTAGCTTCATCTTAGCTCAGGTTTGTCTTAGCTTAGCTGACCTTCATCTTAGCTTCGTTGAGATTTAGCATAGCAGAGCACAGCATAGCATAGCATGGCGTAGAATGGCATAGCGCAGCATAGCATATAATAGCATAGCCCAGCATAGCATAGCATAGCGCAGCATAGCGCAGCATAGCGCAGCATAGCGCAGCATAGCGCAGCATAGCGCAGCATAGCGCAGCATAGCGCAGCATAGCGCAGCATAGCATATAATAGCATAGCCCAGCATAGCATAGCATAGCATAGCATAGCGCAGCACATCACATCATAGCATAGCATAGCATAGCATAGCATAGCATAGCATAGCATAGCATAGCGCAGCATAGCATAGTATTGCATAGTATAGCATAGCATAGCACAGCGCAGCATAGCATAGAATAGCATAGCATAGCATTGCATTGCATAACATGGCATAGCGCAGCATAGCATAGCATAGCATAGCATAGCATAGCATAACATAGCATAGCATAGCATAGCGCAGCATAGCATAGAATAGCATAGCATAGCATAGCATAGCGCGGCATAGCACAGCATAGCATAGCATAGCGCAGCATAGCATCGCATAGCATAGCATAGCATAGCATAGCATAGCATAGCATAGCATTGCATAACATAGCACCGGTGCCTGGCCGTGGGCACCTCGCGGGTGCCTCCTGCCCCTCACAGCCTTGCACCCTGCAGGCTTGCACCACGCAGCTTGCGCCACACAGCACGCACCACGAAGCCTGCACCGCACAGCTCACGCAACACACAACTCGCACGAGGCAACTTACACGACACACCGCCTGCACCACAGAGCCGGCACAGCGTGGCTCACACCACATTACATGCATCACCGCATAACGCACACCGCGCATGGGTTGCACCGCACAGCTTGCGCCACTGAGTTCTGCATTCAGAAGAAGAATAGACTCCACCACCCTCGCCCCCTGGGGTGAGCGCCCCCCTGAAACCCCGCAATGTATACATGATGATGCATCTTCGCATATGTTCTACATGAGATCACACCATCCCAACCAAACAAATACCACCCCCCTCCCTCATCCCTGTCGCAAAGCACTATGCGCAAAGACTCGCTCATCTTAAAAGAATACCGATGTTCAAGAACCCTTTGCAACAAACAACAAACAACACAGAGGCCACACGAGCGCGCACATGTCGAAATCATATCGAACACGCCGGTGCCGCAAGCATAAAGGAATCTACCTTTTTCATCACAAGTATTGGAAATGTTTGCCCGCACGCATCTACTGAAACCCTGGAAAACCAGGATGGTTTAGCAATGTCGTCCAGAAACCGCACGCTCCTCACCACGGGGTGCCTCCGCGTTGATCTTGCACCCGCCCCGTGCGCGGACCCGTATCAAATCATACTGTGGGCCACAGGCGCGCGCCGCCACGCGCGCGCGTCGAGATCCGAGTGGCGTTCCAGGCATTTCCAGATGGAGGTTCCCCCCCCAACAGAACATGTCCTGGCGAAAGACCCGACCATGCGCAATTGTGAATACCGCGATGTGGGTGCCGCTTTCGGTAGAGCTCCATACGGGGCCACGAACCGTGTGAAAGGGTGTGCCAAAATGAGCGTCAGAGCGCATGCGGCCAGTGCCACTGGGGCCTTCGGTGGAACTCCCTGTGGGGCCACGAACCGTGTGAAGGGGTGCGCCGAAATGGGTGGCGGTCCCCGCATGCGGACCCTGCCACTGGGGCCTTCGGTGGAGCACCCTATGGGGCCACGAACCGTGTGAGGGGTGTGCCAAAATGAGTGGCCGTCCCCGCATTCGGACCCTGCCACTGGGGCCTTCGGTGGAGCTCCCTGTGGGGCCGCGAACCGTGTGAGGGGCGTGCCAAAATGGGTGGCGGTACCCGCATACGGGCCCTGCCACTGGGGCCTTCGGTGGAGCTCCCTGTGGGGCCACGAATCGTGTGAGGGGTGTGCCGAAATGGGTGGCGGTCCCCGCATGTGGACCCTGCCGCTGGGGCCTTCGGTGGAGCTCCCTGTGGGGCCACGATCCTCGTGAGGGGTGTGCCGAAATGAGTGGCGGTCCCCGCATGCGGACCCTGCCGCTGGGGCCTTCGGTGGAGCTCCCTGTGGGGCCGCGAACCGCGTGAGGGGCGTGCCAAAATGGGTGGCGGTACCCGCATACGGGCCCTGCCACTGGGGCCTTCGGTGGAGCTCCCTGTGGGGCCGCGAACCGTGTGAGGGGCGTGCCAAAATGGGTGGCGGTACCCGCATACGGGCCCTGCCACTGGGGCCTTCGGTGGAGCTCCCTGTGGGGCCACGAATCGTGTGAGGGGTGTGCCGAAATGGGTGGCGGGGACGGCATGCGGACCCTGCCACTGGGGCCTTCGGTGGAGCTCCCTGTGGGGCCGCGAACCGTGTGAGGGGCGTGCCAAAATGGGTGGCGGTACCCGCATACGGGCCCTGCCACTGGGGCCTTCGGTGGAGCTCCCTGTGGGGCCACGAACCGCGTGAGGGGTGTGCCGAAATGGGTGGCGGTCCCCGCATGCGGACCCTGCCGCTGGGGCCTTCGGTGGAGCTCCCTGTGGGGCCACGATCCTCGTGAGGGGCGTGCCAAAATGGGTGGCGGTACCCGCATACGGGCCCTGCCACTGGGGTCTTCGGTGGAGCTCCCTGTGTGGGGCCAGATCCTCGTGAAAAAAAAAACAAAAAAAAAAATAAAAAAAAAAAAAAAAAAAAAAAAGGGTGTGCCGAAATGGTGGCGGTCCCCGCATGCGGACCCTGCCGCTGTGGCCTTCGGTGGGAGAGAGAGAGAGAAGAGGAGAAGAGAGAGAAAGAAGAAGAAAAAGAAGGAGGGAAAAAGGAAGAGGAGAAAGAGAGAAGAAAGAGAGAGAAAAGAGAAAAGAGAAGAATGAGAGAGAAGAGAAAGAAGAAAGAGAAAGAAGAGAAGAGAAGAGAGATAGAGAAAAGAAAAGAGAAGAGAGAAGAAGAGAGGGAGAAGAGAGAAGAAAAAGAGGAGAAAGAGAGAGAAGAGATAAGAGAGAAGAGAGAGAGAGAGAGAAGAGAGAAAGAGAGAAGAAGAGAAAAGAAGAGAAGAGCGCTCCCTGTGGGGCCGCGAACCGTGTGAGGGGCGTGCCAAAATGGGTGGCGGTACCCGCATACGGGCCCTGCCACTGAGGCCTTCGGTGGGGCTCCCTGTGGTGCCAGGATCCTCGTGAGGGGTGTACCAAAATGGGTGGCGGTCCCCGCGTGCGGACCCTGCCACTGGGGCTTTCGGTGGAGCACCCTATGGGGCCACGAACCGTGTGAGGGGTGTGCCAGAACGGGATGGGCATGCGGAGAGCGGAGGCAAGAATGGGAGGAGGGAGCAGGGGGATGGGGCAGCGGGAGGAGGAGGTGAGACGCGGGGCGCTGTCTCTTCAAAACGCGGACACAACACCACAGGACGGTTGGGAACATCAACAACATGATGGACCCACGAACCCGGAAAGGGATAAAGACATGTGCAGCATGGTCACGTTTTCACGATACCCAACTGGGCGACATCTCACGAAACATCCCACGAGACACCCCGCGAACCATCCCACGAGACACCTCACGAAACATTCCACGAGACACCTCACGAAACATTCCACGAGACACCCCGTGAAACATTCCACGAGACACCCCACGAACAGGCAACCACTCAACCAGACACGCCACGAAACATTCCACGGGGGTGCGACTGGTGTGGTCGTGCTGGGGTGTGGTCGTGCTGGGGTGTGGTCGTGCTGGGGAGTGGTCGTGCTGGGGTGTGGTCGTGCTGGGGGGTGGTCGTGCTGGTGGGTGGTCGTGCTGGGGGGGTGGTCGTGCTGGGGGGTGGTCGTGCTGGGGTGTGGTCGTGCTGGGGCGTGGTCGTGCTGGGGCGTGGTCGTGCTGGGTTGTGGTCGGCTGTGGGTTAGGTCTGTGCTTGGGGTGGGTCGTGCTGGGGTGGTGGGTCTTGCTGGGGCGTGCTCGTGCTGCGGTCGGGTCGTGCTGGGGTGTGGTCGTGCTGGGGTATGGTCGTGCTGGGGTGGGGTCGTGCTGGGGTGGGGTCGTGCTGGGGTCTGGTCGTGCTGGGGTTTGGTCGTGCTGGGGTATGGTCGTGCTAGGGTGGGGTCGTGCATTTCGCTCGAGACATCCTGCCAAAATTCCAGGAAATCGTACAAAAACAAACAAATTAGTCGAAACATCATCGAAATTCCTTCGCGCGGGGCGCTTTTCCGCGTCGCGGTCGGCTCTGCAAAACAAGCGTTTCGCTCGAGACATCCTCGGCAAACTCTGCGGAGCAAGCGTTTCGCTCGAGACATCCTCAACACACGAAAACGTGGCCCGCACCCTGTGATTTATCGATCGGGATTTCAAAAACAAGCGTTTCGCTCGAGACATCCTCAAATTTTAATTCGCCGGCCTCCTTCGACCTCGTTATTTATCAGGGAAAAAATTCGCCGGCCTCCTTCAAGCAGGCACCGGGGGATTAAGTTTACAAACTAAAAGAGAACCCTGGGCTCGAGCCCTTTCCGGGAAAAAACAACAACTATAAAACATGATGGACCCACGAACCCGGAAAGGGATATAGACATGTGCAGCATGGTCACGTTTTCACGATATCCAACTGGGCGACACCTCACGAAACAGCCCACGAGACACCCCGCGAAACATCCCAGGAGACACCTCACGAAACAACCCACGAGACACCTCACGAAACATTCCACGAGACACCCCGTGAAACATTCCACGAGACACCCCACGAACAGGCAACCACTCAACCAAACACCCCACGAAACATTCCACGGGGGTGCGACTGGGTGTGGTCGTGCTGGGGTGTGGTCGTGCTGGAGTATGGTCGTGTTGGGGTGTGGTCGTGCTGGGGTGTGGTCGTGCTGGGGGGTGGTCGTGCTGGGGGGTGGTCGTGCTAGGGGGGTGGTCGTGCTGGGGGGTGGTCGTGCTGGGGCGTGGTCGTGCTGGGGCGTGGTCGTGCTGGGGCGTGGTCGTGCTGGGGTGGGGTCGTGCTGTGGTGAGGTCGTGCTGGGGTGTGGTCGTGCTGGGGTGTGGTCTTGCTGGGGTGGGGCCGTGCTGGGGTGGGGTCGTGCTGGGGTGGGGTCCTGCTGGGGGGTGGTCGTGCTGGGGTGTGGTCGTGCTGGGGTGGGGTCGTGCTGGGGTGGGGTCGTGCTGGGGTGTGGTCGTTCTGGGGTGTGATCGTGCTGGGGTGTGGTCGTGCTAGGGTGGGGTCGTGCTGGGGTGGGGTCGTGCTGGGGTGTGGTCGTGCTGGGGAGTGGTCGTGCTGGGTGTGGTCGTGCTGGGGTGTGGTCTTGCTGGGGTGGGGCCGTGCTGGGGTGGAGTCGTGCTGGGGTGTGGTCGTGCTGGTGCTGGGGTGTGGTCGTGCTGGGGTGTGGTCGTGCTGGGGTGTGGTCGTGCTGGGGTGTGGTCGTGCTGGGGTGTGGTCGTGCAGGCAACCACTCAACCAAGGCGGTGTGCTCGTGCTGGGGAGTGGTCGTGCTGGGGGGTGGGCGTGCTGGGGGGTGGTCGTGCTGCGGTGTGGTCGTGCTGGGGGGGTGGTCGTGCTGGGGTGGGGTCGTGCTGGGGCGTGGTGGTGCTGGGGCGTGGTCGTGCTGGGGCGTGGTCGTGCTGGGGTGTGGTCGTGCTGTGGTGAGGTCGTGCTGGGGTGTGGTCGTGCTGGGGTGTGGTCTTGCTGCGGTGGGGTCGTGCTGGGATGTGGTCGTGCTGGGGTGTGGTCCTGCTGGGGTGTGGTCGTGCTGGGGTGGGGTCGTGCTTGGGTGGGGTCGGGCTGGGGTGTGGTCGTTCTGGGGTGTGGTCGTGCTGGGGTGTGGTCGGGCTGGGGTGGGGTCGTGCTGGGTCGGGGTCGTGCTGGGGTGTGGTCGTGCTGAAGTGTGGTCGTGTTGGGGTGTGGTCGTGCTGGGGCGTGGTCGTGCTGGGGTGGGGTCGTGCTGGAGTGGGGTCGTGCTGGGGTGTGGTCGTGCTGGGGTGGTCCGCACCCTGTGACTTATCGATCGGGTCGTGCTGGGGTGTGGTCGTGCTGGTGCTGGGGTGTGGTCGTGCTGGGGTGTGGTCGTGCTGGGGTGTGGTCGTGCTGAGGTGTGTTCGTGCTGGGGTGTGGTCGTGCTGGGGCGTGGTCGTGCTGGGCGTGGTCATGCTGATGTGTGGTCATGCTGTGGTGAGGTCGTGCTGGGGTGTGGTCGTGCTGGGGTGTGGTCTTCCTGGGGTGGGGCCGTGCTGGGGTGTGGTCGTGCTGGGGGGTGGTCGTGCTGGGGGGTGGTCGTGCTGGGGGAGTGGTCGTGCTGGGAGGTGGTCCTCAGAATTCTATAACACAAAACAAGCGTTTCGCTCGAGACATCCTCACCATTTTCTGAAAAACAAGCGTTTCGCTCGAGACATCCTCATATTTTAATTCGCCGGCCTCCTTCGACCTCGTTATTTATCAGGGAAAAAATTCGCCGGCCTCCTTCAAGCAGGCACCGGGGGACATGTTTACATACTAAAAGAGAACCCTAGGCTTAAGCCCTTTCCGGGAAAAATAAAAATGACAGAAATAATAAACAAGAACCTACTATATGTCAACTACAAGGTCTCTCGAACTTCCGCGCGCGAGCACTTCTGCACCATCACCCTCATCGGCGCCACCGCATCACCATCGTCATCGTTACTGCCAATCGCCGCCTTTGCCGCCATGATTTGTCAATCACCTTTATCACCGACACATGGACAGCATCACCGTAATCATCGTCACCAGCATCAGCGCCGTCATTCGCCTTGCCGTCGTCATCGGCGTCATCGTTGCCGCCGTTGTTATCGCCGCCGTCATTATGATACCGCGCCCGCCCGAGTCACCGACCCGCATTGAAGTGCCCGCGCACCAGCGAGCAGTGGAGTTGACGACTTCAAATTCTGCAAGGTGGGCTTGTACCACATGGATTGCACCGCGTGAAGTACACCCAACAGCTTACACCACAAGGCTTGCACAATATAGCTTACACCACACAGCTCACACAACGTGATTTGCAGGACACAGCTTGCACCACGGAGCCTCTCAGAGACCTCTTGTCCACAACCCAGGCACTGTGACGGGATAAACAGACGGCCGCTAGAAAGATGACGCTGGGCTTCAACTTCGCCTCAATGAGATCGCCGAGCAAGGACAGAGCCTGATGCCATCGACTGCCTTTCTCGCACGCGCTGATGCCCGCGCTGTAGCTAATCACGTTGGGCTCCGATTTCGCAGCCTGCATACCGCCGAGCAGCGACAGGGCCCACTGCCACTGCTCGCCTTTCTCGCACGCGCTGATCCCGGCGGTGTAGCTGACTAGGGCGAACCCGTGGACTTCGTCCACGTCATCTTGGGCCAGTCTTGGCTCGAAAAGGCCGTCTTGGGCCTGTCTTCGCTCGAAATGGCGAGAAGGTGAAAATCTTTCAGAAACCATAGAAGAATCAATGATTTCATTTGCCGCGGCTCGTCTGGAGCGTCTTCGAGCGGTCTTGGGCCGTCTCGGAGGCCCTCTTGGACCACTTCCTTCTCTTCGTCCGCCTTCCGCTCTACCTCCGCCTAGACAGCCTTCGGAGCATCACAGACGGCTATGGTGGGTCTGCGGTGTACGTCTCGCCGCGTGTCAATTTTGAAAGCACCTGGGGCCTTGAAAAAGTCACCCGGAGAGCTCTGGTGACTTTTTCCAGTTGCCTCTTCGAAGCCTGATGGCGGGCGCTGCCGTCTCCATCGGAACGGTTAGTGGGCCTCTCGGGGGTTCTTTTCGAGCTCCTGGGGGCCTGTTGGGGCCTCGTTGGCTGTCTTGCGGCCTCCTAGGGGCCTCTTGGGGCCCTCTTGGGCCGTCTTGCGGCCTCCTGGGGGCCTTTTCTTTTGAAGTTTTTCGGGCGCCTCTGGGGCCGTTCCCGGGCTGTCCCCCCGAGCCTCTTCCGGGGGACAGCCCAGAAAATCTAGTGTGCTTGCGTGCTGTGCGTGCGTGCTCCTGTGTGAGAGGTCGGAAGGGTGTCCCGACGTCACCGCTCGCTCTTGGGAGCTGTGCCTGGGAGAGCTCTCTACGCTGCGTCTCGCTCTGTGGAGCCTTGGTGAGAAGAGCTTTGTACATCACCGATCGCTCTTTTCATGGGCGTCTCTGGGCCTGCTTGGTGGTCCGTGTGGGGGTCTTGTTCGGGCCATTCTGAGGCTTGTTTGGGCTGCTCCGAGAGCGTTTTGGGACGTTTAGGGGCCATTTTGGGCCGTCACGGGGCGTCCGGAAGGCCTTGGACCGTCTTGGAGCTCTCTTGAGGCTGCCTTAGGCCGTCTTGGGAGCCTCTTGGGGCCCCCTCGGAGCTCTCTTGGGGCCGTCTTGGGGTTCTGTGAGGCCGTTTCAAGGCTCTCTGGCGTCGTCTTGGGGCTCTTGTGGGCCGTCTTGGAGCCATTTGAGGGGCCGCTGGCATCTTCTTGGGGCGATTTGTGAGGCCTCTAGGCGTGTCCTGGGCTGCTGAGGAGCACACAAGGCGGGCATGCTGAAAGTGCACGCTTTCCAATAGGAATTTGACGATTTGCCTCTTTGGAGTGCGCTCGGGGCCCTCTTGGGGCGTCTTTGCGGCCTCTTGGGTCGTCGTAGAGCCCCCCCCAGAAGGCTTCGGGCCCTCGTGGGCCGTCTCGGGACCCACTGAGGCCGTCTTGGAGCGCTCTTGGACGGTCTGGGAACCCCTCTGAAGCGCCTCTGGGACCGGCCTGAGCGATTCGGCCCCGTGGTGGCGCCGTAAATGGGCGATTTTGTGCACGTGAGGCCCGGAGAGATTCTCGCACGCGCTTCCACTGGCCATGTAGGAGCGATTAAAGCTGACCCATGGACTCAGACTCGTCCACGGAATCTGCACTGGACATACTGCCGAAGGGCTGACATTATAACGTGGGACTCGACCCTCGCATTCCGCGAATGATACTGCGTGCTGCTGTTTGCTGCTGCTGTTGCGTGCTGCTGGTCATGCTTGCCGCTGCTGCATGTCGTTATGGATTGTGGCTGCAGGGTTCTGCTGATGGCCACGTCTGCTTGGTGCGTGCTGCTGACCGCTACCTGCTGCTGCTGCTTGGTGTTGCTGTATGCTGCCGCTGCTGCTGCCTGCTTCGTGTTCTGTGCTGCTGCCTTCTGGTAATGAAAGCTTTTTGGGCCGCCCAGGGATGATCTTGAGCCGCCTGGAGGCCATACAGCCAAGACGCTGAAATAAAGAACAGTTTGGATTCGGAAGGGTCTCGATGTTCCTTACGTCCTTCCGTGGTTGTTCCTCTAGACCTTCTCGTGCACCCAGGCCTTTTTGAAGCCACAGAGGGGCTTCGTTCCTCATTTAGCGTTCCTTATTTCAGCAGCCCGACTGTATTAGGGCCAAGGCTGTAAATTAAGAAGCATAAGTGTGTCGGCCTTATTTCCCTACGATGTTTCACGGTGGCTGTGGCCGCCGGACGAGGTCGGAGGATGCGCGCGGGCTGCGCAGGCTCGAAGAAGTTCGAAGGCACTGCGAAGCATGCCCCCAACGACTGGCCTGTCCAGAGCACTCTCAGGGAGAACGCCCCGACGAGTCGGCCAGTCAGACCGGAGCCTATCCAAAGAAGGGGAGAAAATAAGAGGCGCATGAGCGCCTGGGTTTCCTGTGTCTCTGCGCAGTCCCAGAGCTCTCTGCGGGATCTTCCTTCGAAAGCCTCTTGGAGGCGGTTTCAGATGTGTCTTGGGGCCAATCGGGGACCTCTTGGGGCCTGATTTGGGCCTCTTGGGCGCCTCCTGGGGTTTCTGGGGGGCCTCTTGGAGACCTGCTGGCGGTTTCTGGGAGCACCTTGGAGCGAAGGGCGCGACATGTCAGTTCGAGCTCCCTCCCTTGGGGCCCTTTGGGGCCGTCGTGGGCAGTTTTGGAGGCCTCTCGGGCCGGCTTGGAGCCCTCTGGGCTGTCTGGGGGCCCTCTTGGGGGCCTGTTGGGCCGTCTTGGGGCAATCTTGGGGGCCTCTTGGGCCGTCTTGCAGCGTGGAACTGCGAAAACCCCTCAAACTTGAAAAGGTCTTAGCCAGTGTGAGCCCCAAACAGTATGTTCAAGGATACTA